>WBNO01024083.1:288114-576093 GCA_013400575.1 Peucedramus taeniatus
ACCACCCAGGTTTTTTTTACTCAAATCAAGTTGAGATTGGTTATGACTTTTTGTAGAGCTCTTAAAAGATGAGGCCTACATGGAAGCTGATGCTTATGATACAAAGACTGATAGCAATATACCTCCAAAGAAGTTTGAGCTCTTGACATAATAGCTTTTTTCAAGTTCATCTTGGACTGATTCTATGCTTTAGAGGGTGAGAAATGGATCATGCAGTGGAGAGCCAGGTGAAGTGTGTGAGGGGCTGTGATTGAGAGCCAGGTGAAGTGTTTTAGGGCTGTGAAAGCAGCACCTGCTTGTAACTGCCTTTGGACCAGCCTCTCCTTTGTACTTCTCACCACAGGTGAAAGTTGGGAGATTGTTTTATTTCTTGTACTAATGCATGTGGACATTCTCTGCACATTTTCTTGGGAAGCCTTCAACCAAAAAAAATGATATCACAACAGGGAGACTTAAGTGTGTGAGTGTGTAGATGAGAGTTTAAATCATCAGGTTAATTTTTAAATCAGTCTCTGCTCCAGTTAGTACCTTTTGGTTTGTGTCATGAAGCAATTTCAGACTTCACAAACCAGGCTTTCTCAAATTAAATTCAGCAGGAGATGCTCTCCAAGAGCACTCCCAAAGCTGATAAGGGGCTGTTAGCCCACAGCACTGGATCAGTGCTAGTCCCAAGTAAAGCCCTTGTAATCCTATTCTGGGAGCACTTGGTGATCAGCACCAGCTGGTTCAGTGCTCAGAGTGCAAGATCTCCTCACACTGTCTTAAGTCACTTGCTAGGATACATAAAGCATGGGAATTAATTAATCTTTTTTTTAAAAGGAGGGTGTTTTTTATGGACTGAAGTTGAGGGATGGAGGATAAGTGTGAAGTAGCTATTGAGATGAATTTAAAGGATTAGAAATGATTCTCATTTGAATAAACTATTTATTCTTGGATTTTTATTATTTTAATAAGGATAGATGAAAATCTTGCCTTTCTCACTGTTTACAAAGGACAAGGGATGATTATGACAGCACTACTCCATCAGACAGTAGTCAGTGAAACAAGTAGGGCACTTCCCTGAGATGGGAGAAACATCTTTTAATCTCTTCTTTGATAAAACTTAAATGTCCTTCAACTCCTTCAGGAAGAAGATAAATACCAGCTGGGTAAGTGATGGGAGGTGGTGGTGGTGGTGATTTTGCATTTGGCATTTCCCACAGAGGGCTTCCACTTTGCATACAAACACTTGTATGTTTTGTAGGCTATGAAAGTGAAGGAGAATGATTGTACCCCCTGATAATCAGCCCCCAGGTCCCAGTCTGTACTCCAGTCTTCTGGTGCAAAATCAGACAGCTTTAGCAATTTGCATTGCACACGTCATGTTCTTAGTAATGACAATTAATCTGAGTGCTACTTCTAGGGCTGTGTTTAAAAGAATGTTTAAAGAAAGTGATAGTTTGGATTCCACAAGATTAAGCAAATGCAGATGGGGGGTGGTGGGAGGGTGAGGCAAGCCCCAAACTCAGTAATTAAGGTTATGTGAATGTATCGCTTTCATCTTCCCTTCTACTGTTCCAGTTTTACTCTTCATCACATTTCATGGTTTCTTTTTAATCTGTCTCCTGAGTGATGTATTTTTTTTCCTGAGAGCTTGTTGTGCCATTGTGACTGTGAGGGATAGTATGCCATTTCTCCTTTGCTGCTGCTATTTATTCAGAAAGATGAATTGTGATTTTTGTGTGCTGTTTCTAGTTTGAGAGCATGCCAAAGCTTTTTAGGGCTTGATATTCCTGGTGTCCTTTTGCTGTGGGGCTGGGCTATACCTTTTGCAGTGATGAAGAGCTATTTGCTGTAGGGGGAACAGGAATCCAACATACTGGAAAAATCACATATACCCATGATATTAGCAGTTTTTGTAGGTCTTTTGTACCTTAATTTAGCATGAAAACTGTGAAAGGAGCACTAGATGAAAGCACTGTCAATTGAAATACAAAACTATATATCCTCACCAGAAGTTACAATGAAGTCATGTCATAAATTATGCATTTTTTTATGCAGCGGTAATTTTTTTTTTTTTTTGTCTCATGACATAGGATGCTACCAATTATTAAGGAAGTAAACCAGAGTAGTGATTCCTGGGCCCCCTTGTTCAATCTGAATTAATGTCTTTAAAAGGGTTATTTCTGGATTTTTTTTTTATGAAAACATTTTCTTTCACGAGACAGCTGGATAAGTCAGTGTTTTCAGAGGTTAAATAATGCTGAGTACCCAAGAAGGGGGAATAGTATAACTCATTTTGGTTTTTATATATGCATATAATCAGGGATCTTTAAGCATGCATTCACAGTTATTTATAAAAATGTGAAGTTTAAGATGACTTTGAGAACTTGTTGCATACACAACATAGCATAATTATAAAACAGAAACACATCCAGTGATTTATGCGAATTCTAGCTAACAAAAATTTTTCATATTACTTTTACAATTGTATCTTGATTTCCAAGGGAAATTTGCTTGTACTTAGAGGTGTATTTCCTCTTCTCTTGTAGTCTGGTTTAGTTTCAGCTGAACTTGACAGGAGAGCAAAATCCAAGAAGAGAGATCCTGTTAAGATTCCCTGCTGTGAAGGAGGCTCTGTGCTTGGAGCAGGTGCTTCCCTGTTTTTGCCACATTAAAATTTCAACAGCAGGTGAACAGTCTTATTTGCTTCTTGGCCATGGAAGCCCTTGTATTTCCTGAAATACTTTATGCTTTAGATTCCAGAATTGGCTCCTGTTAGGACACAAATCTATTGGAAATTACTCTGACTAGTTTCCCTACTTACAGAGTTACTTGTTATACACCACCCGCATTTATCCCCCTTCACCTTGCCTGTTGAAACCACCAGAGCAGTGAAGATCTACTCTTGCTTTCAGAAAAATAAATTTTAGAAAGTGTGTTTTGTTAAAGTTGTAGGTGGATCACAACGTCTGATTCATATAGAGAGAATAACTTGAGTTAATTAAGGGCTTTGTTTTATCATCTTGCTAAATTAATTTTGGAACAACTGAGCAATGCTTGAAGAAAGAAAAGCTTTACTTCAAAATTTTGTTCTAGGTTGCTTCAAAGTTTGATGTTGTTAGTACCAACTTTTTGCAGCTCTTTATTTAAACTGTGTGTCAGTTTGCATGGGACTAGATGGAGGGAGGAAGAATCCTTTTGTGGGATTTGAAGTTGAATGACATGAGGAAGAACTGTTAAGGGTGGCAGAGCACTGGAACAGCTGCCCAGGGAGGCATGGAATTCTGTGGTATTTGTTAAACCATGAGCAAAACAATTTTGTTCTTTGGAAGGGAAATGTAGCTGGGAAAATAGTCTGCATTTATAATAAAGATGATTTACTAGTTATTTTGTCATGGATGGGGTTTGAGGAAAAGGATGTTTTTAACTTTTTTGGATCAGCTCAAGGACAACGCATTTCAGTAGTGATGTATTATTCAAGGGAGAGAGGCTAACCTCATAAAGCAGTGGGAGAGATATTGAGCTCTTTATTGTTTCATGGAACAATACATGTGGCAGATTACAAATGTTTTGGAGTGCTGGAGTCTTGGATGTTGGATTGTTTGATAAAGTACTCCTGAGTTGAACAGAGTTGAATGTAAAACACCCAGCTGTTCCATGCTGTGAACTGACGTGTTCAAAGTGCTTGCAACTGTACTTAGAGTTGGTGCTTTATGTGCAAGGCTTTCAGTCTTGGATAGAGTACTGGAAGCTAAGTTGTAGTGCACAGCATAAATCCTGTGCTCTTGGGGAGTGAAAGCTGAGGAACTGATATCTACAGATTTTCAGCTATGACACATCTCTGACAGGAATTGTGCAAGGGAGCCAAACCAGTACTGAAGTTTGCTGGTTGATCTGTACCAAAGGGTTTTTGGTAAGAGCCAAATTATGTTTATATTTATGTGGTCCCTCAGCAGTTGCTGTGGAAGACCTTGGCTTTGAAAAACTTATGCACTTAAGCTAAAGTTCTGGAAAATGTTTATCATGCTTCAAACAGAACATGCTGATATCTGACTATGTGATTATTATAATTGTATTAATGTCTTTCAATAAGGCAGTGAATAACCTGTGAAATGAGATTGTTTACATTCCTTAACCAAAGATGACAATAGAAATTGAGCCTTTTGGTAATGATTTTACAGGTTTATGTGTTTAAAACCTACTTCACTTCTTTAAACTGGACGTGTTTTGGTACATTGAAATCCTCATGCACAATGCCCTCCAGAATAGTCCATGTGGTATTTGTCCAGCTGCTGAGCAGGCATGCAACTCGTGACCTTGTGTCAAATCAAGAGGAGTCACATGTTTCTGAGCTTAATGTTTGTCTCTTTGGTCAAGAATCCTTGTGAAGCTTTCTGAGAAAAGGAGAAACAGGTAGAAAGAAGGGTGATAAAGGAGGATGAGGAAATGAGCAAGTACTACTGGGCTTTTGCAGCCAAATCTTAAATTTTGAATTTTGCCCCAAACTCAACACAAAAGTTCTCTTTATCTTTCTTCCCCTTTTCTTACTTGGATCTGCTGGTAATACAAACTGAAGAGGGAAGAGGTAGCTTTCTTTTTTTTGAGCCCAAAGGTTGTGGAGATTGGTTTTGAGGTACCTTTGCCAGGCTACTTTGGTTTACCTATGGATTACTGAAACTGAGACACAGACCTGTTTGGAAAACAGCCCTCAAATTTCTAAATAAAATTGTCACTGTCATCTGTTCTTTATCTGCTCTTTGCTGCCCAATTTCCATATGAGTGGAAAGCTGTGTTTGACTACCTTGTAAATATTTATGCTTTGCTAATTATTCTTTTCAGCATACTTGTTGCTTACCTGGGTATGTCAGGACCTTTATATGCTTTTTTTGTTGTGTGTTTTTAAATTTTTTTTTTGTCAATTTTTTTAACTTAAAAGTATCACTCTAAATTGGAAACATTTTCTTCAAAATGTTGTATTATAGGAAGTGACTGCTCTTCTAGCAACATGTTTGCTTGTATGAGAAAATTGGTTCACCTTTCTGCTCTTGCATTTGCCACAAAACTCCATGTATGTGAATGTTAACGGCTTATCTTTGAAATTAAGAATGCAGTGAATGCATTTATATGTAGTGTAGGAATTTTTTTCAAATGCTGAGTACTTTCTCTTGGGAAAATGTATCCTTTAAAACTACTGTGCTTGATTAGGGTTGTATGATGTGGGTTAAGCTGTTCAATATAATTTGAATAGACACCTTCTGACAATTGTCTGTGTCTTACTGAAAAACAGTTCTTAAGTTATTTTTTCTTGAAAGATAAATAAAATACTAAAGTTTTTTTTTTAAATACTTTTTAAAGAATACACTAAGTGCTATTTCACCTATTCAAAAACAAGGTGTTTTTAGTTTCCTTACACTTGATCAGCTGCTCTTTTAAAAGATAGAGATGAATGCTGTAAAAAACAGGAGTGAATACCTTGATTAAAAAAGGTAGATAAGATTTTTAAAAACAAGGAAGTTAATATGATAAAAGTGTAATTTTGGACTACAGAGATTCGTTCTTCAAGATAATATCTTAAAATGATCTGGAGAATACATGTTATTAATAGTAAAATATTTATTAAAAAAATTCTAGAGCCCTCTGAGGAAAATGTGTGATTAAGTCATAGATCCTAATCTATCTGTGTAGCTCAGAGCTGGTTTGATCAGTGTTGAATCTCTGTAGTTGCACTTCATTCTCATGAAGCAGTATAAAGTTTATTTATTGAAGTTCTTCATTGGTATTTGTCCTCTCTTCCCTGTAAATAACCTTAGCCACTTAGTTCAAGTACTTTAAATACAAAAGAAAGAGGACAATTAGAAACCATTCTAAATTCTGGAACAAAGGTATTCTAGGTTTGTGTGTGGGATTTTTATTGCTAAGTCAAAATTTTCTTCTTCATGATAGCAGAAGTGAGTAGTAATTTATAGTTTTAAAATTTATGATGCTCTAGATTTGACTTTTTTGTGAAATTTCTAATTCTCTGTAAATTTTTGCTTACCAATTAAACCTATTTTTTAAATGTTTGTTCTAAAGTTGTTTTTTGTAATTATATACTTAGAATCAATTATAATGTTGATGTCCTATTCTGAAACATAGGCTATAAATGGATTCAAAAGTGTCCAAATGTATCTTAAAAGATTAAGCACTGTCCGACCAAACTAGTTTATTCCCCAATCTTTTTATAGAATGAAGGAGTTACAATATTCTATGGATTTTTTTGTTTGTTTTTTTTAAATCTGATTATTTCCTTCTTCCCTGCTACCTATAAAGCCTCTCTTCACTAATAACTGGACTCCAAGGGAGGGGAAAATGAAAACTTATAAATTTTAAAACATCTCGTAAAAGAGATGTAAACCAGCCTTATGATCTATAAAAATGTTACAGATTGTAAATCATCTATCTGGGGACCTTCCAGAGTGAGATGCAAGCATTGCTGCTTATTGGGCAGTTCCCATCTCTAATTGCACAGGGGTTTAGGATTCTAAAGTTATAACCTGTAAATGGAACAATACTGAATGTGGTCTGTTTTTTGTTTTTTTTTTCTTGGAGCTGAGAATAGTATTTATGTTTTTTAAAATATGGGGTTGGAGCAGTGGACTGGAATGAAATATTGTGGTAAACAAACATTGTAAAAATCTCTGAATCTTTTGGGGATTTAGGGTTGTTAGATATGTTAGGGTGAATATAGCCTCTATTGGATGTCATATATTCAAAAATATTAGAAGTATATTAACAGAAGATTAAATGTTTCAACTCCATCAGACTTAGGATTCTTGCCTTTTGCACACTTCTATGGATTTAATAGAAACTCCTGTTGTCACTCGCAACAGCAAAATCTGATGTGTTCCTCACAATTTTGAGGTCCACTAGCCCTATTTCCTTTTCCTTAGAAGGTGTTACTTGTTAATTTTTTGCTTTGTTAGTTTTTATTGCCTTGTGTAAAAAGGTCTTGATTAACCAAAGGGAAAATTGTAACCTGTGAATCCAGGTCCAGGTTGTAATCTCCAGGTTTTGTCCATGAGCTGCCTCAGTCCTCGGGGAGTTGCTGCAGGAGACATGAGGTCACTTGCTTGCTGGATCTTTAGCTTCTCTGTGGAGAGGTATAAAGGTGACAGCTCTAATGAGGGTGTTTTTCTGTGGGCTTGTGCTCAAAGCAGCTAAATGCAATCAGCCCTTCCAGACATGTCAGAGTAGACCCCAGAGAGCAAAGCTGGTGCGATTCTGCTGTCAGAGTTGAGATCATTTAGCACCTTAAGATCAGGCATCAGGTAACAACCTTTGTGTGGTGTTGGCTTGGACAGAATTCAAACTACTGACCTATGGCAAAAAAAACCCAAAAAGTGCCTTTTTCAGTGGAGTTTGTACTGCCAAGGTCCTCTTTAAAGCTTGATAGTCTTGCTGTCACTAGCAGTCTTTGCACTGCAGGCACAGCACTGATCTTCCCCTTGAGTGTGGGATGCAGGAAGGGAACAAGGCATGCGAGGTGAATGGCTGTGCTCTCCAGGAGAGCATCACTGTCTCGTTTTGTGCAGGAAAACTAAAGCTCCAGATGACTAGAAATTATGTGCAACTCAAATCACTCAAGTCTTTGTTAGTTTGAAAAGCTCTTGTATTTTTCTGAAGTCTTTATCTGTGTAAATTGCTAGAGATTCCTGATCATTCATCAGTGGAGATTATATGGTGATGGAGAATAAATTTTCATTTGACAGGCTTTCATATGACAAACTGAAAAAGATTGTCACTCTGGGGTGTGGTGGGGGAAGTGGGTGGGAATAAAAGAGGAAGGAGTCTGGATGTATGTGAAATTCTATGGTCTTCATCGCTGTATGCACTTCACAATGTCATTGTTATCTAAGATAAAAAGGATACTAAAGAAAAAAGGATTCTTCTCTGTTATGAACTCTGAAAACATCATAGGAGGTTCTACTTCCCTCTCAGTACAATAGGAGCAGATTTTAAAATAATTTAGACAAGTGAGTTTCAGTTGTGTTAGAAAATTTTTAGTCCTTGCTTGTTAGGGGACTAGAGGGCTTTTCACAGGTGTCTCTTTCACTTTCTTTTTCAAGAAAACTAATTCTGTGCTAGGAAGTTCTTGATCTTAACCTACAACTGCTAATTATCCCAACCAACTCTGCTGTCCTGTTCCTTTGGCTGAATGTCCAAGAGGACACTTGTCCACCTGTGGTTGTGCCTCTCCAGCCCAGGTACTGAAGATAACAGTAACTGAGGCTAAGACATTCTTTGGCTATTGGTATGGAGCAAGGGGTTGTGCAGTGGATTTTACTCTCAGCACAGCAATCTGACATGAGGAATTTGTAGCTTTTCTTTCTTTCTTGTATTTTAATTGCAACAAGAATTAGCCATATGTAAGTAGTTTCTATTGAACTTAGTCTTCTGTTAACATCATGGAAAAACAAAATGCAAGGTTAGTAAGCCAAAGATTCTATAGTAGGACTGTGTCTTCATGTTATGCTCAGAAAAATGCATAGTTCTCGTTTTTTTTTGGGTTTGTTTTTTTNTCTTGTTTTTCCTTCTTCTATGACTTAGTGAAAACTTAGTTTTCATTTCAAGCCTGCTCCTGAATAAGTGTTTATCACATTTCCACCCAAAACCCTCTTTTGGTGATGTAACCTACTCCTTCAGTGAATCAGCCAGTTATGACTGATTTAGAGTTGAAAAATCAGGTGATCGGTGGGATAAGAAGCTGAGTTCCCCATTGCCAAACATTCTGTTACCTCATATAGAGGATATTGGTTCAAAAATGGCTATCACAGAACACTTTTCAATGATACACACCTGTACCAGTTGCTTAAATGTGACAGAAAGGCTTTTCCTTTAATGGAGAGTTCATTTTTTAATGGTTTTTGCCTTTTGGAAGTAGTCTCTATTCTCACTTCCATGCTGGTGATGGTTCAGATGGAGGAATATGCTTTATTTTCATCTCACAGAGAACACTGAAGAGTGCTGGGTTGATGAAAGTACCAGTACCCGTATCAGATATTTTCTCATTGATGTGACAAAACTACATGCCAGGTTGTAAGCACAGGGAGACAGATGAGCCAGAAAGGTTAATTACTTCTCATTTTCTTACCCTTATGTTTATTTCAAATGCTCATCTCTTTCTGTGCCTGAAGGTGGCCAATTAATCTTCCATGCTTTTGTTTCTACCCAAAAGAATGGCTGTGCTGTGTCTGGCTGTTCCTGACAAAGGTGTGAAGAGTTCTGTAGTGAGGAAGAATACCAAAAAGAATAGAAAACCATTTTGCTTTCAGAAGCCTTTTTGAGGGTTTGTTTAAAGCTAAAACTTGTAGTGAACTTAGCATGAAAGTTCTTCCACCAGGAAGATTGTGGGTTATGCTTGAAGAGAACCATGGTCTCTATCTTTCTTCAAAATAGAGTAATTTCATTCCCTGCAAGTTGTATTCAGAAGGAAGGCTTTCAAATAGAGACCAAGCCCCAGGGAGCCGAGTCACCTCCCTGAGTACATTGTCTGTACTTCTCAGCTTCTCTGCTGTTAAATGATTTGCATTGCAGTGGCTTTGTCACTGCAAGCTCTGACTCTCCTTAGCTGTATGGAACAGGTGATGGAGCTCTGCTTGTTCTTTCACTATTTATCTTCATAGCACCATGAAAACAGGATAAATCAGTGTGAGTTTCTCCTGTGGTGCCCTTCAATCTAAAGCAAGGCACGTTTGTGGAGTTTTTTTTTTTTAATGCTTATTGCCCTCTATTGCATTTTCTGTCATCTGAAAATACTTTCTTTGAGACCCTGTGCAGAGAATGAAATTGTCTAACAGCAGTTCTTCCTGACTTCTGCAGTCACAGCTGTTTTTTCCATGTCTGCTACACCAGAAACAAAAATAACTTATTAAAACTAATGTAAGAAAAGCTTTCATATTTTTTTTTAAATTTCTTGTCCTTTTTAAAAAACAAATTCCATTCTGCAGAGTGGTGTTTATATTGCTCCATATTCAGTTTCACTGTCAGAAAGTTGCCTCTTGGCTGGCAAAGAATCAGCAGTTTATCAGAAAATATGCCAAAATGATGTCAGCATGAAGTCACCATGCAGAATGTAGAATGAGAAGTCCAGAAGTTTAATTATTAGAAATGGTGTCTGGCAAATAAAGGCAAAGTACTTTACAGGAGGACCTCACAACTCATGGAAAAGGGACATTTCTGTGATCTTCATAATAAAATTAATCAGATTTTAAAATATTTTAAGAATTTAATTTTTTTTAAAGTAGCTGACCTCTTTATTCCCATTCTATCTTTTCCTTTGCAGTTAAGAAGGAATAATTGTTATTCAGAGCAATCAATGATAGGCCCTTTAGGACATATCCATGTCCTGAAAAGCATAGTTGTAACAATACTTCACAGTGCTGTGCCAGCGGTGTGGTGTTGAAAAGAAAAAAGGAAGATAAGCAAAATAGTAAAATGTGGTTTTGATGCAGATGCATTGTCGTTAATGGGAATTCTAAGCAGTCCTCTCAATGTAGCTCACAGTCTGCCTTAAATTCATTGAAGGGAACTCCCCAACTAGTTGGTTACTCAGAGAAAGTGTTTTTGGTCAACCAATATGATGAAATTCTGTGAAAACTGATGTTCTGTGAAGCACTAAATGATTCTAGTGAAACTTCCCTGGATTGATACACCTCTTCCTAAAGCTGACAATTTACATTGTGTTGTTTACTTTTGTACAGGGCAAAAGTGATTTCAGGTCAGGGAATGCTGAATTGCTAACATGCAAGTGTCTGGAAAACTTGGCTTACTCTTATTTGGGTAAGATGGAAGGCTGTGTCTCCAAGATTGAGAAACATTACTGTATGGCTACTCCATGAGATGAGGATATGCATTGTAGGCTTTGTCATGTTTATTGTGGAGGAAGGATGTGGTGATGGAATGACTGCATTGAGTGCAGGTGGTTTCAGAAGTACTCAAATAAGCAGCATACTGGTAGGTTAGAGGCTGTGGAAAGGTTGCTGTGAGATATGTGTAGTCTAAAAGGATCTCTGTTTTCAAGACATGACCTGCAAAAATGTGGAATTATTTCCAAATACATTTTGGCCTGCCTTTGCTTCTTGCCTCACTTTTGAAAGGCATTCATTCATGTCATGCTGTGATGCAGAATATCGTGCAACAAGAGAGCTGGGAAAGAGGCTGTCCTCTATAAGATTTGGTTTCATATGTATTTGTTCTTTGTTGTTGCTCTTAAACTCTGATAGTTTAACCTGTTGAGGCTTTCCATTAATAAACACCATTTTATCAGAGCTACAATATTGAGCTAGTGAGAAGTGGTTGGATAGTTTGGCAGGTAGAATGCTGGGCATGGACTTGGGAAATTTCTTCAGCTTTGTCTCTGCTTCCTTCACTCTTTGAGGCATGAAATGTCCAGTTTACTTTGTCATTAAGTCTCATACTCTTCAGAACAGGGTTGTTATTACTGTTTTTAGCTGTTTCAAGATCTGTTTGAATATCTTATACAAGGAAGTACTGCTTTCCCCCTCTTCAAGTTGAAATTTAATGGGCCTTTCCATTGTTTATAAAAAAAGAAAGAGACTGCAATTTTTAGTGCTTTTTTGATTACTTTCCCATTCCAGCCTGGTAATTTCCCTAGACTTGAATTTGATTCACAGCCATGAAGAAACCTGAAATTTTTTGCTAGTTCTCATTCTGCAGTAGAAGTTAAAGCATATGAGAAGTCTTGCTTTTCAAATCTTTTCTTGCAGACCTTTAATTGTTGAAGTATAGGGCTGGTCTTTACTGGACAGGATTTAGAATGGACATAATGAAGCTGGTGGGGAGTGGTGAAAGATTTCTGTACAAAGTAGGAAAGTGCAAGAGTACTAATGTCATTTAGGCTATCATCAGCCTCACTGGTAAAGGAGCCTGCTAGTCAAATGAAGAATAGGAGCTACTTCAGGTCTTGCAAATGAATAAAAGAGGAATGATAGTTTATTAAAGGCCTCTGAGGCTGAAAATGGACACGTTTTCATTTTCAGCCTGTTACAATCTTACAGTTAATCGAGTTAGCATGCAGAAGTCAGTACTTATTTATTGTAATGTTCTTCAACTTCAGAGCTTTTTAGATTGCTGTTTAACACACAGTAATGGTTGTATCCAGTTTTAATTAAATACACAGTCATGCACACTAGAAACATGATTTACACATTTTTCAGTGTAATGATTCCAAAGTTATTTTTCTGGGCATTTCAAATGTTGGTTGAAAGTAAGATTCAGGGTAGTTGTTTGGCTTTTCATAAGAACTGTTTCTAGCCCAGCTCTATTGACTCATCACTCCGCTCTATCTTCCCTACCACACACAAAGATTTTTAATCTGAAAAACCGGGATTGAATTGTTACGTTCTACTACTTTGAAACCCTGCCAGCCTGTACTCAGTAATCTCAGAAGAATTAAGAAAAGAGTGGATGGACTCTGTCACATTCATTCACATCATCTTAGCTTGTCATCGGGTCACAGGCTAAAGGAATGATTACATAACTGCTACAGCAGAGACACAGGCATTGTCATTAAGGAACTGTGAACCAAACAGGCTGCTCAAATGTGCTTCTGTGCAGCCCTTGGGATGATGCTCATCACTAACATCTCTGTATGCTGAAGGTCTTAAACTGAACATTCAAGTGACCATGAGACCACTTTTTTTTTTTTTTTCAAATTCTACTTTAATGGAGTCAGAAGGAAAATCTTTATATATACACATTGGTGTGAAACTCTTCAGTGGCACTATATAGGTTAAAAAAGTGCTTTGCAGTAAGGAGGCAATGCTATACTCCTGCTGGAGTCACTCTTGCCATGTCTGTACATACTGTGCACTTCCAAGTATACTGACCAAGACCTGAGCCTCCATCCTCATCTCAGAGAGCTCAGCAAGGTACATGGTTGCTTTTGATGGTGAATTTGGTTTCCTGTACTTTCTGTCCATGATAATGAGCAGACAAGAAGTCACTCAGTGCAGTGTTCTGAGCTCTGTGCTCAAGGAAGATGGGCTGTGTGCTCCTAATGGGGTGGCTGAGCTGGAAGCTCTAGGGGCAAAAAAAAGCCTTGGACTGCTTATTATCAAGGGTGACCTTGCTTGTTGTATTTGTTCACAAGTTTTTGGGTGTCTGGCTGAATTAGAAGAAGCAGAACTGTGGAGATCTGGTGGGAGAAAGGGGAAGGATTCTCCTTGCAGCTCTGAACTCTAATTATTTGCATCTATGCTACTGTGAACTTCCAGATGGCATGATGCTCTGTTATTTTCCAGTGCAGTGCACCCTTTGGGGAATTTTCCTGAGGGACAATGAAACATATTTGGATTTGCATTCTATCCTAGTACCCTGTGAATGCCTTGCAAGCAAGACTCCCTTGTCTGGCAAAAAGCGTCTGTGAATTAAGAGCAACTTGGGTTAGGAGTCCACCTGCCAAATTAACTTAGTTTCTTTCAGCAGCCACAACAGATTTTATTTAGCAGGCAGTCTGTTCCACATTTGGATGATCTGCTGACATCATGTGCTTTCTTCCTCTAAATCATCCCGGATGAAAACTGGGGTTTTATGATGCATTGAACACATGCACATTATCTCTCTCTCTCTCTCTCTCTCTAACCTGCTAATGCAAGATGGATCTTGCTTATTTTAGGTAAACCAGCTCTTATCATATGTGCATGTAAGTGCTCATCATAAAATACTTTCTTTGAAGAGTCTAAGACATAGAACACACACCAGCATTCGTGTTTACAAATTTTCAGGCTTTTACTGCAAGATGTTGTTATGGAACAAGTATCTGGCTATTTCAAATATTTGCACCTGTGGTTTCTTAGTTTAAAGTTCCATTCCCTCACCTTTCTTCTTGCTCTAATTTTTTCTTCCATTAAGCTTTCAGTATGCTTTATGTGCTTATTTTCCCCCATAAAGACATACTCTGCCCTGTGTGATATTACAGGTGGTAGGGAAACTGTAGCCAACAGGGATCTTATAAATAGAATTTTAATTTTTTTTATATAAAAACTAGAAACTAGGATTTTAGTAACAAATTGAATGGGCTGCCCTGAGGTGGTGGAGTCACCATCCTTGCAGTTATTTCAAGAAAGACTGGATGTGGTACTTCATGCTTTCGTCTAGTTGACATAGTGGTATTTGGTCATAGGTTGGACTCGATCTCAGAGGTCTTTTCCAACCTAATTGCTTCTGTGATTCTGTGAAATAGCCTGTTTTCATCTGTCTTGTATTAAAAGTAAGGGAAGAGATGTGGGAAGTAGTGGGAGGACTTACCAACAGGCATCTCTCCATCTTGCTTTTTGGTTTATGATTTGAAATCAGGGTCTATAAGAATTTCCATCCCAAGAAAGCTACATGTACAAATGTACTCTTCTTTATCTCCAGGTTCAGCTGTTTGCTCTGCTGTGGTAGAGTTGGTTCCCCAGTCATAGAGTTTTCTCATTTGAACAAAAGCAGCTCAGATGCCTTTAGATGTGCATTCTCCAACTTTCTTTGATGCAGTCTCCTCTCTGTTTGTATACTTGATGGAAGAATTGGGGGAATAATGTATTGCATGCCAGCATAGCTTTAAGTTTCCTTTCCTGGAGGTGATTCCCAGCTTCAAAATGTCTCAGAGATCAATATGTTTATTTCATAACAATACTTGAAGATAATTCAGCTCTTTGTGAGAGAGGATTTACAACTCACATAGTGCCTGGGCAGTGGAATTGCAAAATTGAAACTCTTGTCTGACTAGCAAAGGGATAAGCCCAATTTAAAATAGGGGATTTATGTTTGTCCAGCTGTGCATCTACTTTAGGGCTACCAGTACCCTGTCAAGTAGCTGGCTTCTTAATGATTTGAAAGATGCTTTCATGGTAGGAATTGCACTGTAACTGTCCTATTTTTCAATATGTACAAACAGCTTATACAGTCTTATTTCCACAATAAGATAAATTCCTTTAAAACAAACAAACGCTCCATTACTTTTCAAAGTGAAGTCTAGTCGTGACAATGAAAATCCTCTGTTTGTGTGAAGTTACCTTGAATGATGGTGGAATGGAATTGTAATAATATAAGAATTCTTGCTTTTATTGCCAATTCCCTCGAGTTTTAGCAGCCCTACAATGTCCTCAAAAATCAGCCCAGCCCCAAGTAGTTCAGGGCCTCATCTTGGGTAATAGAACTTACTAAACCAGAATCTAATGCTCATATATTGTTTGAATCATGTATGCTGTAATGTAGGAACTGTAGATGAGAGATTGAAGAGCAGGTCTGTTTACAAATAAAAATTCAGAGCTTTCTCTTCTTTCCTGTGGTGGTAAGGAGCAGAAAAAGAATGTACTGTATGGGCAGCAGATGAGAGTGTGAAACATCCTCATTTACTGTTCAGGTGGACTTAGTCTGGCAGTGGGGATGTGTAATAAAATTCCTGCATGCAGGACGCAGTACATACAGAAAGACTAACTTTTTTTTTCTGGTAGTGTTGGCACACTTATACTTGGAAGTAGAAAAAAGCTCAAATGCTGTTCTGTCCCATCTTCCTCTTTTTTTGTGCAGAAAATCTGACAACCATACATTTGGGGAAGGGTTAATGTTTCAAAGTTCTACGCAGTTACTGGGCCAGCCTGTGGTATATTTCGGATGTGGCTTTATTTATCATACCTGGGTCTGTCCTGTGGTTCTGATCTCTGTTAGGGAAGGAATAATAAAGTCCTCAGTCCACTTCAGCTCAGGAAGTTGAAACTGTGGTAGCTGTTGCTTTATACAAGAAGTAGCCTATAAAAGAAGGGACAAATATTTTTTGTACCTATTTCCATCACCTATTCCCTCCTTCTCCCTTCTGTGTCCACCCCTTACCACCTACCCTGTTTGTTTGTTTTGCTGCCAGAGGCCATTTACCTGTGGCTTGATGCCAGTGAGTAATGAATAAAATGAAAACCCTCAAATGTGTTTGCAAATACATGTGAAGGCTGGCTAATGCTGTGCTCTCTGTGATTTGTACTGGTGCCCATGAGATTTGATCTGGTTAGGTGCCTATTTTTGTCTGTGGGTTTTGTGGCCAACTCCAGAACATTAATTTAAAGGAAACTTTCTAACTGGCAGTGTAAGCTAGGAGTGTTTTTCAACGGTGTAGTTGAAATAGAGAATGAATGAATGGAATTAATATCTTGTGCCGGAGGGATTGTCTTACTAGATTTGTAAGCACTAAACTTAGGGAAAGACTCTCGCCCAGCCTCACTAGATCAACAGCATTGAGTTGCTATGGGTGTGGCCAGGTGTTTCCTTCAGTTCTGGGTAGACACAGCAGCAGTTTGTATCTTCACTGGGGGAGTCAGGAGCAGTGAAGGCTTCCCCTGATTATCTGTAGTCCCAACAGAACACTGTAAGGAGGCATTTTCTTTCTGATCCCTTGGTACCTGACATCCATGTGTTTTTCCAGGGGTCGTGTGCCGGTGCTGGGGATAAACATTGCTGGTTTTGAGATGGTTTGTGGGCATGAGTAAATTGTGCAATTTTCATTCACTGTAGATGATAGAAACCAGACTTGCAGGTGTGTTTCCAGACTTCAGGAACAGTGCAGCAGGTACTTCCCAGCGTCTGCATTCTATAGACCTGCTGCTCTGTCTGCAGAGCACCAAGGGCACCTGTGGCACTGCACGCAGAACAACTGCGGTGTAGAAACCACTTTGTAAATGAAATTCCGTGCCTCACACAGTTGCTTGTACTGAGGAAGAATTAGGGATAGCTAACTAGGAAAGAAAAATTGTTCCTTGTTATATTTGTATGCCCTGCCAAGCAGGGTTCTGCATATAAGCAAGCATTACTGCATAATTACAAGATGCATGGAAATGTTGAAAATATATAATGCTGTTCTTTATTGCATCAAAGTATTAGCAGATTTTTTTTACTATTGCAATTTCTCACATAGAACATTTCAATTAATTTTTTTAGAAGTTTTATGCATAGTCCAGGGAAGAAGACTGCTTAAGAACTGCCTGCAGTTATCAATACTCACCCATTTTATTTTGCCTGTGGTGACTAATGCTTTTGCTTACTTGCCTATACAGTGCTTGAGCAAAGGCCAGAGTTTAATTAAGATTCTAAGTCTTATCTTAATATGCATAATTCAGTAATTATTAAAATTATTTCCTTCCTGCCTCATCTATTTGTTATTGTAATTCGCACTTAATAATTTGAGAGGTTGAGAGCTGTTGGCAGAAATTCAGTGTTTACATGGGTTAATTTACTGGTTTAATACTGGTCTGTGAATTGCAGCTGTTAGTTCTGCCCCTTCTATCATGAATTTATAATCAAAATATAAAAATTAATACCAAATTACAGGCATAGATATTTAAAAAAAAATCAATTATATGATACAACATCAATAGTAGTATTAGGTTACCAAGTGACTGGATAAGCCAAGCAGATTTAAATAAAAGTATTGTGGGAGAGGATGTTGAAATAGTAAGCCAAGTCCTTACAAATTATTACGTTATTTTGTATAGAAAGAGATGGATATTTTTGAAGCCTCGTTTATTGTTTGAGCCTATACCTTCTGCTTTTGTTGGCCATGGGAGTGGGAGGGTGTAGTGGCTCAAACCTCTCAAACACTACACAATCATTCCTCCCTGTTTTAATTTCCAGCTGCAGCATCCTTGTTGAGCTGTGTGGATGGGGTGGTCTTCTGGTGTTTGCTCTGGGAGGCAGCATGGTGGAACAACTGTGTGCTGAATGCCTGGATCATAAAGTATGAACAGACTGTCCCTTTGAAAACTGGAAGCAGCCTTCAGTGATCTGTAGAGCTCACGTGATGTTTTTCCATTACTGCTGCTATGCTCCACTGTACGTGCAACAAAAAGCATAACTGAAACCAGCAGAATGCCTTGCCTACAGGTGCAGAAAAAATAGCCCTGTGTACAATTAAAAAAGCCAAAACACCCCCCTGACATCTTCACTCCTTCTTCCCTCCTCTGAACCACACACCAATCCCCTCAGGTTTGACTTGGAGGTAATTTAGCTCCATCTGGCAGTGGAGGTCACGTGAAGTAGCTGGTGTCAGAACAGGGTTGAATCCTTTAATTTGGAAACTGCTACCTCAGAGTACCTAAAAAGAAAAATCAAATACAAACGCTGTGCTGTGGTTGTCATCCTGGGTTGTAAATGGCACAACAAACCTTTTGGTCATTGCATATTCTACCCAGAGTCTGTTACTGTGGTTATTATTTTGGAAACTTTTTAAAAAACACTGGAAGGTCAGGAACAGTTAGAAGTCTTAGGATCCTGCTTGTGAGTCCAGAATGTAATCCTTTCAGTAGCTGTGTGGCCCCAAAGCAGGATACAACTCTGGGATAGAAAAAGAGACTTGTGTTAAGCAGGTGGTGTGAGGAGGTAAATTTTTCTAACTGTTTAGATTAGAATGATTTGAAATTAAAATCCATATGTTGTAGGTATTCCCCAGTCATTCTTATAATGAAGTGCAAATAATTGAAATAATTAAAACAGCACCTTGTGGGTGTGGTGGTTTTTTTTTGGTGGTTTTTTTTTTTTTTTTTTTTTTTTTTTTTTGTTTTGGTTTTTTTTGTGTTTTTTTTTTTGTTTTTGTTTTTTTTCAATTTTGGGTCTCAAATACTTGGGCTCGGAATTTCTAATGTGCATAGTAGAAATGAGATAATTCAAACCATTTAAAAAGCTACAGGTTTAGTCAGAAATTTTTGCAGAGATGAAAAAGGTGGCATTTGTGGCTTATTTTAACTAAACTTCTACCTGTTTTATAGAATAATGTACAAGACAGCAATGCTGATGTATATAGTGATCAAGTGCTATGTTAAAGAATTAGGAAATTTCCATGGTATTACTCTAAGCACAGCAAGGTGGTAGATCCATTATAATTCAAGAGGAGAAAATGTACAAAACCCACGAAATATCTCAAAACTTTTGGGAATAGATGAAATTAGGAGAGGCCAGAGCAGGACTATTGTGGTCTGTGCTTTCCAGACTTCTCAGGAAATGTTGATGGGTTGCTGAGGTTATTACAGTAGGGCAGGACATGGAACAATGTTCACTTAAAAATGGTCGAAGGATGTCATTTTCCAAGGGATATGGCTACAGTGTAGAGATGACCTTCAGGAAGGCAGTGTGGTGACAACCTTCAATGAACTACGTATTGCCTCAAAACTTGTATTTCTTTGTGATAATGGCAGCCTGAAAATACTACCTAAAGGTTAGAGAGAAGAAACCCATTTATGTCCTGTTAATAAGAAGCTCAAGAATGGTAGTCAGTATTTCTTTGAGGTCTGAATTTTAGTATTATTTATAAAAGCTACAGAGAATTAGTCAAGACTCAAAAGGGTATCCTTCCAGGCATAATATTCCCCTAGGATTGCTGGAAAATACATGCCTTTGGGTTAGTTTTTTAGATTGTTGTGACTTGTTGACATTTGATTGTTGGGCTATTTTTGGAGAGTGGGCAAGGGACACGTTGTCATGCTTTTGCTGTAAGGATTTTTTTGTTGTTATTTAAGTAGTGCTAAGTAAAGCTCTTCTATTTCCATCCACATTTTCAAAACCAGACTGTGAAATGTGCTTTAAGCATCTATATTTTAAAAGGAGTCTCCTGGGTAAAAAAAAAAAAGAATAAAAGCAGTTTGGTTACCATAGAGATTGTCGTGCTCAGTTTGCTCCATACCCTGAGGTGTGTGGAACTTAGGGCTAAGCTACTCTTGCAAAGCAACAGGTCTTGGTTCCTTTTGTGCCTGCTGTCCTCAGAATGCAGCAGTAATCCAATTGTTCTGAGAGGGAGCTTTTCTATTCCTTGCCTCCATCCCTAGTGCTTATCCATTATGGCTGGGAACTATTGCTTCAGGCTGAAGAACTGAGGTGGAGTGCTGCTGTGGCAATAGGAGAGGCGGTTAGAATGCGGAGAAGGGACTTAGTGTTGAAATGGGAGTCAGCACAGTTAAGTGGGAGCTTGTTTGGTTCTTGCAAACAAGACACAGGAAGGGAAGAGTCGTTGTGATAGAAGGAAAAGTCATGGCATCATCTTGTCTTTTTTGCCTTTGTCACACTCTTTAACAACCGGTATGACGCCAATGCCTTTACTAATGGAAATTTTTAGACCAGTTCTGGGAAGGAAGTTTGCCTGAAGACGACCATGTGTGTTTCTTGTTTGGTATAGAGAACAATTGTCTGCTGCTTTAGGGCTGTGACTCACTGAGAACATTATCGAGTGCTTTGTAGGTATGGAATGGGAAGCAGTTTTCCATGAAATCTGTAATGATATGAGTCTGGATTTTGAATTCCAGATGTATTGTGGGAGTTAATCCAAAACACAATGAGGTAAATGCCAAGACCCCAGTGGTTTGGACTGGACTTTTCATCAAGCTGTTGAGCTGAGGAGCTTGTAAGCTTTGCTACTGACAGTCCTCCTCCAGACAGTGCATGGTGACTTGTTCCTGTCTTGGCTCCTTAATTGCTTTCTGCCTTCTTTAAAAACCAAAACTACAATGAAAACCACCTTTCCAAGCAAACCCCAGAGACTGCATTGTCTGGTTATTTCCCTTCTTACATTAGGCAGTGAGGTTCCATAGGCTAGAAGAACGTGGTTTCATCCAGTTCAGGTGTTGACGATAGATGCTGAAGAGAACATCAGAGAAAAACTTGAGCAAAATCTGGCATGGCAGGACAAACTTACCTGGCCAGCTTTTGGAATGACAGATTTGCACTATACTGTGTGGAGTGTCTTGAACCTCTCTTGAATAGACCTGTTGCAAGCCCGTCTGTATTTGTTCCAAAAAATGTTCACTGAAGAGTTACCAATTTTTTTTTTTTTTCATTTCTTTGATAGTTTACTTTAATTGCTTTTCTGTAGTTCATTGTAATTTCAGGTTAATTGTGTACAATTTGATGACAGTGTGCTGTGTCTACCAAATGCAAATTTTCCAAAGGCTTCAAGAGGCATTTCATTTTAATGAAAATGCCATTTGGAAAGGTGATATGTGGTTTTAAAGCAGAGGTCAATTTTGGCAGCTAATGAGTTGGTGTAAATGAAAAAATGAAAAATATCTTCCTGAAGGACACTTTTTTTTTTTTTTTTTTTTTTTTTAAGAATCAAAAACCATGGGTTTTTGTCTCAGTCAGGCCTTGCAGTGCCTTAGGAAGGCAAGATTTTTTTTCTTACAGCAGTTTCTGAAAGAGCCTACTTTGTCAAGGCTTCATGAACCTGGCCTGTTTCTGTTGCAGATGACAAGTGCCCCTTTTCTTATGGCCGAGTATCTTATTGGCCAGAGCCATGGACAGAGGGGTGGGGGCATGGAAAGAGCAGAGTAAGCAGAAAGCAAGCTTATGAGTGTACTTTGAATAATCCATTGAGACTGAGTAATTATGTATGGCTTTTAATGAAATGAAGATGTTGATGGTAGGTAATGGGGTTTTTCTGAAGCAAGAAGAAAATTGATGCTCAAAAAACTAAGAAAATGTAATGTGTAACTGCAGTTCTGTGCTAGCTTTAAAAAAATATACAGTGTCAAGTTGAAAACATTTAAGACTTATTCACTTGTCAAGGAAAAATAGTATCAACTGAAAGGGTGATGATTTCCAAATTGTCTGTGGGAAATGACCTTGCTGCATGCTTCCCCCTCTTTAAAGGGAAGATAAATCCCTTTTATTCTACATGGTTCTTTTATCATGTCCTGTTCATTTGTTATTTGCCAGGAAGCAGATAGGATTTGAACATTGCCTCAGCCTGGACATAGGGAAAAGTGGTTTGCAATTACCCAAATGGAGTGGAAAAGTTTGTATCCCATTAGCAATCCTCAAAGACTAAAGCACCATAAAGTGTAATCACTTAAGAATGTGTGTCTATAGTATTAGGCACATTTGAATGAATGCCAATGAATGAGTTCTAAGTGGAGCCAGTTATGAAAGTCGTTGGGCATATCTAAAGTGTTTGGTTTAAATTTCAGAAACAAACATCAAATAAAACCCAGTAAAAAATTGATTTCTACAGTTAGTCTGTTCTCTCAGATGGAAAGTAATTTCCTCCTTTGAAGGAAGTCTTGTACCATAAGCAGCATATTTGGTGAATATCAATGACATTTAACTGGTGGGCTTGTTCAGGAAGACTTTTTTTTGGTGAAAAATTCTCTTACAATGTTTGGTCTCATTACTTTTTTTTCATCTTTCGAAGTTGAAACTGTGGAATGTGAGCATCAGAATACAGATTTTTTCTGAAAGAAAACTTCTGGCAAGTGATTGAGCTGTGACAGGGAGATGCCAAATGGGAATTAGGTGCCCAGTTCTCACCGCCCCTGAGCATCTTAACTGCCGTTTGTTCTTTTGTTAATCTCTCCTTTTGATCCGAAGTAATTGGCTTCTGCCTGTGCATCTTTATCTCCTTCTGTGAGGCATGTGTGAAGGGGAATGTGTTGAAGGGAGATTCGGACTGGTATGGAAAAGAGCATCAGCTGTGTGCTGGCAGCTCGTTGGATGTGCCAGCATGCACAACGTGGCTTGCGGACCTGCGGAGTGGGAGAGCCAGAGCAGGAGTCACCTTCTGGAGACCTTACTATGGCAGCAGCCAAAATGAGTTGCTCAAATATGTAATAGTCAGGTAGGGGCTGGATTCCATGGGTTCAGTGCAGGCTCTGTATTGGCTGCCAAGGCATGGTTGCTCTGGCTGATAACCTCGGATGCTATCACTCTCCTGGTATCTACAAGCTTATTGACTTAGATCCAAGATAAGAGATCTCAATTTTGTTGATCTTTCAAAGCTTAGAGGAGCTCTCAGCTGCTTCAGAATGGAGAGAAAAACCCTAGCAAAATCAACTCTTTCCCTCCAAAGAGTAACAAAAACAGAGTGAGAACAGAGAAAAACCTTAACAAAATGACAACCAGAAAATGAACAAACTAAAAAAATCCCTGGAACAAGCAAACTACTACTAGAAAAACCCAACCCCAAACACTGAACATCAATTATCTCTGAGGAGCCCTTGAGTTTGAGCAGGGGAGTGATTTATATTGAAGTTTCAAAAGGACTAAACTGTTTGTGAAGCCTTTTTAGGAAAACTCCAGCGAAGTGCGAAAGTCAATTCTCTAAGCCAAACTTTCTAGAGGTTGGTAATTTCATCTGACTTGTCATGATGCCGTAGTTTGCTTTACAAAACTCATGATCATCAACAGATGTGGGAAATATGGCTGGGAGCTAAGTTAGGCTATGCTGTAGGTAATACTCAGGATCCATATCTGAGCTGATTTCACCGGTTTTTGCATGTTTTTTCAACGTTTTGTATGATTGTATGCTCACCCTCATGTGCAGAACTGGTGCAATGAATGACATAATTTTATTAAGCATTCAAACACTAAAAAACCCCACTGCATAGGAAAATCTTGGTAAGTCCAAAAATCTGTTTTGGACTGTAAAGCTGAAAAAGAAGAAATAGACATAGAAAATATTTTTCCTTGTTATTCAATCTGGTTAGTGAGTTCCATTTCTCCTCAGTGTCTTGGATGGCACAGGAAGGCTTGTGGGGGGGAGTGGGACCATAGAATTAATGATTATATAACCATGCAAACAAGACTGAACCAAGCCTGGTTAGGCAATCTGTGTAAGTAACTTTTTTTGCAGGGGTGTTTGTGGAGATGTGTGCAAAGCAAAAACAGTGGGTAGCTTATAAACATTAATTAAGCCATGTGGTGGTTTTATAAGTGAATATTGCTCAATAACTAGGAGTCAATTACATGTTTTTTCCAAAGGGCATTTAGTGACACAAGGTAAGCCATTACATGGAGAAATTCCCTCAGTTCTTGACTCATAGCCATAATCCAAATAGTTACCAAGTGGTCTTCTGCTGTTTTAGGCCATGATCTTTGCAAGACATTTCCCTATAATTTCTAGGTAATGTGGTTTTAGTGCTGTATTTTATAGTTTTCTTTAATATATTTGTACAATTAACTTAATGCACATATCCCCATATATAATATTAAACTATACAAAATATGTAATATTTTATATGCTTTAAAATTTTATATTATTGTATAAAGTGTTAAGCTCAAAATACTTTGTTTTAGAAGTTAAATTTTAATTTCTTGATGTCATTGATGATAAAAAGGATCGGGTACTCACAGAGCTGTAGGGATATCTCAGTATGTAAATGAATCCATTTACCAGCCTGTTTTGTCATGTGTGAGTCTGGCTTCTCTCAAGCACAGTTAAAGACTGGGAGGTATTTATGTACAAACAAGAACTCCAACCACATGTTGCTTTGGAAGGGTGGGAAGTCTATGTAGAAGTCTCTCCTTTTCAAAAGCTTATTGGTATACAGAATATATTAACGTTGCACTTTTAAAATTATTTGCTAACTTCAGCAAATATTAAAATGGAGGAAGAAAACATGCATTGACAAAACATGAAATATTTCTTTAATGATTTTAAACAGCAGAAAAAAGTCTTTAGGGTTGAGGGAAACATTTACTTGGCCAAATAATAATTTTGTTATATTGATGTATTAAATTTATGTCAACAGATGTAATACATTGTAAATGGAACTTTTATTGCATTAAAATCAGTGAAATGGAGGGCTTCAAATCGATAAAAGGGTTAAAAAAATCAATGTTAACGACTGAAAACCAATTAAAAATTGAAATGCTTTGCTAGAAGTATCAGCAATACTTTGCCCTAAAAAATATGCAGACTGTTTGATTTTTATGAAGGCAAATATTAAAAACTTAATTTATCACTATGTTACCAAATCCTGCTGTTACTCCTACATTCTTTTTGTTTTCTGAGTTGAGAGGAAGGATTGAATTGAAAGATCTCACCCAGCTTCAAGTTTGTCTCCTCTTGAAGTAGGCAGCTATTGTGGGGGGAAAAAAAAAAAGCTGTTCTGAGTCTTAAAAGTTGTAGAGAGTCTACTTTTGCCTTGGATAAAACGTTCTGAGGGTTGATAGGCCCTTGGCAGCTACGTAAGTGTGCACAGCAGCCTTTCCCCTTTAGCTGCTTGTGCTTGATATTTCCCTGTGTGGAAGTGGAAGTTGTTTTCGGGTTGTGCCTTACCCTACTTCACAGCTCGATCCTGTTTGGCTGCCTCAGGTTTGGAGAGTTTGAGAGTGAGATAACAGAGGGATAAGCAGGTTAGGGCTGATCTGAGGCAGGTTGGAGCCTGTCCAGGAGCTTGGCACAAAGCATCCTGCTGCTTGCTCGGGGTTTGGAACTGTCATTTGACCATCTCCTTCTACAAATCAGAAAATCCTGTAGCTGCTGGTCTCCCAAGGTGGTGTATGCTCTAATGAGTCAAGTACTGTGCCCAAGAAATAACTGGCTAATAAAGTGTATCTCTGTTTCTGGAAGCACTGAAAAACTGATGGTGGATAAAGTGTCCTGTATTGCCAAGAGGATAGTTGTGATTTAGGAAGAAAGTAAAACATGCCCTAGAATGAAGTATCCGACTCTATGGCACAAAAGAGACCTCAGAGCTTATGGGTTTCTTGTCTAAGGGCTCTGTTTGGTATCTGAAGTGCTGCAATGGCTGAAAGTCAACTGCTACAAAGTGGCATAAGCCCTGTCAGAATGCAGCTCCCCCTGCATAGATCTAGGGCAGGAAGCTCCTGCTGCGCAGAAGCCACAATGAGCAGAGTCTGTTGCTGGTGATGAGAAAGGAACCCACTTAACTCAGATTGAGGAATTACCGCTCTGCTGAGCTGGATCCAGGCAACAGTCTTTGTACCTATGAATTACTTAAAGGCTTTTAAATTTCTGAGGGAGAAAACCTCTTTGGTGTGGGCTTTGGTATTGGGAATAGAATGTGCTTCTGTGATGCTACAGAAATAGCCTGCAAGTCTCAGTCTAACATATTCTGATGATTTTTGTTGTGAGTTAATGTCTTTCTTCCTCCAGAGTTGTCTGCCATTCTCTCTAGGGACCCTTACATCTGAGACAAATGCAACAAAATACTACTGACTTGTGAAGGGTTTTAGGCATTATGAAAGTTTAGTGAGAAAACACTGGGATTAAAAAACATCTTTAAGGTTCTATTACTTGATGGTTTATCTTGAGCTTCAAACCTTTGTTTAGTAAGTACTGAAGGGAGGGGAGGAGACAGGGAAGAAGAAATTAACTTGTAATGGGAAATAATTTAGGACTGCTATAAAAGCTCAGTAACTTTGTTCTCTTGATCACTTGTAAATCAGGCCCCTGATCCTAATGCCACTAAAGCTAGTGAGTAAATTTACTCAAATTATTTCAGGAGGGTATAGATTTCTATGTTTATGCAAGTACAGGTTTTTCAAGTCTAGACCCATACTGTGTGGCTCGTACCTGCTCAAAATTTTAAACCTTTAAAACTACTTGCATGTTTTATCAGAACTAAAATTGGCCAAGTAGAAATCTTATAGGGGAACTCAGTTACCAAACTTCATATTAATTTTTCCTCTTACTTCCAAAAACCAGCTGGACAATGGGACAGTGTGTAAAACATTCCTGTATCTCCCATCATCTCCCATGGGATTCTGCTGACAGACCAGGATGGACCCTGAGTGCACTGAGACCTGCCACAGCTCTGCTCCTGGGCTCCTGAAGCCAGCTCAGTCAGCTCTGCGTGTCATTGCTGACAGGTTATTGGCTTATGGCAAAGAGTGACTCTGTGGCCAGTTTCCCAGTGTTCCTGTCCTAATCTGAGCCTTATAATATCATATTAACAGATAAATATGACTCCTGACCTATTTATTTTCAGAATGATTTGGGAAGTGCTGTGGGTTGCGTGATGTACAGATCTAAGATTTAGAGGATTACTGGGGAATATTAAATTGTTGTGGCTGGATCACATTTAGTCTATGAATAAAGATTTTTTTTCCTGAAAGTTGATACATAATGTAATTTTATTCTTAGTCATCACAAGCTTCTCTTTTTTGTATTTTTTCTTAATATTTGGCTTCTTTGTAGAAGAAGCCAAATATAAAGAAAATTTCAGAATATAACGAAAATTTCCGCCTCCAAATCAAAGGTCCAAGGGTTCATGAAAATCTCATTCCTATTAAAGACCAAGACTTTTGTTCTCAATCTGGTGAACACTATCAGATTGTGCATCACTCAAATGGAGAGAGGTCCATAGGAATTGCTTCTTAACATGGCTGTTTCTTCCACTGTTTTCATTAGGCCACTGGAGAAGGGGGCAAGTACCCATTATTTTAATGCAAGTAGCAGCTGGAGGCCTAGTTATGCGGGGAACTTACCTCTGAGTAACTACTGAGCTTAATCATGTTAGTAAACTAAACATTTCCCCAGCACAGAGGGCATCTGTGTCTTTTAAGTGAGTAAGGTTTGATACATGGTGGATAACAAAGCCATCCAAAAAATTCCTCCCTTTCTAGGTCAGTGCTTTCTTCAGTGTGCATTTGTGTTTTGAGAGGTAGTGGCTGTGAAGTCTGTTGGGCTCTGTATTACGTTAGTGTCACGTTTTCACTTATTCTGTGTGTTAGAGCCTTGTGGATGATGTTGTATCTGAAAAAGCTGTGCTCCCAAAGTTGTCAGGCTTCAGCTAACAAAGTGTGTACTCTTCCCTCAGGAGATATCACTCTAATTTTAGACATTTGAAAACAGGGTATAACAGAAGTGGAGATGGGGAAAGAAGGTGAGAACTGGATGTATTAGATCAGTAAACATTCTGAATTTACTCAGTGAAAGTGGAGCACATAGAAGGAGAAGTACATCAAGGAATGAATGACCTTTGTTAGCTCATCATTACAGCTGTCAGCATAAAGGCAGATCTGGAGATTCTGAATCAGGAGAGCAGAGCAGATGGGTATGTTGAGGGTAGCTGAAAAGTGAAACTGAGGACAAGAAGTGGAGGGTTTTTTATGGGAGAAGTGGGTGCTCTGTGGAGTCTGATGTTCCAGATCCCAAGTCCCTGAATATTTGATCATGTTTAACCATGGATCTGGATGAAAGAGTGAAAATGTATTGAAATATACACTGAAGTCAAGAAGGTTAAGGCTAAAAAGCCAAATTATCTCATGTGTGAGGAAAAGAGAATTAGTACAGAGACCTGGATTTGAGGCAGAATAGAGCAATATAAGTAATTTAACTCTTAGTGGTTGTATTTTTTAAAAAAAATTTTTTTTTTTTTTTTTTTTTTTGTGGGGGAGTATGTCCTTCTGTCTTGAGTGAACAAAATGAGAAGGTTTTGCTAGTCAAATATCTGTGTGATGGGGGCCTGGATGAGAGTTTCAACTGCCAGAGCTGAAAGGAAAGGTCACTCCCTAGACACTGTGGTGTCTTTGTCCTTTTAGTTTTGCTCTTAGAGAAAGCTCTAAATGAGGTAGTCCAGGATGAATATGTGGCCCATGAAGGGTTTACAGTGAAGAACAAACTGTATTAAATTAAAATATGCATAAAAACTAAATTAGACTAGCTTATAAAGTGAAGTTGAAGCCAATTATGGAAATTAAGCATGATGTAATAGTTAATGAAACCAGTGTAGCAAGCACAGTGAAGCTCTGCTGATTGCCAAGAACATCTTGCTTTTACAGTACTTATGTAACCATCAGGAAAGGCCTCTGAGTGTTTTTAATAACAATAAGCCTTTTTAATAACACTTTTTTGCTTCTTTTTTTTTCCACGTCTTTTCCTGAGATACTTGGTGTGTAGGTGGGAGTGTATGTGTTAAAATAAAAAAATTAATTTGTAATTTTCCCAAGCAGTATTCCAGGTTATACATATATTTTTATTGTCATTGGCCACTTCTGTGAATGCATGTGTGTACTTCATTAACAAGGAAGTTCCTGGCTCCTGAGGATTTTTATTGCCCTTCCTAGCTGAATGGAAGATTTGTGTGGTTGTTTGTCTTGATTTGCTTCCGTAGTCAGCAGTCCAAATTTAATTTAATTAGAGGAAAGAAATACCAACAAAAACACAAAGCAATGTAAGGCTGATTCTGTGATAGCAGCTGTTTTCAAAACCTTTTTGTTTTTAAAAAAATGGCATAATGTGAATTTGAATATTACAGAACTTGATTTGTCACTTCTCAGAACATCTCAGCCTTATTGGTTCAACAAAACTAGATTTCTTTTCACAAATACTTGTCTGACTGAAGCAACAATAAAATAAGCCTCATGAGCAAGAATCTTTGTTTTAAAATAGAGATTTTTTTTTTTTTTTTTTTTAGTTTAGGCTGATAATGAAGTTTACCCACTACAGATGGCCTTTTCTTCAGGTTCTAAATTTCTTCTGTTCTTTACAGATATATGGTAAAAAGTAAACATATGACAAACTTGATGAATTGGAAGTTGAGAGATCACTTCTACATGCACTGCTTATAAGATCTTAGGTAATTTAGGTTACATGTACCAGACAAACATTAAAATGAAAAATTAGAAGATTTAAAAATGTTTTCTGAATTATCAAAGCCAACTTCTTTTAGAAATACCAGGATTTGCCAAAATTTTACCTGAGCAGTACTAAAGTAGGACATCCACTCATGCACAGGAATGTGAACTGCTGGGCTCTGCTGTCCCTAAAGCTCATTACTGGCATCAGCAGGGGGCTTTCCTGGCTTTTCAAATCACAATTAAATGATGTAGTGGGGTGCTTATTTCTCAGAACACTCAGTGTCCATGTTGTTTATGTTTAGGTTTTTTGTAATACTTGTAACAGATCCTCTGTTCTGGTATCTGGAAATTGTTGTGGTACTCTTTCTGCTTGCTGGAGTTGGGAAAGCTCAAGGAGAACCTTCTCCTCTCTTGCATCATATCATCATCTCTATTTTCCTGCTGCAGCCAACTGTTTTGTTCATCCTGTATTTTCCTGAAGTAGCCCGATTTTGATGGGTGTTACTGGGTGGAAAACAGATAATCAGAACTAAACTACTGTGTGTGGAGCAAGGGCCTTTGCAGAGAGCAGGAGGAGTGTTTTTGGATACTGCATTCCCATGAGAGATTCTGTCCCCTCTGGGAATTAAAGAAACTGTCTGAGAGCCTTCACCTGAGAAGTTTGATTCAAAGCTGCTATTGGTGAATTTTCAGTGATTTTATGAGAAATACGTGGTGGATTAAGTAATTTTTTTTTCTCTAAGCCCCACTTGTTAATTTGCAAAATATTTCTTAGTTGGAAGCTGATGTGAAATCTTGAAACACTAATATTTTAGGAGAGCACGATCACTGGAGTTGGCTATCCTGACAACTCCAACAATCTCCAAGTACAGATTCTTTTGGGCATCTGTACTTACTCACACCTGTATTACTTCATGTTGTGGAGAAGAATGTCTAAAAAGGGCTGTTAACAGTTTTGCATCATTAACCAAGCTGTAATCTAAATTTGTGTTAATATCATCCAATAAGGAGAAACTGTTACTAAGTCCTTAGAAATTCTTGTCTCTGAGTTATTATGCACATGGTAGCAAGATACACCAACTAACTTGTATTTCTGTCATACCCAGCTAAAAATATCTTGGACTAGAATCAAGGCCTGGTTTTGGGTTACTAGAGTTTAAGTGAAGCAGTATAAGTGAAAAATAACCAAAAGCAGAATGGATAGGGCTATGCTCTAAGATGTGCAAGATGCTCTGAAGATGCTCACTTAGAAAAGTGGATTTGTCCTCAGTTAATTCTCAGTCAGAACTGGAATTCTGTGGTATTTTTTTAAATTTAAAATTTTAAAAATTTTAAATTTAAATAAAAATTTAGGTTTTTGACAATTGTATTACTGTGTCTATGATCCTAGGCTAACTTGAATGAATTTTTAAAAATGAATGACACTATTTTCTTTGTTTTCCCCTCCCTCAACTTAAGTGGTTGCCAAAACTAGTTTATTTTGCAAGTAATTTCTGAGAGCACTGACTCTATTACACATGAGATAGTGGAAACAATGCTCCATTTGCATTGTATGTGTCTTTTTCCCTTGTCCTCTATTCTGCCTCATAAAGCAAACATCCCAAACAAAGGATTAAATAAAAAAGTATAAAAGGAAAGGGGAGTGAAACAAGAATAGGAGAGGAAGCATAAAACAAATTGATATTTTTCTTTTATTTCAGAGAAAAATTGAATATGAATGAGACAGACAGGTTTCTAAAACACTGAATATCACTGTCTTTCCTATATTGGCTAAACACAATAGTATTTTGTATCTGCACAGAATGATCAGATACAAAAAACTTGATGTTGGATGTTTTTATAGCTAAGGTAAATATAATTACTAAGGAATATAATTTCCACATCTCATTGTAAATTTGTAAGTAAGTTTATGTAAGTAATTTTTATTTTAGGCTGGCTGGGACAAAATGCTCACTTGGATTTCAACACAAGCTGTACTATTTTCCATCTTAGTTAAGTACTTCATTGTAAGACTTCTAAGCCTAGGGTTCTGTTTGTAAGCATATTACAGATGTTATTGCCATTTATTTTCTGGAAGGAAGATAAAATACTGTCCTTTTTTTTTTTTTTTTTCTTTTTTTTTTCTGCTTGCTACATACCACTGCAAATTCAGTGTGAAATCACTGCAGAGATAATTCATACCATTCTCCAATAACTTGCATTAAACCAGAGCCACCCCAGAGACCATAACATTATCTCCAGGATTACAAACTATGCAAATACAGACTTGCTATGCAGGGTTAAGCTAGACCATGTAATTTCTGATACAGCGAAAAAGAAAACAGGTGAAGTGTGTTTATATCTCTTTTGTCCATTACAGCCAGGTTTTCAGCTACTGCCTCATAATTATTCTGTGGGAGGAAGGAGACCTTTCTCTTTTAGGAAAGGTTCTTGATGAAAAGTGATAAAATGTAAAGCACAATTCAGGCTGAACAAACTTTTCAGTTGTGGAATATGAGGCATGTAAGAAATATGCATGAAGGAGTCCTTCTAAACTGATGAAGGACATGGTAGCAGAACATAACTGGATTTATCATAGAAAAGTGAAAATTAGCCTAGAAGATTGTACAACCTTGGTTGTTTGCTCAAAAGACTTCTGGTATATTTTGACTGTACCAAAATCAAGAAAGTAACATTTGCCCTTCGTGACTACACACAGGCTCAAATTATCACTGTGTCAGAGATTTCAAAATAATGGGTAAATTAACATTTCCATTTTTTTGGACTGAAGGCAACACTAGAATCAGAAATGACCTGCTTTAAGGATGCCCTTTCCATTTGTCCTTACTCCTTGTCTTTGATTATACACTGTATATCGCTTACAATTTGAATAGATCCAAAAAGCAATGAAATCTCATTGCTAGGCTGTGGAAAGTTTTCTGGAACACCGAATGCTCAGAGAGGAGGAGAGACAACAGAGTAAAAAGTTTATACGGGCTGCCACTTTGTCCCTCTGGAAGATCTAGCTGACCTTAGCGAACTTGGTTTTTGTGTCCATGAAATGCATCACCAAATATTTGCTTTATATGTATGTGTACAAATATGTTTAAAAATTCCCTTTATATGTGGCTAGATGTGCGTGTGTTTTTGGATGTGTGTTCGGTTCTTAATACAGTAAATCAAAAGAAAATGGGTTTTAGTCTAGCATAGACTTATCATTGGGGACTGTTTTGAATGCTTGTTCTGGTGAGTTGGTTAAAGGCTGACTTTCTCTTGTGAATTAAACAGCTTACAAAGACACAAGTTTAACAGCTTGGTAGTTTAAATTTTAGTTTATCATCTTTGTCCATGTCAGTACTTGTACTTGTCAGATATTTGCCATTTTTGTTCTAGTTGTCATTTGACAGATTTGGAAGCATAGTGTGTGAAATTACCGGGGCAGTATGGAGCATGGTCTGCACAATTTAAAATGAGTGGAGGGACAGTGTCAGTGAATTGCACGGACTGACTATGGCCAGCTTTCTTTGCCATATGCTGAATTGCATTGTGGCCAATAATCACATGACCTGCATCCCAGACATTATAAAGCTGGAAGACAGGAGCGTTCCAGGACAGTTTGACATGCAGAACATGAATGTGTTCATGTTAATGTGGCTTAGCAGTTCCCTGTCAATTAACTTTTTTCTATAGCTGGCAGTTAGCTCACATGAGAACAGCTATGCCAGGAAAGTTCCTGATGCTGACTTTGTGGTTTGCCCTAGCATAAATAAGAGCTGGTACATGACCATCTCATTCATGGTGGGGAAGAGCAAGAAAATTAAAGGGTTGAAGCAGTCAATGGGCAGTGGTTGCTTGCGTTTTGTTTGCAGTTCTTTGAGCATCAAAAGGCGTAGAAGCAAGTTGACAGATTGTTAATTCCTTTTCTTACACATAGCACCCGTTATAAATATAGAAAAGAAAGAAGGAGGGTTTGGGCTTATTCCAGGCAGGATCCCAGTTGCCTCCATTTGGTACATGGGTGGTGTTTCCTCTTCTGGCACTTAGGGATTTGATTGTTTACACAGGTTTGCTTAGCGAGTGCACAATTTAAAAAATGATTTGACAGGAAAACAGACTTGCCTGCATGTGTGCATAGGAACCTGGGAATTTATACGTTCTGTATGGATGCAGGGCATGGATAAGAAACCCAGCTGCTGCACTCAAGAGGAATGTGGTCTGTGATGGGAGCCTCTTGGCCTGTGCTCAGCCTTTTTCCTGCAGCTCCCCAGTGCCTGGCTCCCTCCCTGCCTGCTGCTGTTTGCTGGGGTGAGCAGGGAGGGGGATGTGGCTGCAAGATGAAGTTATTCTTCAGGACTGGCCAGAATTATTAATTCTTGCTGTAGGTACTGAGCGTTTGGGGCACTGGAGGCGTGCTTGGAGTGAAAAAGGAAGACAAAGCTGAGTGGGCTCCAGTGTCTTGCTGCAGCTTGCTCAGCTGTATTATATATGTGAAATAAATGATGCATTTATTTTACATGGTAGCAATAGTGGTTTGTGTATGTGGGGCATCTGTATTGCACAGGATGCAGCAGCTTTTCTTGCTTAAAAAAAGCTTTTGGTTTTTTTAAGCAAGAAAGCTTTTTGGTCCAAAAGACCAAAAAGCTTTTTGGTCTTGTGGTTTTATTGTTGATTACAATGTAGATTGTTTAGAAAACACTTAGAAATGCACAACGCAGAGCTAAAATATTTGGATCTCAATTGTGTGCTTAGGAGGTTATTTAATTAAGTTCATCAGGAGACTCAATATTGCCCTTACACGTTGATGAAGATGTGTCATCTCTTCAGGTTTTGTTGAATACTTAAACTATACTACTTGCCTCTTTCTCATTGTTTTAATGACAGTTCTTCTAAGTAAAATGTGAAAAGAGAGAGAGAAGCTGAATTTGTCTTATATTTATGTAGTTAATCTTATGGTTGCTTAGCTTGTGCTTGTTTCTTCACAATAAGTCACTTTAAAAGCCAGTTCAAATTTTCCATTTCAATATTAAGACATAGTGCAGAAAGAGGAGCGAGTACAGAATGAGAGTTGTAAATGGAAGAAGTCTTTTTAAAGCCTGCACGAAGTCTAATGTCATTAATGATACCACTCAAAACCAGATTGTAAAACCTTTGGTGTCACCTGCACTGCTGTTTTAAACTCCGCTGGTTGTCCTGTGCAGGCCTCCTGATGCATAATGTTAGTTGTAGACCAAGTAAAAGAAAAGAAAGATATTTCAGTATTTTGTGACAGCTGCTTCAATGATTTCAAATCAATCAGGTGGGCACTTTCATTTGTCTTTTTCTCAATTCTCATATGACTCCTTGGCAACACCAATAAAGAAGAATATAAACGGCAAATTAAAGACAAAATGACAATCGTACCAGAAATTAGAACAACTTTTTCTTTTGGCTGCTGTGGGAGCCAATATTGTGCTCATATAATTTTGTGTTAGATGGATGTAATCAGATTAAGTAAAAGTAGCAGAGGTTTTATCAGCACTAGGGAAGCAGGGATGTCTTCCAGGGCTGAACGTTGTACCCTTTGCAATTTGAATTCTGTGTCACAAAAGCTGGGCCAGACACTTGTTCCTTCTCATACCCTCTAACTTTGTCAGCCATGCATTTCCTGCATGGGTGCTTTCCACACTTCTCTCTTACATCTTCTGAGTTTCTTTCCTTATCTGTGCTGTTCTGTCCCTGTCTTACTGCTATTAATTAGCACTCTTCTGGAAGTTGGAGTGTTAGAGATATCTGAAATTGATCTGTGTTGATTGTGCAGCCAGCAAACAATGGCAGAGCCAGGGCTGTTCCCAAGCCCCAGTGTCAGCATTGCCTGGCAATGTTTTAGCAGCCAAGAGCTGGCTGCTTACAGTGGAATGTTTTTCTTTTCATTTTTTTTAGAATTGCAAGGTACTTCTATGTAACCTGAAAAAATCTGTGGTTTTTTTATATTTTTTTTTCTTGTTTTGTTGTGTTTTTTGATAAAGTTGAATCAGTAGAACTTTCTTTAAGACTGATAAGAGCAATGTAATTAGATTGCAATTACATGATCTGATGTAACTTCTGCAAAATAACCTTTCCACTGACAAAAAACCTTTGACATAATTCTGTTTCAGTGCATCAAATGAAAGGATAAATCTTGGGCAAAGTTCTTTCAGATTTCTGAGACAGGCAAAAGATTGTTTTATACAAGGTTGTCATTTTTGTGTTGTAGGAATGACAAATGACAACCAGTGATTAGGAAATACTTTAGAGGAGTTGGTAGAGAGGCATTTAATAAGTAAGGAAATTAGTTAAAAAAATGCCAGTGTACACTGAGGGTATGGTTTTAGAAGAGATGATAGCTTTTTCTGTGACCAGTAACCAGTATAGTGTTGAGAATTGATTTGAAACGCAAAGCATGGGACAGGCCAAATAACCTGGACATAGAGTATCTGGAATGTCGCTTATTATGAAATGAAAAATGATGATAATTTATGATAAAAGAAAAAATATATATTGATATTAAATTAACTCGTGCATTTCTTTTTCTGGAATACTTGTTGGTGTGTGTCGTGGAGGCAGTTTAGTCCAGCTGAGTAAGACTGGCTTCCAAATCATAGCCATTTCCTGAATTGGCCACTCAATAATGCTTTCACCAAGCTGTGCTCCCTGTTATTGCTGGCCCTTCTCCTGAGAGCTATGCTTCCTGTACTTAATTAGATGAGAAAAGGATGAGCTGTTCCCCTCTCCCTCACTTCAGGTTCATGTTTGGGTGGTGCCAATTCCAGTGCTCAGTAGTACAGCTCACTGAACTGGCTGCTAATCTGAGAAGCCCCCCCTTAGTGAGGGGCTCTGTTTTGCCTTCTCAGCTTGAGTAGAGAGTAAATTCCAGCTAAAATGTCTCCTTTGCTAGCATCAAACCCAGTGTTACTGTGGTTTGGAGAAAGAGAAAGTGTAATGCTCCCAGTGCCTAGGTCATGTTGGATATTTTCATAGATTGGATTTAAAATCTTCCTTTCCTGCTCTGAGTTACATCAATATGCAGAAAAAGATATCATATTCTCTAATTAACAGTGAAATGAGTCCTGGCAAATGCAGTCCTCCATGTACCAAGCAGCCAGAAATGGTTTAAAGGTTCCAATACCAGGCAATGTCAAGCTTGCATGGAAAAGCCAGCTCTAATAGGAGTCAAGCTGGATCAGCTGAGTGCTTGGCTTTTCTAAAATGATCTGCAAAGAGCATTAATTAGTAGCATATCAGCAGGCTGACATTTGAGACTCTTCAGTAAAACTGCAGGCATGATATTGGTCAGTAACAGTACCGCCACCTTGTCATTGAGGATTTAGGAAAGTAAGGTTCAGAGGACAGAGGTTGGTGATGCTAAATGGGTCAGTTGCATTTGGTGCCTTCCACCCCACACAGCTGGGACATGGCAGGAGAATGCAAAAACAGTTGCTGTGGCCACTGCTTTTTTCTTTTTTTTTATTTCTTGATGTGTAGTTTTTCCTTTTACATTATAACAGAATGCTCTCACATTAAAAGTATATCAAAATGTACACACGTTAAGAATTCAAAGCAGTAAATAATTATTCACCTTTGTTTAGAAAAATATGTAAGGGTTCCTCACCTTTCTAAGGGGGATGCATGGAACAGCTCATTGCAGGCAGCAAGAACAGGACCATGTATTTTGTACACATTGCTTTTGAATTTAGCAAAATACTGAGAGAGAGTGGGAGGGAATCAGCCTCATTTGTTAAAGTATGTGCAACCTTTAGCTGCTCCTAGGTGGTTACAGTCAGTCCTCAGTAGGAGGACTAAGACAGAGTTCCCTCCTTCCAGTGTCGGAAAGGTCGCATGCTAGAATCCAGAAACATTCACCTCGTGTGCCAAATGCAGATTTTCTGAAAATAGCCATATGCCAGTTTGTTATGGTGATGTGCACATGCTTGAGCTAGTATGTTGCTTCTGATGCCAAGTGTCTGTCTCAATGAGATGAGTAAAGCAGAGTGTCAGTGCAGCGAGTATAATCCATTCTAATATTAGAACATGGGGCCGGATCCTGCCGGCCCAGCCGCGGCAACTGCGGCTCAGGACCTCTGTGCTCTCTGCAAACAGCTTTCCCTGCTTCTCATTATTTTATTTCTTTTTCTAGGAAGTATGAGTAAAGAACAGCTAATCTCCTCACAAAATACAGATGCAGTATGGTCTAGTGGACAAGTACTGAGCTGAGTTTTTGTTTATCTCAATTAATGCACTTCTAGATTGATAGACAACCCTCTCCATTGTCATCCTATGTGGAAAGGAAGATGGCAAGTGATGAAGGTAGTACCATTAAAAAAACAGAGAACCCCACCCCTAACCCCCCAGACTTATCTGTCTGTGTCTGAATTTGAATACCAAGGTTTAGGACTTCTGAAGATGGAGTTGTACAAGGAAGTGACAGCATGAAATGTTGGGGGTATAGGTAGGTAGGTGAGAAGTGTTACTTCCCAGGCTCTAGCTTACTTTGTTTTAGGAAGGGAGTTTGCCTGCGTAACTGGCAGTCAGATATCTCTATCCAGCACAAAACTTTAGGAAAACCCAGCTCAGAGCACTTTGTTGACTTTGAAATGGCAAAGTGGGTAGGACTGAGAGGAGAACTGTTCAGAGCTGATGCTGCCACCTTTGGGCCAGCTGGAAATATCTCCCCATGGTGTCACATATGTCTTTCAAACCACCAGTTGCAAATAAAACTCCAAATTTCCCTAACTTTTAGAGATTTTGAGCACTAATCTAGTCCAAAACTCTTCTTCAATGCAGGCCTGCCTATTGGACTTGAACTTAAAACCACAATTACACCTATGTCATATTTAGAGCATGCGATTGTAAAGAGTATGAGTGCTCATTTTAGTCAATATGAAAATCGACTCTTTTTTGCCTATGTTTAACTTCAGTTGATATTTGCTTCTAATAAATAGATCAGTGTTGATGCTTGATTCAGTAGTATGTTTGCTTAATATTCAGTTGTTAAAACGTTAGAATAATCAAAAACCCTTTTTCTTTACAACCCCTTTCTACTCAGCACTTCACACCTGTCAAATCTGTCTTTTTAAGTGCTTTTTATGCTTTGGTCAGTTATAAAAGCATTAGGGCAGGGCAAAGATATTTCTAAATATAGTGGAAAAATAAAGATACAGTGTCAAAAATGTTTGGTGCTGTCTCTGACTATGGTACTTATAGGAGACTCATCACCATAGTAACTAAGCCTCTGCTAAATAATTACCAACAGATTTGTTCTTTTTTGTCTTCTAACTATGTCTAGCCTTGGCTATAGTTTTAAATATAAGAATGGTATATACATACATGTTAGCACGTTGCATTTGGATGATAAGCCAAAGAACTCGCCATATAGGATTCTAATTCTTGCAGAAGTGATTTCTGATTTCTAGGTGTTCATGGCTGCTGTTTTCTCACAAATGAAAGAGCAGTGGAGAACAGTTTTAATAAAGGCTATCTAAGTGCAACAGCTATCATGGAAAGCCAGACCTCAGGAAAAAAGCAAGCTTTTTCTACAAAGCCAAAGCAATTTCTTGGAAGACATTAGATTTGTGTTTAATAAGCAGCTATTTGAAATAGCAGAGCAAAATTCCCTGCCTTGGTTGTTCCTTGTACTCCATCAGCAGCACTCGGGCATTGCCTTGCTCTCAGTAGATCAGTGGTGTTGCATTTCATCTTTTTTTTTTTTTTTTNCTGTGGTATTGTGCAAAGCAAATGTTCTAATTTGGTTTGGAGGATTTGCTGCCCTGCAGGCTGTGTAACCTGGGTGAACAATGAGCAGAGGAGCCAGCTGCAGACTAGGGGCTTTTAGCATCTTCATTTACTTTTTTGAGCTGCTGCTGATCCTTTCTCTGAACTTTTCTCATGCAGAGTGACCTCACGTTTGCTTCAGGAGTATTTTGGAGAACGCTGAAATCTTTTACAAAATTGATTGCTTCTTATGGGGGAAGTGGTCTGCTTCTCCTTTGTTTTATTGCCTAGAAATGCTGTTTCATGGGAATATTCCATTTTTAACCCTGTTCTTTTGAGAAGAATTTGCTAGCTTTTCTTGCTACTCTTAGCTGTGAGATAAACTTCTCGAAATGTGCTCAGCTTAAACAGTTGGAAGAGCTCTAGTGAAGTGGCCACGCCTTGAACATGTTCTTGCAAACAGTGCAACAGTGCATTTGGGTTGAATAATGACACATGAAGTCTTTGTGCTTCTGGCTGAGCTTGATTTCATCTTGTTTGTTGGGAGATCAAATGGGCTTGTTTTCTGTAGTGGTTAATGCAGCTTGGTGCTTCAAAGAGCTGACAACCAGATGATCTGAATTGTAGATTTTTTTTTTTTTTTTTTTTTTGACTAAGAGCTGTTGCTTGTGTTAAACAGGCCATGAGCCATTTAGGACCAGACTTCTGTAGTATGTGTTGCCTGTGCTCACAGCAGCTAACAGAGGTGAGGCACAAATGAGTCCAAGCTTAGAAATGGATTTTTTTTACCTTCATTTATTTGTGTTGAAACTGATGTCTTTCTCTCCTGGTGAGGAGCAGCATCCAGGTATCTGACCAAGGTTAAACATGCACCTTTTTCATTTTTCTTGTATTTATTTATTTTAATTTTTAAAAATTATTTTTTTTTTAATTTTTTTTGGTGTTTTAAAGTTTTTTTTGGAGGAAGAGGGGAAGAGGAAAAAATATGGCAGAGATTTTTCTTGACTTTTCGTGTGAAATTCTGACGTGAATCCTACAGGATATAGAGGTTGGTGTTTTCTGTTGTGTTTCAATTTTGGGATTTTTTTTAAACAAGAAATCCCTACTAACTGTGAATTGGAGCTAGTCTTTAGCATATTAAATATTCATCTGTTTGAGTACAGGCCATGAGGTCTCTCACGACAGTAGCTGCGTTCTGTAGTCTTGAGCAGAATGTAGGTTATCCTAGAAACAGTAATAGGAGCAAGACCCATACCACAGAGGAGCTTGTCAAGGTGTTTTGAGATCCCCACATGTAACAGCAGTAGCTTGGGACCTGTACTGTGAAAGTAATTTATTACCATAAAATGTGTATTTAAAATTGGATTCTTCTAAATATGCCCTGTAGTTGTTGAAATATGTGTGTGGACTGGGTTAGGAGATGCAAAACAATCCAGAGCAGTTTCTGTGAATATCAAATGGGAGCCATGTATAGATGTACAGTTTTAAAGTTGAACTGAATCAATGAGATGAACGTTATGAAACAAATTCAAACTGTTCCCCAAGGAATCAAACTTGCAATTTTCAGCACTACCATTCCTCTGAAATCTAGAAGCTTAAATATGTTCTTCAACTGATGTGGAACAACTCTGCAAATACGAAGGTAGATCCACTCAACATGTTATGAAATTTGTTAAAATTTGGCTCAGCAGGGCATGAAATGTACATGCACAGATTTCATTAGCTCAGCCCATGTTACTTAGAACGGTGATAAGCACTATCTCAATCCGTTATCTAACAATAATCTTCTAAGTAGCAGTATGTTTAAATTCCAAATATCTTGGCTAGTGCAATAAGTGAAAAGAACTTCTCCTCTCTGAAGATGATTCATCTGGGGAAATGTCCTTGAAAAAAATCTCCTTGTATCCTAGCTAAGGATATGCATATTAAGTCTAATCTACAGTTTTAAATTCTGCCAAAGATGAAGATTTATGATCGAGGTTAGATTAAACCATGGCAATATGGTCTTGGTTAGTATAACAGGAAAGTATGTAAGTGAATTTTAGGCTACAGAAAGTACAATTTCTTGTTCATAGTATCTATCTCATTTAATCTGTATTGGAGAAGTCATGGCTATAACGTCTCAATCATTATTACTCTTAACAGACAATTACTCTTCTACTGACTCATGTCCCCTGAAATATGGTTTGCTGCTTCTCAAGCCACTTTGAGACTATTAAATAGCCACATGACCCTTTTGAGCTAAGCATGTGGACCTTCAGTTGTAGCCTGTATTTATGCAGTTGACTTTTTGTCTATATCTCTCATTCCTTATTTTGGCTTGCATATTCTAGTTGCTTTTATTTTAAAATGTGAATGGATTTCTAATTTTTAAATTTGATTGATTTGGGGGACCTGATTATTAAAATAAATCTATTTGCTGTTGCCTGCTGGGAAATACTGAGCTATATTTTCAAGAGTTAAATCTTGCCCAACCAGAGTTCTGCATGTTACTAGTCACTAAATAGCAGTATGCAGTTTTGCAAATTTTTTTCCAATTTCATCTTAAATGTTTTGTTTTAGTGTGTTTAGTTGGTCATTTGGTTCTATAGAACATCATTTGGATAGTTGGGAACATGGATAAAATAGTTTGATATAATACTGTCCGTGATAACAAAGAGATTTTCATCTAGTTGTGCTTCAGTTTCCAATATCAACACCATCCTTTCCATGTATGTTCCACCAAGAGGAAAAATAGTGCAATGTTTCAGCTGACTCTTTGACCTCTGCACAGTGTAAAACATGAGGTACATAAGGATTAACGGGGTCTGGTGTGCTTTGAAAATGGAATTATGTTAAATGATTAAGAAAACCTAATCTCTCTGGTCTTTATCAATATATTGTGTAACAATCTGTGTGAGGGACAGCTACTGAGAAATGTGCTTTTTAATAAATATGTAAATATGTTGTGCTGGTTTTGTATAATATCTAACAAGGGGAGTCTAAGAATTTAGTGGGAATGAAAGCAGCAAGACAGTACAGAATTTCCTCTGAGAAATCTCTAGAGTTAAATCAAGTGTTTGTTTTTTTTTTTCCCGAAAAACTTGGGGTCTTATATCTTGAGGAGTGATTCTAACAGATTTTCTACTCTAATGGTCCTGAGCAACCTGCAGTTGCTGATCCTTTTGAGTGTGTGTGTGGGTGGACTTCCAGCCTCAGCTGCTGTGTCACTCTCAGGAATTAACTGGAATTTGCCCTAAAGGATAACTTGAGAGGATTGGATTTTGCCCATAATCTTTCTTTCACAGTTCAAAGAGGTGAATTGATCTGCCTTCTGTTTAGGGTGGCCATGAAATTTTGTGGAGTCAAATTTGTCTTTTGGTTAATAACATGAATTTAATAGAGGCAGCTGTTGTTTGCTTCTGTGCTTTAAATTAGCATTAGAGGAGTCTGTGTTCTTGAGAGTAGGTACCAGGGAAGTCGGAAGTGAATGGCATCTCTTCTTTAATGCTGAATTTCATAGAGGCTAAAAAATAAAACTGTACATGAAAACAAAAATCCATGTAGTTAGCTGAATTCAGTAATCTTTTTGCATGGTTTAAGGTTTCTAGAAAATGCTTTCTGAAGTGTTTAAATCAGTCTGCATGATGTGAAGATTTCTAATAGTTTTTTAAAGAGAAGGTTGTAGAAAAATAGCTACAAATTTTTTTTTTTTCTCTATAACAGGATCTTTACTGAATTTTAAAAATGGAGATGGGTTTGCCATTGAACATTAAGGGACCTTTACTTGTTGCTTTCACATTAACAGCCCTTTATTGTAACAGCCTTTATTATCGTAAGGAGCTGATCAAATTTTTAAAACCGGTCATTTGTTTGTGAGTTTGTAGTGAATTCTAAAATTTCCCTGTATTTACATGAAAGCAATAGGATTCATTATGTCTCAAATTTTGTTACTTACTGCCTGACTAAAGTTGCGTTTCTCCATCAAGGTGATCTATGTGCTTATTCTCTATTGGCTATTCACTACAAAACCACTGAAATGTTATCTTGGTTTAAATTATGGGTGAGGTAAATTTCATGGCAGAACACAACACCCCTTTGTTGCTAGTTGAAGCTCATTCTGAATCTAGATCTAAATCAGAATTCTGACTTCCATTATATGCTTATTAAAACCATGAAGTTCAGTCATTTATCTGAAGCTCTTAGTCTAAGTGTTCAGTTTTTCCTTCTCCCCTTCACCTTGTTTTGTATAAATACTTTTCCCTGTATTCAAATTATTGTTATTTTCAAGAGGTACAGGAAAAACAATGTGTTTTCATGTTGAAATAGATAACACAAAAAAAGATTCAGCAACTAATGCCATGGGTATTTCCAAGGGCAGAACAGTGCTAATGTAACAATGAACAAATAAAATCTACCACAGAGGGATTTCAAGTCTATAAAACAAATAACTTGTATGAATATGATAATAGAACGATTGGGTTCAGAAGTGATTTGCATTGGTACAGCTACAGGTCTGTTTTGAAAAAATGTAGCTGGATGTGAATTTGAATATTTTCATGATCTGAAAACATCACTGTCAACGTCTTTCTTTATTCTTATGCAGGAGCTGCAAGAAAGCTGTGCTTGTACAGATAGATTAGAAATAAAGACAGTGTAAACCAGGCTATGTAGCTGAATATAAACATCTGGAAGGTGGAAAGTAAATTATTATTTTTCATTTTAATATTCAGAAATTTAAATGCGAGAGTTTTATGCTGAGCATCAAGATATGCCAGAGGATGGCCTTTCCTTCAAGACTCATATTGAGCCTTGTCTAAGCTTAACCTTAGTAAAAGACAGATGGGTGTAATGCATGAACTTTCAGAACTGTGAGGTCTAACTGGGCTGTCACGTGAAGTGGGTTTTAAAGCGCGAGTGAAATTCTTCTTACCCCTGTGAGATTGTTACTGATTTTTGTTTCAGATGACAGCCTCCTCTCTGCCTCTGTGGCTGGATCAGCTTATCTGCCTGCAGAGTTTCTCCTTAGAGCTGGGTGCTTTTTCTGCATGTGTAGTCACCAGTAAAGGCGTGTGATGTGTGAATATATTACATTAAACTTATTATATGATTTTTCAACTTGGTTAAAGCAGGCACAAAATAATTAAACCTGTTTTTCAGGAGTGAATTCAGCCTATACTAGAACAAATCCAACAAAAGCAATGGGGAAATATTAATAAGAGTAATCATCCAAAGGGGGAAAAAAACAGTTCAGGCTTTGAAGTCAGCCTGAATCATGCCTGCTTTAAAACAAATTCTTGAAACAAAGAAAATAATTTTTCTTCAATTTTAATTGTTTTTCAGCTTGAAAACAAATCTGTATCCTAAAGATACGGGTTAACTTTTTGGTTGCATACCTGTTTCTGTAGAGTCTTAAGGTAGTTTCTTAATCTATAATTTACAGCTTTTATTCATTAAAATACCTTGACAATATACTTTGCTTTTACTTTGTGTGTCATGCTTGCTTTTAGGTACAGCTGCTTTGAAATCTAGTAATTCGTACATATTTCAGGCTAACTGAATTCTTACTCCCCAAGAATTAGCCCATTATGAAATTCAATTACTTCAAAAAATATATTTCTATCCTGTGGAACAATTCAGCAATGGAGTTAACACTTCATTCACACCTTAAAGAATTTAATCGCTGACTTGAGGGAATTAAATGCTGAATTCAAATGCAATCTTCTAGCACCATGTGTTTGGAAACTTGTAGATAAAAGATCAGTTTGATAGAATTGTGGTGCCTCTTGTCTCATATCTAGCAGAGCACAGATGCAGATCACAGTATCTGTTCCATGTGATGCAGCTGTGCAAAACCACAGAGGACAGAGTGGAAAAAACACCTTTGAGGGACTAGAGCAGCAGCATGTACAAAATGATGAGCAAAATCAGATCCAAAAGGTAACTGAGAAGGTCACTAACTACACCATTCCAGGAGTATGATATCAATGTAAGTAACTGGAAGGTGCCTTTATTATGGATGTTGTGTGTGTCACAACATCAATGTTGTGCATGTCAGTCTGATCTGTCATGTTGTTTTCTGTGTGGAGTCAGGGAACTTCTGGCAAAAAAAAAAAGATGAGAGAAGTTTAAAAACATACTAGCAAGTTATTTTATTGACTTTGTATTGCAATGTTACTTTACTCTGACACAAGTGACTTTTACAGCACTTTTGCTTCTGATGCTAAAACTGTATTTGATGTCCAAGGTTTTAGTGGCCTTCTAGGGGGAAAATAGTATGGTAGGGTCGACTTAAGTCTCTGAGTTTAGAAGGCAGTAGTTTACAAATTGGTAGTGACCCTAATCCCACACTTGGGGGATTACACACTTGGGGTTAGTCTGCCTGGCCTGATCTAAGCATGGGACAAACCTGCTGGGTGTGTCGTGGCATTGTTTGCTTTTAATGAGGTATTTGATACAAAATCTGGTCACAACTGCTGGTATGTAGCAGACTATAAATCTAAACCCTCTTTGCCTTGTTAAGAGTCGTAGTTGGCTGCAGACCAGTGATCAAATCCCCAAGCAGGCAAGGAGCACAGGCTGTTCATGAAGAAAGAAGACATTGCTGTCTGTGGCTGTGCAAGCCTAACAGAGCAGCTAAAGAGAGCTTGGAGCTGCAGCTGATGAAAATAAAGACAAAGTAAACCTGGTTCTCCTGGGGCAGTTTTGGCAGTGGAATATAGGTTAGGAATCATAAGCTCAGGAAGCAGCTTCTCTTTTTAAGACTACTGGTTGAGGAACTGAACATTTTGAGACCATTGTTGGCAGTTCAGATACTTAGAGGTCTGAGGGAAATTTGATCTACTTTCATTAAAAGTTCATGCTGGCAAGGGAAAAGGTTGAAACAACTTATTTTCCAAGCCATCCTAGGGAAAATCCTTGAAGACTGCCTCCCTGAATGTCATCATCTGATCAGGCTTATATCAAGAGAGTGAATTCCCTAAACACCTTGTTTTTGTGGGAAGTATGTGAACTGAGATTACTTTTTGGCAAATCAGTTATTTAACTCCAGCTCCAGGATAGTCTGGCAGAGCAAATGACGCATGACAATGTCTGTCTTGGATATAGTAATTGTGCCTTACCATGAACCATGGGTGAATTCTGGCATCTTCCAGGATTTGCTCAGAAACCTCTGAAAAAATGTCAGCTCCAACACAGAGTTTTTTTACTTCTAGGTGTAAACAACACAGGTGCAAGTGTTATCTGTGTGCTGGGAAGCAGAGGAAAGTGAACTTTCCCCATGGAATGCAGCATTGAGGCCAGGGAAGCTGTAAGGACTGCAGGTATCACAGCTACCAGCCAGGGCTGCTGGGCTCAGCATTTTCCCTTTCTAGTTTAGAGATGCTAACCTAGTGAGCACTACATGATGCACTGGTGGGGTTGGTTGAGCAGTTTTTGAGGTCCCCAAAGTGTCCTGAAGCTCTGTCCAGAATGAAAAGCATTGCACTGCTCATGACAAATCCCAGCAGCTATTAGAGGGTTAGCAATAGCTTAAAGCTATGGCTAATGATATAATTTCATTGAAGGAGGCTGTGTTGGCTTGTACATCATGATTAACTCCTGCTACACATTTTTAAGGGTCCTGGAGTCCTTAATTTCTCTTTAAAAGTCTCTAGAGTTAAGCAAAAGAGACCTTGGAAGTACTTACCTGAAAGGCAGCTCTTTTAAGCTGTGCAACTTCCCCATGCTGTGTAGTGCACCAGCGGGAGTACTTTTAAGTGCAGGTTTTTGTGAGGATTTCCACATATGATTCCCTTCTAGTTCAGCCAGACTTCTGAATCCTCTGAGCTGATGTTGTTAAGTGCTTAATACATTCTGTATCCATGCTGTTGGTGCCTCTGGATTCCTAAACTTGAAGAACTGTGGGTAAAAGGCAACTGGCTTGAAATACACTCTTGCTCTGATAAACTTCTTTAGTTTAAAAACAGGTACAGTTTTTTGGATAACGGTTCTTGCAGGCTTGGCTTACAGTTCACAACTCAGTGCTCAGAATATGGCACTGAAAGGATGATCAGTCCGCATTAGCAACAGCAAACCACCAAAATCTTTATATAAGAGAAATGACAATGTACTGATGGGGTTTAAACCCTGTTGGGTTGGCACAAAGACAGTTTAAGGCAGAGATGTGTGCTCAGAACACAAAGGGTTGAATATTAAGTGACCGAACTTTGCTTTTAAAAATGCCATATCTGGGTGGGAGGGTGTGTGTGTACCCACTTGTTAGATATTTGCTCTGTGGAGTAGGTTCAAGCATGTAAATCAGTGAAGCTGCACTGCTTTGAATGGAGATATATTTTATATTATAGGTACTTTGCTGGGAACTTTGCATGGGCCTATAAAAGGATTGGTTACTTCTGAAAGTAAAGATGGAAAACAATTGGGCTCAGTGCTTTTAAATATCACATTATTAATGGTTTGGTGCTGTTATTGTCTTCTGGCTTCTTAGGCCCTTCAAGGTGAAAAAATTCTCACTATTAACATTTCCCAATGTGTCACTAAATCTACTTTAAAACTGGTTAAATGAGTGGTATTGAAAGAAATTGGCTTGTGGTCAATGATTACTGATTACTTTATCAATTTCTTTAGTGGCTGCATGTATCTGCATGTTAGTCTCATTCTCCATTGATAAATTTGCGCCTTAAAGATACCCTGGAGCACTGTGTCAGTGTTAATATTAGAAAGAATTTTTCTTCTGACAACAGTTGGTGTCAGACCCTGATTTTAGGTGTAAATACTGTAAGGAAGATGTATCGCTGAAGGTGATTTTGTGCTCAAATATTAGAGGCTTATGTTCTGAAAAGATGTGTTAGAATTCTGCAGCTCTATTTAGGACCTGTGCTTTGCTGGATCAATGTGTTCTGAGAAATAGTACCTAAGTGATTTTTCTTTTTACAAGAAAAAAAATCTTCTAATGAAAATCCTTTTAGTAGCAACTCTAGCAAATAAAAGCTGTTCACATTTACTGTTAAACTGTCTATAAAAGAGAGCTTGCAGACCAGCAGCAAGCAGTTACAACAGAGCTCTTGTACTTGAACAGGAAAATGAAACTTCCGACCTACTAATGTGGTCTTTGCCCTGCTCAGTGGGTCCTTGTTATCTCAGTGGTGCCTGAAATTTATGGTAAAGATAGCCTACTTTTCTTTATTGGGAGCCATGCAGTTTGTGAGCTCTCCTGAAGGCTTTGCTCCCTTTCATGCAGCAGAACTCAAAGATAGAATGGTACCCCACTATGGCATGCTGGGCAGCTGGGAGTGGGCTTGGGAGAGTTGTGTACAATGCAGCCTAAAGAGGAGACAGTTGTGTCCAGTGAGAAAAAGCTGTAATTCTTAAGAGTTTGGGGAATCATCATCTTGCTAGTAACTATAGTCTGATCTCCTATATTGCAGAAACCTGCTAAGTCAATGTTGGAAAGTGAATTTGAAGAGTTTTATGCCTTTTCTGAAGCTGTAATGTTTATGAGAAAAGGAATATGCAGAGGGGTATGGCTTTGTCAAGCCAAGTCACTTTTAAGCCTTTTAGCACGGGCCAGACATGAGCTCAGTACAAATGTTGTTTGCCAAGTAATTTCCACATATGCAAATGCTTCTTAATGTGATGTGAAGAAAATAGTTTCATTTTACTTGCTGATTTAGTGTTAGACTTGTTGCTTTGCCATTGCTCATACATTTTTAGCAGCCAGTTTTCAGTCCAGGCATAAAGCAAGTGGAGGATTTGGGAGGACTTGCACTAATGAAGTTTGCTCCAGTGACTCTTAAAGGCAAATGCTGGACTCTGCTCCCCTTCAGCTATTGTGTAAGGCAGAGCCCAAATCCTGGCTTCATTTAGCCTTAGGATTATCAAAAAGGAAAAGGTGAGGTATTGCTATCTGAATTCTAGTGGCTGTCAAAGACAGGCCAGTCCTTTGTACTTGGTTCTTCACTCTGGATAGTCCCTATGGAAAGAAGCAGAGCGTAAGAAAGGAGCAAGGTCTGCATGCAAAAAAAAATAAAAGGATGGCATCTAAAACTTAGGAGGGTAGGTAGTTTTACTTTCAAGAGCTTTCCAGAGCAAATAGAGCTGTGCTGCAGTGTTCTCAATTCCCTTCTGCAGTTCTGAAAGCATAGCAATGTAACAAGATACTTTTTAAGGCAATTTCAGTAGTGGAGACAAGAAGGAATTAAAGCCTAGAAGGGGCTTCTGGCAGAAGCTGGGAGAAGGTAGAGATGAATTTTGGCATCTTTTCCACAGCTGCTCTTTCAGCAGTAATGGTTACTTATGCTCAGCACCCTCTTTTTGCTGGGAATGGCAAATGATTGCTTCTACATCTGGTGTCTCTGAGGGATCTGGCCAGCTGGCAGGGAAGTACCTCCTGATGGACTGAAGGACCCTGTCCCCCCAGAGACTGAACATGGGTGCTGCATCTGCTGACCAGGGGGTTTCTGTGATTCGGGTTTGCATTTCTCCTGGCTGGAGCAGGGGGAAGGCTCACCTCGTTATTGCATGCCAATAGTGCAATATTTTGCCAGCAGTGGTGTTGTCAAACCCTTTCTTTGAAGTCTAATAAGCTTGGGGTGCCGTGGAATGGGGGAATATGGTTGGTAGAAGGTCATGTCCCTGGGCCTTGACTGTACTTATATCAAAGGATACTTTTAAAGTTGTTGATCATCTGTCATGCAGCATGATGAGATGCAGAGTAAACCAGAATCTCTTTGATTTTTTCACTGGTAAGGTTATCTGTATGCATGTCGGTCCTGTTTTTCTGTTCTTAGCCTTGGGCTTTATACAGCTATTGATTTTTTTTTTTTTTTCTTCTGGTTGTTACAACATTAATGCTTATTCAGGTAAAGATATTTGTTATTTTCCCAAGACAGCCTCACCATTCATTAAGAATGTGATGGGCTCCTGTGCCTGGTAATGACTGCTTTAATTCCAGCAGATAGAATGCCTTACAAACAGCAGGTTAGATATTCACAGCTAGTTCCGTGGTCCATTACAGCAATTCCTTTTCTTCACTGCAGCCAGCATTAGTATTCAAAAGCTGAGAGCATGTTGGTTGAAAGCTACCTAAATATTTATGGACTATTGCTAGGGTCAGAGTAACAAGGGCAGCAAATGAAATTAAAGATTTGCACCATGAAACAAAGCGACTTATCAATCACTCTTTGCCAAGTAACTCCTGCTTTTTAAAGAAGTTATTTTCTTAGTGAAATGTTTCTAAAAATGAACTTCAGCATGAAATTTTGATCTGTAGCTTCACTTTAATGTCTGCATTATTTCTTCCAACAAGAGGAGCCGGTGGAGAAGACCTTGCACGACCATCAGTGCTGCCTGGTGCAGAGCTTGATTCCATGAGAACAGTACTTGACGTCTTTTATCTGGGTATATCAAAGCCTCTGTCCAACTTCTGGTCATAAATACCCCTGAGTGAGTGAGGAAATAAATGAGAAGAGAAACTGAGATGCAGCAACTTGAAAAAATTCCTATGTTAAGTCAGACTTAAGAATAGAAACCAGGATTTGGGTAGGCTTTACATTTAAATTTTGCAGTCAGACTTCAGGCTGGACATGGAATCTGGCTGTGCCAAGCAGTGGGCAAGCTGAGATGGTTTTATGTTTTTCTGGAGGGATGTAAAATCCTCAATAACTTGGCATGTGCTTTAAATGAGAAATGACACTTTATTGTTTTGTGAAAGCATGGCAGAACATATATTTGAAATGGAAATTGCCTTGCTTATTCAAATGAAAACCTCTGAGCACAGAAGCCCTGCTTTCATTATTTTGATTAGAAGCTAAGTATTGTAATAGCAAGCAAGTAGGGAAACAGCCAAATTTGAGAGAAGAAAATACTTTCTATTCTTTCAATTTTTAATAATTTTTTTTTGTGCTTTGAGACATGTATATTCATAAAAACAAAGTAAACAATGAATTTTTATTTTTATTTTGTTCTGAGATAAATTTAAGTGATTATCTAGCAAGGTCTCCATAATGTGACAACACAATGTGAACAAATAAAGAGAAAATGAACTGAACAGTAAATGGCTTTAATAATCAGCGTGCCATCTTTTTCTTTTGGATTTTAGCTGGGGAATGCATAAAACAGAGCCCCAAGACCTGACTTTACATTAATTTGTTTTCTAGTTTCCTTTCAAAGTTGTGTCAAATACTTGAAGAGAATAAGTCTCGGTGTTTTATTACAATATAATAATTATAAACTAAAAAAAAATATATTTATTTGTACAGTACATGCACATGTTCAGAATCTCTTTTGTTTTACGTAGGAAAATTCTAAAGTAGATCAAAACCTGTATATATATACAAGCATATAATCTTTCCAGTTAAATCTTGAAATAGCATTTATTTGTCCAAAGTAGGTTACATGTGTAGCAGTGGCTGTTTGGAATCAGCATTTGTATTTTGGAAATGAAACTGGTCTCTTTTGATGACTCACTCCAGCAAAGTTGTGTTGCTAATCACCCAAAAGGGATTTTGGATGCACTTGCAGAAGATAGATCCTTGTTTGTTCTAGCGGAGTGCCTGAATGTTAACATTTGCAAATATTTTGGTTTGCAGTAATTGGTGGTTCTTTTGCTTTCCAAGGAAATAAGACCTTAATGAAGGTGAAAGAAAAAAAGAAACCTAAGGAATGCATGAAGTAATTTTCATTCTTAGTATATAAGGCCAAAGTTTCATGGAGAGGATCTGAAATTTGTCTCTAGATGAGGTTGTTGTTGTGTGTTCTGTCCTGTCGTCCTCCTGCCCTGAGGAGCAAAATATTTTGAACTCCAGTGAAATCCTCAATGGTGTTTTAGGCTCAGCATCTCCCAGAATAATCATATGCAGAAAGGTAAATTTTTGTATTTTCCGGTATTGCTAACTGCACTGTGATTTAAACTGTAATATTTTGCTTAGAATCACAGCAGTTCAGATCCTGGATGTACCAATCACAGTATGTCATTTGGGTCACCAAAAAGCCACAAATACAACAAAGAACTTATAATCTTTAGAAATTCAAGTTTTGCTGATTCTTAGCCTGGAAAGAATCTTGGCCTGAAGACCAGTTCTGTACTGTGTCATCAAAGAAAGCTCTGACACATGGGTACTCCACTCTTCTTATTCTGGCTCATTAATATTGGGCTGATGTTCTGCTGTATGACCAGTGTGGAAATTCCAAGAACTTCACCAGCTTCAGAGCATCCCCATATTTAGCATTCACAGACATGTCTGTCTAAACACAGAGTCTGTCTTTTGTGTTTTAACTGTATTATCTTTTCCCCAGTGAGGAGCAAGGTGCGCACAGCCACAGATGCCTGAGTGAAATTCCTCTTGTTGCCCTGTGAAAAAATTCTGATAAGTCTCTATCATTCAAGAATTTTAGATTAAGATATTTACCACTAAGGATCATCAATAATAAATGTTCATGTTTTTTTTATTAAAGATTGAACTTGTGACATTTCCTAAACTTTTGAACCTTGTGCAATACCAAATTGAAAATGTCTTTACTTCTCCCACTCAGGATGAAAGACATCTAACATTTCACATCTTTTTATCTCTGTTGGAGGAATCAGTTTATTTTTCCTGTGAAATTGATGCTTCCTCCAGCACTTGTCTTTCCCTCACTCTTAATTTACTGGCTGTGGTACTGCATGACTCTCTCAGCCAAGGTGGTGCTGACAGCATCAGTGAAATATTTCAGTGTAAAGACCAAGTTAACCAACAGCTTTAACTAGGTCTGAATGGCTGCAGGGAGTCAAGACTCTGAATTACCTCCTGGCTCTGGCCACCCTGAGACATCTGAAGGCAGAACATTTATACATTCAGGTACTTCATGCAGGATCCTAATTACAGAATATTGGTTTGAAAGTAATTCCTGACAATGATGGGGGGAGTTAGGCGCGTTGTAGCTCTACAGCAGAGCATACTGACTCTGACTATCAATCAGTCTAGAAAGACATGGGTGTGGAGTAGATTTTCCTTGCTTCATTTTTTAAATTCAAACAGTAAGTACATTCTAGAACACAGTGCTTTGTGTATTTTAAAATGCATGCATACCCTGTGTTTGGCTCTTTCCCATGATGTGGGCTGGAGGATGAGCTGTAATTTTCTTGCTTCGGTCACTCAGCTTGGACAAAACTTTTTTCATAAGAAAGACTCTTGAGCATTTTTCCTGCTATAGTACAGAGTTCCTAAGTATTTTATACCATGTTTGGAGTCCAAGAGGAGTCCTTAACAGTGGATTCCCAATATTGAATAATGTTATATACTTACACCCTGCTATTTGAATTAGCTGTTGTTAGATACTTCCCTAAGATGTACATAACAAATGTTGTCTCTGTGGAAGCTGTATTTATTTATCATTTATTTTTAAAAACTGTTTTGGAAGAATTGTGGTTGGTTCCATGTGTGATAAGCTAAACACAGTTTGGTTCCAATCCCATCCCCAGGTTTCATTTATTATGAAACATGTCTGACTTTCCTGAGCTGGTAGATATGAGAGGGAGAGAAAATGAACATATATGGGATTTCCTGGTATGGTACTTGGAAGTACACAATATTTCTCTGCCAGTACAATTTCAGTTTCCATATTGTGTCTGTATTTTCCCTTGGTTACCCAACAGAGAGGTAGTCAGTGACTGGACAAAAGGGGTTTCATGGGAGTGCCATTCTGGCACAGTGCTGTCTCCAAAGGGTAATTTTAAATAGCAGGTGCACCAAGAGTTGTCTGCTCTTTGCTCTATGTAGGATAGCTCTCCTAATTTCCCAGAGCTGGTGGGAGCTGCAGTGTGGCCAAGGCCTTGGAGTTGAGACCTTTTTCCTTGCAGCAGAAGGCAGTGAAATGTGTGTGAGATCAGCCTGGCTCAGTGTTGTGTTTGCCAGCAATGCAGCCTGTCAGTCAGGAGGGCAGCAGCAGAGATGGACAGCTTGCTGCTTGCCAACAGGGAGCCTGTCTGGAAGCAATGTTTCCAGGAACTCTTCAGGAGTTGCCCCTTGGAGTGGCATTTGGGCAGCTCAGCCCCAGGGGCTGCACAGTTGCCCTGCTCTCTGCGCTCTTTTACTGCCATAGTTGATTTCCACACTTATTTAAAGAGAAGCAGCTAGAAGCATTATCTCCTGGGGATGTGATTTGCATTCTGTGTTTAATTAAAGCATGACAGTTTATGCCAGAGGATTTTAAAATGGGAAATGGAATGCTTTTTGCCAAATATTGGGATTTTATAGAGACTTGGAAACTCCTTAGTGGAAAATTTTATTTTTAAATTGCAGTATGTTCTGCAGAGCCCATTGAGTCTGGCTTTGTTTTCTTCTGGGTTTCTCCCTCACTGAGTTATTTCAGCATCACATAATATTGGTGAAAATACCCTACTCAGTGACAAAACTGTTTGAGAAGCAGGGCACTGACCAAATTCTTTTTCTAGTAAGGAGCTGTGCCTGGGGACTGTTAATGAGAGTGAGAACCTACTCTCCACTAGGTCAGAGGTGTCAATTTGGTCACATCAGGCAAATTTTAACCTCCTTATAAATCTGTTAGGTGGCTTGTAAAAAAGTAGTTGATGTTTCATTCTGCTTCTTAGTTTTTACAGGACATCTGTAAAAAACCTTGTGACCCTGACAGCTTCAGTGTAGTCTCAGAAGAGAAGTCAAGTATTAAATAGGAACAATCGTGTGGATAACTGTGAGGAAATACTGTAATTATGAGCTCAGCAATTCATAACAAGGCACAAATATTTATCACCTCACTTTGTGAATGAGCTCACAAACGTAGCATTTTGAATTCACCTGTTTGCAAATGAATTCACCCAAAATTTGTTATTTTTGATTAAGCATGAAAAGAATATTATATTTACGAATGCATAGAATTTCAGGCCACCTGAAATTTAATCTTATCGTGTTTTTTTATGACAGTTTATCAGGAGTAAACCTGGTAGAATTCACCCTTAATTATGAGCCAAGGTTACAAAGCTGAGGGTCACTTAATTATGAGCCAAGGCCTCATACAAAGCTGAGGGTCACTTTGCCCTTTTTGCTGGTAGTGCTGTAAGATAAGGCTACTTCAGCAGGGTACTGCAGAGCTGCTCTTTGGAGACAGGCATGGCTGGGCAGGCAGCCCTGCCCATGAGTTATTCACCTGTAGATTTAGAGCTGTTAGAATTATTCAGAATCCTATTCATCCATCTAAGATTGAGCTGTAAACCATGGAAAGAAGAGACATTTTCATGTGCATGAATTCAACATCTTTACAAGTTGGTTATTTAATGTTGTCAAATAATCTGCACAAAGCCATAGAAAGCAACAGATTGACTACTGAGGGTGAGGGAGCTGGTGATGAGGGTCAGAGATTGGGAAACTATTGGTGAAATGTTTGTGTGATCGATTTCTCTCAAGATTACTCACATAAATCTGAAACTTCACTTGATTTGAAAAGGTTTGGGTTTTTTGCAGATAACTCTGGATAGTGTGCGTAATTATGTTAATACTGCTCTCTTCTGCCTACCCAATGATGTTGAAGGGCTTTCCCTGTATCCAGAGAAGGGAAGTAAGTCCCCATTCTTCAGAGTTTTTGGATTAGAGAAATTTATACTGGACTCCATTTAATCCTAAGACATGGAATGCTGAAAGTTAGAGCAGCCTGCACCATATTAAGCTCCTGTTTGGTTTCAGATAATTAGCAGGGTTCATTTTGAGATTCATCCTTTTGAGCTGTCAAACCAAGGAAGTATGAGTGAACAATCCCTAGTGTGCATTATGATCTTGTTCTACTCTGTGTATACTTAGAATTTGCAGTTTTCAGTCTTTTTTGGTTTAATGTTAGATTGTACCTGTTAGATGAGGCTTGCTTTGCTGCACAAGAATTAAGGCCTTCTAAAGATGCCCTTCAAGGTGCATTTCTCTGGAGTGCTGGGAGAAGCTGAATTGGTCCTGCTTACAGAGCATAGGGGAAGGCTGCTGATGGGAACTTGTTCCCTTGTAGCTTTTCCATAGCTATAAATACAGAGGAATTGTACAGTAAATGATGCATTTTGAATGAATGTTTTCAGTGCTGTCTGCCACATCTCCCTGATGCTTCAGCAGCACGTAGCTTCAGGTCTAAGTGTTGGCTGGGGTATTCATCTTCCTCTGGAGCAAGGCACTGGTTCTGCACTTCAGGAGGATTTTTAACTCTGCACTTTGGCAAGTTTTCCCTATATATGTAGCTTCTCTTTGGAGATTGTGATTTCAGGTGGCCTTGGGAAATAATAGATACAGCAAAGGGCAGGATTTTCCTTTGTTATCACTCCTTGTTGCAAGGGCTCATTCCTTGTCATTTTAATTCACAGATAGTCGTCTCCTACAAATCTCAGCAGAGCCCAGGAGAAGCCCCTTTGCACCCCCTCTGCTGGTGCTGCTGCCGGTGTTTTTCCCATTCTGCAGCCAGCCCCACGGTGGGAGTTTCCTAAACTGAAAAAAGGACTGCAAAGCATGTAGTTAAAACCTAATTTCTAATGACTGATTTTATGCAAAAGGGACAAAATGGAATTTGCAATGCTTTAACAGAAAACTAAGATGGCCCATCATGGAGAAGTTTATTCTACTCTTAAATGCAGATGATTCATGTTAAATTTATTATGGAACTGTTAGTTTTTTGACCTAAGGCTGAAATGCGGGCAGTTATGGCTTTACCTACCATAAGCAGCAAATATTAATGCTTTTAAGTGAATTTAAGATTGTACCAAAGTAATTTCTTTTGTAATTAATAACACCAGATGATTTCTTATTTCTTTCCCATACTAGAATTGTCATCCAGTAAATTATATGCCTATGATTTCCTGTTGATGCTGAAATATTTTCATTGAATGGCCTACTATGCTCATTCATGGATATACAGAAATAAATAAATCAAAGGAAACAGTCTGTTAAAGTGCACTTTCAGCATAATTACTAACACTGGATATGAACTACTCTTTGTGCTATTTCTTGTATTCAGAAGATATGAGGGATGTGGATTTTAATCAGTTTCTCTGAGAGAGGCTTATTAAAAAAGATCTTCAGGGATTAAAGAAGCAGAGCAGAAGAGATTATGGTTGTGTTAGTGAAACATCTTTTAAGACATTTCTGTGTATTTTTATCAAACGTATTGTAACCTACGTAACATGATGAGAGAACAAACATCATCCAGAGAATATCCTTTGCACTGTTGGAAACTGATAAGATCTCTTTTTTCCTTTGTATCTGGTTATATTTCATATTACTGTGTTATATCACAGCGTATTATGTGACCTAATGCCCCATCAGTGAGAAAGGGAGTGGGGGACTGAGCACAAGTGTCAGTAATGTAGCAGAAATACAACCGAAAGAATTGAGCAGCACACAAATGGTCAGAAAGCCAGGCAGATATAGCAGCCTTTGCAGCTGCAGTACTAGAAATTTTCAATGAGAGAGAATTTCAAATGAGATATATAGAAAACTGTTGTATGGGCTTTTTAATAGACAATACTCATAGCATCTATTCATCCAAATTTGAATATAGAAAATAAAATTAGATTCAGATTGTAGTTAGTATTTTTCTGAAATTACATTTTGAAACCATGGATTCTGTACTGCAGCTGGTTTTTTTTTTCCAGAATCAGTAGAATTTCTAATAATAATACAAGTTGTTCTAAATTGCCTTTTTAAAATAATGTAGTCTTGTACTTGTGGTTCACCATTTAAAACCTGGCTGCCATATTGAAATGGTTAGGTAAGGACAGGTTATTACTGCTCACAGAAATAAGTCCTGGGTGGTTTGATCCTGTAGACTGCCAGCACATGAATTCTGTATCTCCAGTGGGAAAGCATCACTGCCATGAGACAGATTGCTGGAATCAGAGCTCTGACCTGGCCAAGGACAGCTTGCCATCCCAAAGATTGGTCTCTGTGGTTACAGGATTTGTGCTTGCTGCTTTATTGTGCCATACAGCTGACAGTAGTTTAGAATGAACTAATACTAAACAAATGGCACTTAGTATTAATTGCTGTATTAAAAAATGATGTTTGAATGTGGGTTGGGCATTGCCAAGATGTTTTCGTTTATATGGCTACTACTATCACTGAAAAACTTTCCATTATCAATACAGATAGGTTAAAAAAACTTTCTTTTAATCTTTTATGAAATCTCTAATCTGGTTAACCCATTAACATCTGCATGTGATGTTGAATTCAGATTCAGAAGATCAGTGTTGGGACATGCAGAGCCCTGCTGGGTGAGGTGTGTGGTGCAAAGGTCTAATTTGGCTGGTGTGAAGGACATTTATCTTCCATGTGTAGTGACTGTAGTGCTGTGAGTGCATTACAGTACCCTGAAATCTGGATAGACCCACACAGCTTTGCAAAATTGTGCAGTGCCTTTTGGCCTGCAAACTGGGCTGGAAGATAAATGCAGTTTTACTAAAAACGCATAGTGGCAATATTTGTATTGGGATGAAAAGAATCTTTAAATTTTGGTTCTGATAATAAATCATTATTATGATTTGTTACATTGTTTTGCTTGTTTTTATTATGACGTGTGTTTTTGAAAGTAATGTAGCTAATATTTCATGTTTGAGATTTCGATTTACTAATTTACTGTACCATTGTGTAATGCTGTGAAATGAATATAATTTAGCAGTCTTAGACCTTTAGTCTTTTGTACTGATTAAGAAAAAATGATCTGAAATGTCAGGTTTTCATATAGAATGAAAAATATATTTTCGATCTTGTTATTTCCAATTTATTTGTACCTGTAAAAAGGAGGAGGACCTTTTAACATAATGTGAAGGAGAAATGGAATTCCAGTGAAAGACAATCTGTCTTGAATTTCTCAAAAATTTAAGTTGAGCTCTTATTTGAGTCTTGAGTGATTGCTAATTGCTTTGAGCTGTGCATCTCTGAGAAAAAGGAACATTTCAGATTATTCCAGGGGAAGGTGGAAAAAAATAACCTTTTTGAGGAGAGGAAAAAGTGAGCATCTGGCCAAGAGGAATGAGTTAGGGAGCAAATATTGAAGGAGAGAATGGGTGAAAAAATGACTGAAACCCCAGGTTGCAGATGTGATGACAAAAGAGGGTGATGGGGAAGAGGAGTGAGAATGTCTTTGATGGGAGAATTGCCCAGTGTGCTGTGGAAGGACCTGTTGCTTGGTTTTTAATCCCCTTCCCAGGTGAGCTGGTACCAGTCTCCCCTGCTGTATGCCCAGTCCTGAGCAGGGCTTAGGTTTGGATAAATCTCTGCATGAGCTGTGCAGAGCTCTCTGCAAAGGGAAATGCCCCCATATTCCCTATGGAGATGGGCAGTGCCTTCCCTGGTGCTGTGAGACAGTGGCAGTGGTGGGTGTGTCCCCATGCTGTGAGACAGTGGCAGTGGTGGGTGTGTCACCAAGCTGTGAGACAGTGGCAGTGGTGAGTGTGTCACCAAGCTGTGAGACAGTAGCAGTGGTGAGTGTGTCACCAAGCTGTGAGATGGTGGCAGTGGTGGGTGTCTCCCCTGGGGTTGCTAGGATGGTGCTGGAGGCCCGAGGGGCTGCCTGTGGAAGAACACAGTGCTGTTGGGCTGTGCCTGGGCTGGAGAGGGCCATGGGATGGGCACTGGGGAGCTCTGCTGTGGGAAGCCAGGTGTGATAATTCAGATGTCTGAACAAGGTCCAGAACATTACAGTCAATATGAAAGGCAGTGTTCAGAGACAACTGATTGTGTCATTTCTGCTTCTGGAACAGAATACATGCTAGCTTCTTAATTTCTTGCTGTTTATTGTCTCATTAACTTTTGTCTCAAGGCTGTGTAGTATTTTATTACCTGCTTTTCCAATACTTCGTTATAAACACCTACTGAAGCTTCATATTAAAGTAATCTCACTCCTGGCATTCCAGACTGGAGTTCTCAATTCAGATTTGCCATAAAATGCAGCCGGTGAGATAATTGTTAGAGAGAACTGCAGTCTGCAAAATGCTTTAAAAGCTGCAGTGTAATTAATTATAAAGTGACCTCTTAAGGAGAGTAGATTTATTTCTTTAGCATGAATTAATTTCCTGATAGAGATTTTGGATTGCCATCAAAACAGAATTGAATCTGTCCGTGTCTGTCGCTATTACCCCATCTAGCAGTATTTACCAACTTTGATGTGATGGGAACTCTTCTGGGGGAAAAAGGGCTGCTTGGGGGCCAGAGCTTTCCAACCCTTAGCTTCCTTTCAGAATGTCACAGTAGTGCTGATAGCTATTGATGTGTCTATTATAATTTACTAGAAACTGTAATGAGATCAACAGCTCCATTCACAGAAGTGGCTGCGTGCCAGTGAGGAGGTGTAAGGCTGGCTCAGTCCAACTTGTACCAAACTGTGATTAAGACTGAAATGATGGAGGTTTGTACTTCTTTGCTGCTGCTCTGCTGGGCACCACAGCATTGATCAGCATCCTGTTGCTTTTGTCTTTTTAACTTATCTGTGCTGTATCTCTGCAGAAAATGAGAGCTTTTCAAAGGATAAAGCTTGTTTTTCCTTGTTTTGTATTTTTAAAATACAGCTTTTGTATATAAGTTAGCTAGACAACAGTTCGTTTTGGATATAGCCTGTTTCTCTCTGCAGCCACTGATGGTTCTGACTTAAGCTATGTTCAGCTTGTCCTTGGTTGAATGGTGAACCTCTCAAAAGTGCTTGGTGATAGTCAGCTGATGTGGATTGCCCTGTGCAGCTGCTGATGCTAAAGCTTTTGAAAATAATTGCTTTGAGTATACATTTAATAGGGGTTCTCATTGTTATTTAAACTGTATTAATGGTAAGTCCTTTAATTGTAATATTAATAATCTGGCTGAATATAGCCAGTACGTAATTTTAAAATGTTTTCATTTTCATGACTGGCAGTATGTTTACAAAGACATTTTTGCTGCTAGATCAACCTCTCTAGTCAGTCTGCATGCCAGTGCCAAGTATATGAATTACATTTTGTTGTTTTCTTCCATAACCATCTGTATTTCGAAAACATAAAGGTATTGTTGATGAGTGTTTTAAAAGCAGAGAAATGGAATTGTATCTTTGAGACAGATCTGAGTGTTTCTCGGTTCAAAAGAGGTTTGGATATTTAATTTGAAGTAGCTAATGAAAGGTCCTTCATTGTGTCTTCTGGGTGCCAGGAACCTTGTGCTGCACCCTGGTGCGTGAGTGTTGCAGAGTTCGTGTGCTGTGTTGGAGCTGTCAGAGAAAAAGGCTGGAGGTGATGTAAAGTTTAGCCTGTTGCTGGTAAGGATGAAGGAAACCAAACATCCTGCTTTGGATCCTGGTCCCTCTGCTCAAGTGGGATAGGATCTGAGTGCAGCAATGTTTGCTGCAGTGTGCTGCCCCAGAGGCCTCCATCAGGTGGAGTGGTGGCACCTGCACCAGACTCTGGCCCAGCCACACAGCCCAGGATACCCCAAGGAGTGGCTCATCTCTCTCCGTGGCAGTGTAGTAGTGGCTCTTCAGAGAGGACAAGTGACTCCCACCAAGCAGTGTGGCAGGAGAAATTTCCCAAGGATTTACAGCAGTAAAGGCAAAAGAAAAGCCTGTAGCAGGTTATTATCTTGGTCTGGTTGTGTTGAGGTGAGGCAAGGCTTGTTGCCCATGGTTTAGGAGGAACCTGTTTTAAAGGCCTGTGAGAATGTTGTTTTTATTTTTGTGCAAATCTGACTGTGCTGCAGGGAGGAACTGACATATCACAAATGTGTTTTGCATTTCTTTGAGCATGAACGTCTCACAAGGGAATGATGTCCCACTGGTGGATCTGAGATGATTCTCTTGCTAAGGGCATCTGAATATAAAGATGAAAAAAAAAAACAGCTAGGGCAGAATGGCACAGAGAACCCAGGTGCTTTGGACAAGGGCTACTGTATTCTCATAGAAAATTTTGTTTTTTTTTATTAGCACAAAGAGCCAGTAACGTGTACCTTGTCATCTACCTATCTAGGGATCCACTTCACTTGGTGGGGCTTGAAGCCCAGTTTGGCTTGTTTGTATGAAAAGCTGGTTGCTTTCAGGAAATAATTATTTTTGCCTTGTGTTCTTTATGCAGCCACTCTTTAATTTTTTCAAATAAGGTGGGATTGAGAAGGGAAGTGGGATGAAAGTCCTGCATAGCAGCAGCCATCCTGTGCCTCTGCCCAGTTGCTGTAGCCTGTTGCTTTTACAGAGCAAAGTACATGCTGAAAAGTAATTGTATATACTTCTATATCTGAATGGAGGCAGAGCCTCCAGGTGCAAGCTGAGTGAGGGTGATTCCCAAGCCATTATAACATGCATTTCAGAGCCAAGAATGAGGGAAGGGAGCAGATGAGAACAGCCATCCATAATTTGTCTTGCTTCCGCAGTTTTCACAGCTTGACCTCAGAAGCAGCCATCATGCCTGGCTTTGGAAGAAAAAACTCTACGTTCTGTGTGTTTGTTGATTTAAGGATGTGTTTGTTGTCTGGAATTAACAGGATGCAGAGCCAAGTGGGTATTGATGCTGATTGCATACAACTCTGATTTGGATTTTGGAGCTATATACAATTGCACAAATTGTATCAAAGGCAACTTAATTGCCCTAGATTTTTGTGTTTGTGCTGAATCATAATAAGAGGTCACTTTTTTACATGGGAGATGAGATTGAAACAAATTCAGCCTCTGCTCACATGGTAAAGTTTGCTCCACCTCTAAACCCACAAAACTATTTTTTCCCAGCTTTGCATGTATGATGATTGTGTATTTTGCAAGTACAGTGTAATGAATGTGTTTTGGCTAGAAAATGGGAAAGTTAAAAGTATGGTGTGAAAGGCATATCAAACTTGATTACCTTTCCAATAGAGTTACAAATCTGGTGAATGAAGGGAATTCAAGAAATGTAATGGACTTGGACTTAAGTAAAGCATTAATAATGCTTCATGATAACCTGCTTCATGAAATCTTACTTGAAAATATTGATTCAAATTTACTGTGATGGAGATACTGCCATATGATATAAGAGTTGGCAGGGCAAGAGTAAACGAAGAATAATCTGAAATGGATGAGGCTGGAGCCTTTGAAAAAGCCTCTGAAAAAGCCTGGGGAATAATGCTATATGTGTTCTAATGTTTAATATCTTTGTTAGTAGCACAGAAAATGAAGTATATAAACTAAATTCTGTGGAGGTACTGAACCATGAATATCTTCAATATAGAGGAAAATAGATAATTCAAAAGACTATTGAAAGTTATTAGAAATGAGGGTGAAAAATAGGAAGATGAATGTTGAAAAACATAATCTGAATCATAGCTGAAGGGAAGACTAATACGTAACAAAATTCAGAACAAAACAGTGGACCTCAGGAAATAGTTTTTTTCCTTTTCTACTTAGATTAATTGAAGGTTGAAAGAGCTTTTCTTTTGGTTTTCTCTTTGTTAGGTAAAAAGGCAATCAACTCCTACAGAAAACCACACCCAGCATCACTAAAATACACTGCCTAAGAGAGGTGTAGTTATGCTTTCCAAAGAGTCTGCTCAAGAGTTCTTCCAGGCTTTATTACCTTGCAGACTGCTGTTTGCAAGACAGTAATGCTATCCATGAAAGTGTGGCCTCAAAGACTAAAATGCTATTTGTGAAACTTAGTTTTCAAATCCTCCTAACCAGTTTGTCACTCTGAAGCGTGTGAGTGGAAAAAAAAAAACCAAGAAGACTGTTAATAAAACAAAACATAACCCCCGTCAATAACTCAAGTTAATTTTGAAGTTTTTTGTCTGAGCAGATGCATTTTGATATCAAAACTTTTTTTACAAGAGCTGTTTGACAAAAGTGGGTATGAGTAAAATGCAACCCATGAAGTCTTCCTCTGGCAGTGTGCATGTAATCACATCAGAGGAAATGGCAAGGTCACTGTGTATTAATTCTCTGGGTATTTTATGAAGTTGACCTTTTCTGATGTTGTATCCTAATTAGTGTAGGCAGACCTGCTGAGCAGTGATTTGAGGAACATGTAACCTCACCTCTGAGGTTTGGAGGTCTTTGATCATCCTGTGGATTAGAATTTTTATTCACGTCCCTTCTGAACTATGGGCAAACTGAGCTTGGCATTTCTCACTTGCATGGTTTCCCTCTAACTGATGGATGTGCTGTTACTCTAAGATGAAGGGGATCAGTATTTGAAGGCTGGATATGCATAAATGTAGGCATAGAGAGGGAAAATGGTGACTTATGTTTTCAATAATTCAGATGCCTACCTGAACCTAACACCCTGCTTAGGCTTTTTGTCATCTGAGGGTATCAACCTACTGTGGTTTCTTTGAACATGAATAATTTTTAATATCTCAGTAAAGAGGAGGAGGAGGAATCTTAAGGAGTAACCAAGTCAGTTTTCAGGTAAATTACATGGGAAATGTCTACAGATATGCTAACTTAAGATTTGTAATTTGGGCTGGTATTTCATTATTTACTGTTATTGCAAAGAGCATTTCTATCTTGTAGTCATATTAAATGCTGTGAACTCATGTTTCTAAGAATGTAGGGTATGTATCATACTTACATAACACAGAGGTGTATTTTGACTTAGTAAACAATATGAGTCATTATCTTCTGTAACTTCTAAACACAAGCTTTTAAGGCTTTGTGGCAGATATGAGTGCAGAATATTGATTAATAGCAGTAGTACCACTGTTACAGTAAGCAGTCTTAAAATACGGCTTTTCTCAGTTGTGTGGGCTTTATGGAGGATATGAGAAAGTCACTGTGCTGGGAACTGCAAGGCTGATCTGACATCTGTGTCTGCTGCTCTAAGAACTTAAAAAAGGTTTGCCTGGTTCAGAAAAAGGAAGTTTGACAATCTTTCTGTAATGAATTTGAGACTATATTTCTGGTAGTAAGTTGCTCCGTTCTCATGTAGAAAAAGCTTTTACAAAATATAGAAACTGAAACTGGGAAAAACTGAAGCTGGAATAAACCACACATTCTGAAACAGTTATGGTGATAAAATGTTGGATCACTGAAGCTGAGCATGTGGTGAATTGAAGAAGCTCTAGAGTTGATGTGAGGGTCGTTTGATAAAATTTCATAGCAATATGGTACAGAACCTCAGACTTAATGGCTATAATGAAATCTACTGGCCTTAAAAATAAGAAACTTAATATTTATTGTTGTAATTTTTAGCTAGTGAAATGAAGATGTCAGGTGTTTAGAGGGTGAAGTATTATTATAATTATTTTTATATTATTATTGTCTCTATTAGATTTTACCAAGTGATCAGTGACACCTGCCATATTGACATGGTGGTAAATTTAATGTAGCTTATTTTGGCATATATAGATATTATCAAGTTCAAGATTACTGTTGTGAAGTCTGGAAGGGCATACTATGATAATCTTGTAATAATATCAACCGTGTCTCACTGGCCATCTCCTCTGACCAGCCACCTACAACAGCCAGACATTCACACCCCCCACCCAAGTGTAATTAAAAAAAAATTCTGCCAGGTGTTTTAAAGGCTGAGAACAATAGCATGTGCCCTTTCCCCAGATCTGCTCAGATTGGTGCCTGTTCTCACAGCTAAAACTTGCATTTTTGGTTGGACAAGAGGTGGGCTGAAGTGTGCTGTCACTGTGGAGCGTGCAGGAGGTGGGGCTGTGCTTGTGCCAGCTCTGCCCTGCTGACAGTCTAACCCTGGGGTGGCACCTGGGGCTCTGGGACAGCTGCTGCTGTCCCCTCTGGGGACATTTGTGAGCTGCAGTGAGCTGGGAATATCTCCAGAGGCTTTTAGTGCACCTGCCCCTTAGACTGTTGCTTTAGGATGTTGTGTGCAAAAATCTCATTTTAAAAACATGCAGATGACCTCCTGTCTGAATATCACCTGCTTTTTATGGTGGATGTAATTGCACACCTAAAGCTACAAATTTCAGGAAATGTTGCTGTAAATTTTTATTTGCACAGGTATACATTTATGGATTTGAATATAAGATGATTTCTGTTCTGCAGTAGGCTGTAGAGTCTTAGAACTGGAATGATTGAGAGTCAAGAAGAGTGATTCCTCAAGATATATTACATCCTCATTTTAGTTTTTTTGATCTTAAGTATGCCCAGTAGCAGAAGGATAATGGATTTTCTTTTAGGGGGAAAAACCCAACACCCCAAACCTTATTATATATATGTATATTTTAAAGCAATAATTTAAAGTATGCAATATGTAAACATTATCAAATATTATTCATTATGTGTAATCATAAAAAAATATTAAAATATATTTTAAATATTATTCATGCAAGATCTATTCCTTAAGACTTTCAAATACCAAAATGGAAGATGATTCAAGCCAAACTAATTTAATCTGTTTTTGAAAGTGTTTCTTGTAATATCATTTTAATTTATTCTATGATTACACTCCTGTTCACTGTAGACCACTTAACAGTGCATTCATCTGGTAATTGTTGCTGTGACTTCCATGCTATTTCTGTGAATTAGGAAAAAAAATCTTGCATGACTAATTTTTAGTCACATGTCCCCAGTCCCTTGCTGGCCCTTAAGGACTGCTCAGCCTTTTAGAGAAGGTGGAGAAAGGAGGTGGGGACCTTGCTGTGTTGCCATCTGTTGAATTTCCAGTCTCCCATCCCTCCACTGGAAAGCCTTCTTGCAAAGATGGAAAACCACTGATTATGATGAACATCATCAGGATTTAAAAATGAAGGATTTTTGTGAATAAACTTTCTAAATATTGATATGAGACAGATTGCTACATGTGTCCAAAGACCCACAACTAGTTAAAATGTAGCTGTGTGTTTTCTTGAGCTGTGTCTGAGGGTGTTTTATTGCACAGCATCTGGAATCTGTGTGACCCCTGTGTCCTTTGGGCATCACCAGTGCAGTCTTCATCCCTCCCTGCATAGGAGCCATAATTCAGCCTGTCTCTATTACCTGTTGCTCCTCCAGGTCCTGCTGTCCTGTTTTTCCTGCAGTTCCTTCTTTTGTAACCCTCTGGGCAGGTGTCTCCTGTGAGCAATAGAGCAATAAAGCCTCAGCCTGTTGATCAGATATCTCTGACAAATGAAGCCCCCGAAAGACAAAGGCTGTTCTCATTCTGCTTGCCATCTTACTCTGTTTGAAAGAGCATTGAAGTACAGGGATGTCATCAGTTTGTGATACAAATCAGGCTGACCCCGATGGGCAACAGGTGGGTTTAGCCAAGTGCTCTGGAGATGCTGTTTCAATAGGGAAAAATAAGCATAAATATAGATCATGATGCTCAGAGGGAGAGTTTACCTTTCCTCAACCTACTAATGTGGAGCAATTCAGGCTTCTTAAACAAATGAAGGTGTATTTCAATAAGTAAAGTATTTTAAACTCCTCCAAACAAGGGTGATAAGCAGTTAAGGTAAAAATATTGGCTGGGGATAATTTTTATCTACCAGGCTTCCAGCTGTGTTAGAGTATGAATTTTTGTGCTGCTTGGAAAGTGTGTAAGATGTGCCAAAGAAATGTAGACAAGTGTAGGAAGTTAATGTTATGGAAAAACCCTGAAATTTTCTGTTTGTGAATTGAAGGTGCTTTTTCTGTTATCTGTTTACAGCACCAGACCCACATCTGATAGTATCTTCTTTGAGGATTAAATTAACTACTTGGCATTTTTTGAATGAGGGAGCATATAAAGGCCATTTAATAGGAGTGCTTCATTTGATGAGCAGAAATTGAAGACAAGATTACATATAGCCCATTCTGCAGATCCTTTTAGGATTTTGCATCTTTGTAATGTTAAGAACAGACTCTGTTCTTATTTGCTGCTGCAGTGTAGTTTTTCTCTTATTTGAAACAATGTGAGGTGCTTCACTATTCTTTCCTCTCCTTTAAATTAACTGTGGATAATGGAGGATTTATGCTGCATGTGCAGATGATAAAATAGTTTAAGGAAATATTTTTCCAAGATGAGTAAAATGAAGATAAGCTATCTTGGTTTCCTGTGCCTTGTAAAATGAATATTACTTTTGCCACTGGGTGGTTCTCCTTGAGCACTTGAGTTCAGTTGTTCTGGTTTGTGGTTGTGCCATTGTTTTCCACCATTTACTCTCCAGCATGGCCAAATGCTTTGCTGGAGCCAGTCTGGAGCAGGGCAGAGCTAATCTAAAAAAGAAATAGCTCTCCATTTGTGCAAATAATATGCAGTGGCAACTTTAGAAAATTGAATAAAATAGACAAACAGGATGATATATGCTAGAAGATGGAATTACCAGCTGGAAAACAAAAAAGTTATTGCAGCAGATGAGCAGGCCAGAACAAAGGAGCTGGTGATGTAGCAGGGCTCAGTTGGGTGCAAATGAAAAAAAACCACACAATCAGAAAACACAAATAGAAAAACTGGCAAGAAAATACCTTCTGGTTCTTCAAAATACGCTCTTTGATTTCACTGAGGCAGGTAAAGATGTTCTCAATATTTTCTGAAAAACATGAATTTACATGTAGCGTAGAAAGACTCTTCTGAAGGAACACAGTCATATTTATTTGCAGTTACTAGAGATTGAGAGAATTTGACTGTTCTGTGTTTCTACAGGATATATGTTTTTCTCTCCTAACAAAAGCAGTATTCATGTCTGCTCTCTGTGGTGTATCTGTCTAGTGGTTGTTATAAGATGTGTTCATCCCTGTTGTCCTGTGTGCTGCAGTTTTCTGCCTGGTACAGGTGGATGTATTAAAGGTGCACGTGAGGATGGCAGAAGAGAATCCTGCACACAGTGGGAGTGTGGATGTGGGCACACCCACACGTTTCCCCACAGGGCTCTGGCCAGAAGGTCTGTGTGACAACCCATGCCCAGCTGCTCCCCACACTGCCCTGGAGTGGCCTCAAGGTCAAATTCTCTTGTGCTACACAGCCACTTCCAGTGGGCTTGGGGTACCCTGGGTCAGGCTGGGCATTATTCCTGCAGCCTCTGTGCTAGGCAGGCTTCATCAGCTGACAGAGCAACTTTATTTGCCCCTGAGCTGAGGGGCTGTTTCTGTGGGAGCAGTCTGAGAGCAGTGACAGATTCCTGGCTGCGTGACAACCCCCTGCAACACGTGTTGTGTGGTGGGAAGAGCATGTGATGATCTGTGTGTTAGCTGGTGAGGACATACCTGTGCTTGACTTCAGTTTGGACACTGGCCAAATACCAAATGTGTGTCCTCTTGTTTTTCAGGCTGTCTGCTTTTATAAATAATCATAATTTTTGGGGAAGTGGACATAGGGATGGAAAGATGTATATAGTTCAATAATTATTTTGATCTGGTATGATAGACTCTTTATTTTTTTTTCCCTGGGTATTTTGTCGTCTTAGCATTGTGAAGCTGTCAAGAAACATTTTCTGCTGCAATATGCTACGTGTGTGTTTCCACACAGAATATATATGTGATCATGCATGCAGCAGTAAATTTGAAAACTGTTATTACCATTCAGGAAAGAGATCTTGTGTCTATTGTGGATATTTCTCAAAAACTACTACTTGAATTCTTGGTGACAGTAAGAAACTACAAATAAATCTTAAGGAATTTTAGGAAAGGAATGGTGAACAAATCCACCTCATTTATCAAGTGTACTTCTGTATCTCAGTTTCTGTGTGCAGATCTGATCTTGTCTCTTAAAGGTCACAGTAAAACTGATAAAATCTAGAAGAAGGACAAGAAGGATGGCTAAAGGTGTGGAGCTGCCTGTACAGGAGGAGGAACACAATAGATTAGGACTGCTGCATGAAAAGATATGATAATAGTATAATAGAAAAATGTAAAAATGTGGATGGGAGAGGAGAAATAAGAATAGGAAGTGAGAATTATCTGCATGTTGTAATACGGGATCTAAGGGGTGTCCAACAAAAATAGGTGTTTTAAAATAAGTCCTCTTTCATGGAAAGCACAATTAAATTACTGAGCTTGCTGCCATACAGTATGAAGAACAGCAAATTATACAGGACTTAAAATTCAAGAATTTTCATCAAAAATAATTCTTTTGTAGGCTACATCCAATCCAAAGAGTGGATTGGAAGTCAGCTCTAGCTCAGGTTAGTTCTCTTAAGCTGCTGGAACTGCTGTCAGTGTACAGGCAGGAGGGTCACACAATACATGCTCTGCTTCATGTTCGTAATTCGCTAAGGGAAGCAGAAAAGAAGGTACTATTGAGACAGGTGGTTTCTTATTCCCTTTTAGCTTAGTGATTTCTGTATTCAGTGATTGTGGCTCTTTGGTAGTGCAGAACTGTAGGACCTAAGAGGCAGATTCTGTTTTATCTTTTTAATTTAAAAAAAGTCAAAGTGGTGCCATTTGGCCATGGTATTTCCTCTGTGATTAGCAGGGTTTGTTTGAATTAGTTTAGTTTCTTTGTAACTGTTGACAGTGCCATTGTTTCTCTTGGATGTTCATAGCTGGATTGTGGCTGAGTGCACAGCCCACGAGGTGTAAGTCAATTATTAGGGGTCACAGAAGAGCAAGTCAGTTGCCTTGAAAATGTACATGTATGTGCAAATATATGTATATATGTATTTTAATAGCAAGTCTTGGTTTTATTCCAAGTCTGGTGTCTCCTATTCCAGCTCTGAATAGCAGACCTGTCTCCACTGCTGTAAGATAAATTGAGTCTGAATTTGTGCTCTGTGCTCTCAGAGGTTTGAAAGTGGAGAGGGCATTATGACAGTCCAGCAAAGATAATGCAAACAGAACAGTGTGTTGACAGGGGTAAGTGAATACTTTTGAGCAAGCTAGTATGTGGTAGATCAGAGAGGAATCAGCACTGCAAACTCTGAGGCTCCTCTTCAAAGCAACACTTGATGCTGTAGCAAGGTTCTCTATCCATTATTTGCTTGTTATTTTATCTGATGTTGTACACGAACCCAGCAATTTTAATTGATGCTTGTAGAGGCAGTAAATGAAAACTCTGACCATGATTCTGCTTTCTGTTCTTTGGTCCAGAAAAAAACCTTTTTTTTTTTTTTTTTTTTTAATCTCCTTGAAGCTTATTCTTAAAAGTGCAGTTTAAGGAGTTAGTGTTCTTCAGTAGTGTATTGGGGTAGAATACTAGGGTGTGTGACATGCATATGTGTGAACTACAACAACTACAACACTATAACTGAACTACAAAAAATACTCCAAATTGAAAATTCGGTACAGTCATGATCCAAGTGAGATATAAGGTAAAGCTTCCTCTAAAACTACTAACAGCACTGTAAGTATTCATGGTGATGTAATAAATCGTTCACCTTGTTAAAAGGGTTATCTGTGTATCCTCAAATTTTGTTTCCATTTAAATGTCTTAAAGGACAAAAAAATGAGTCATAAGGATTCTGCTGCTGACAGTAAGCAGCACATGGTAATTTCTTGCACCTCAGACATGGAAGGATCCTTCATTTCCACTTCTAAGTAGTAAATCCTGGGTGATTTCCATAAAGGAAATTTGTACTGGGGTGAATAACATGGCCTTTTTTCTCAGCCGTATCATGGGGTGAAAGCCTTGTTGAAAAGTTCTGTACAGGATTTTGAAATATTTTGGAGGAATTTTTAGTTCATGTGTTTAGCCTGTGAATTGTAGAGCAAGGATAACCTCAAACTAGATCCAATTCAGCACTGAAGTGTTCCTTTTTTTGTGGTATAATTTCCTTAGGAAATGGTGTAGGTTTCTAGGGTGGGTTCTGCATCCCTGTTGAATCTTGAATTCAATCATATTTTGCAAGACTTTTTTGATGGAGGAAACCATTGTAGTATAACAACTGCACTGAGTGTGTCAGAAACATGTGGGACTCACCCAGAATGTCAGACCCTCTGCCCTACTTTGCATTTGTGAGATGTGCCACTTATGAGCTTGTCTGCACTGCTCAGTGCACTGTAGCACAGAAAAACCTTCTGCATGACTTCAAAATGACCTAGCTCATGTACCAGCAGCTCGTGCAGCTGTGAACTGCACAGTGTAGACAAAATGTAAAGTCCATTTGTAGGTTGTGTGGGTTTGGCTTTTCATGTCTTTCCAGAGACAGCAAGATTTGGTACTAATAAATCTTAAAAAAAGCAGGAGTAGCTTTATAATCAGCTCACTGTTCTTTTGGTTTTGTTTATTATCTCTTCAAAGGACTGGAATGAGATGTATGAGATGTTTTGCTGCAATGCTGCAAGTGCAATTTCATTAAAATAGGACAGTTACAATCCCTTTGAGATCCTATGAGACAGCTTGTGGCTTTTGCTGAAGCTGCAACATGTTTTCCCAAAGCAATACCCAATTAAACATGGGGTTATAAGACAATGTGATCTTCACCAAAGATGGCAACACTTGCTCTAAGGTATACTTTTTTTTTTCAAAATGTTCAGACAAAACTATTATAGGTCAATGGGTTACCATATGGAAAAATCATGCTCTGGCAAATGCTTGCAGAAGCCAGCAGAGTATCTAAGCAGTTCTGGAGAGAGAGGAGGTGGGAAGCTGTTGTAGTTCAAGAGCTCTATGAAGGTAGGTGATCACAAATGGTTAGCACAGGAAAAAATCTACAAGTTCTATACTAGAAATAGTGTTTAGTGTTCTCATCCCTAATGTGGATTTGGGAAGAACAATTATGTGTGGGTGACACCCATCCAGGCTAGGGAAGGCAGTAACTCAGTGGCTCCAACAGGAATAGGTCAGTGGGCACTGTAATGGCAGCTGAAACTCCCTGCTGAGACTGGCAAAAGTGTGCTCGTGGGAAAATAAGGAATTTCACAGCTCTGTTGGGGCTTATGGAGGAAAGGGCCAAAGTGTCACTGGAGAGAGATCAATGGGAATGTGTTAGGAATGCCATGGTTTTCCTTTTTCCTTTCTGGTGACTGTGCTTTGTGAAAATATATGTGACACAGGCTTAAGAGTTCACAGGGAAGCAAAAGCTGATTAAAGATGTGGAAAAGAGCAGAGACTTGGAGCTATTAAAAAAAAAAATCATAATTGGAGGAGGGGAAATGATGATGCCAAGAGAGCAAGAGGACCTTTATTTCAGCTCCATAGGAGGCAGTGTCAAGGCTTAAAATCAGCAAGAACTTTGTGAACTCAGAGTTAATGTACTGAGTGCTTAGAATCTTAGTAAGATTTTTTTTATTTCTCTTTTTTTTGGTAAGGATTAGACTCTATACAGATAATTACAAAATGCACAAGTATACTTGATAGGATTAAGAAATTACAAAGAATTTAAATCCTCATGCTTCAGCACAAAAGCCAATGAATATGACAATATTCTGAAGAATATTCCCTTATAGGACTTTGGTTTTGTTTATGTCTGCAAAAAATTTTAAAAGCTTTAGAGATATTGGTGTGGTGTCAGTGACAGATATGGAAAAGACATTGGCCTAACAAGCCAAGCTAGCTGATATGGTAGATTCAATATTGTATTTACCTTCAGTGAAGGTGTTGTTTACACAAGTACAACACTGAACTCTGACAGAGGAACGATTAGGGAATAACAAGTCTTCACTAAATGGCCCCACAATTTTGTCTCAAAACACCTGCACCCTTAGCCTTTCAGTGGGACTGTGACAGATGGCTGCAAATCCTTATTGTACCATACTTTTTAATAGAGGAGAGCTGATCCTGATCTGCACAAGGAATACGTGGACAATTATTTGCATTAAAAATAGTTTATAGGAATTCAGATTTCTGGTCATTTACTTTTTATAGTACCTGCCCTGTTTCGATTTTAGTAGCCAAAAATAATTTAACTTGTGATTCTGCTGTGCAGGGCCTGAAATGACATGACAGCTATGTATTTCTCTTCATGCTGTGCTAACCACTCCAACAGAATACAATTGCAGGCTTCATGCAAATACGTCAGGCAAAACACAAATAAAAGAAATAAGCAAATGACTACACAAATGAAATTAGACCTTGCTATCATTAGTTTATCTGTATAAATTATCTATGTGACTCCTTGCCTTCTGTCAAATGTGCAGAGATCAGAAATGGAGTTTCCCAGCTAAATCCAATTGACCCTGAAGATAAAAGTTTAGTCACTCCTGATTTGTGTAAGTGGCATAAAGCTTTGTGCTTATTGTGGCACTCAATCCACTCTAAACAAACACTGGCATTCCTGGTGAAGGAGAAAGCCTATCACTCCTGGTTAGGGCTTCTGAGAGATGGAAATTGGGGATTGTGTTTGACAGATTCAGTCTCCATCTCAGCTGGCATGTACCCAAGGTGTAGAGGAGAGCTTTATGCTGGAGGCTTTGTATGACTTGCCCTTGAGAGCTCAGACTTCTCATAGCAAAGAGATGAAGAAAGAAGTTGCCAGCTGGTGCTCACCCCAAGTGGAGCTTATAGAGGCTAATCAATAGCCAAATTTTTTTGGCTTTCAGACCCTTGGGAAATGTGACTGTCTTGTTAGGATGAGGTTGCACATGGGCATAGGAAGTGTCAGGTGAGGGCACTGGTGTTATTTAACTGCAGCTGAGAGCTGGCATCTCCTGCTCAGGGCGATGGTAAGTGTGGGTCAGAACCTGAGGGCTCAACCTGAGTCCTGTCATGGAAGAAGCAGGGAAGCAGGAATGGGAGATGGTGGTGGTGAGAGGAGTGGCTGGCGCGTTGAACTTCAGCTGGTTTTCAATTTTTGTATTAAAAAATTGCATTTTTTTTTCCTCTTCTTTGCCAAGTGTCTAGATTGTAAAATTTAAAAAAAGGCATTACCTGAATTGAAATGTGAAGGTACTGGTGATGAGGAGAGATGGGGAAAAGTTTGTAGATGGTCAAAGAATCCAATTTTATTGTGGAGTACAACTGCTTATATACTTATTCTAGGAAGATTAGTAATATTTTATTAGAGTGATTGGGTTAATAATCACATAAACAAACTTATACATTTTAAACATCTCTTGCTTGCAGAAGTTTGATGTAATTTTTTTCCAGTAAACCCATGTGATTGAATCTTCTTGCGTTCTTGATTTAATCCTCAAAGTTCTGTTTGCTATTGCCAAGGCATCCTCTTATCAAATCTCTTATGCTAACCAGGTCCAAAGTCCATCATCTGTCTTGTGCACCCCAATATCCCTACATCAAGATTTAATTGTTTACCCTTTGTTTAAAAAAAGTTTCACATGTTCTTCATATGGAACTTCTTGTGGTTGATCTTTTGCTTTGTAGAGCTTTATACTTAAATGACTTCAGCAAGGGTCAGTGGGCAAGAAACTTGTCACTTCAAAATGCCTGCCCTTTTTGGATCACACTTGCATCCTAATGCATCAGCACATTGTGGGGTACAAAGAGATGTTTTAGCTGCTTGTCTCATGGGACTCTGTGTGCACCCAGGTCACTGATTAGGAGTCTGTGTCGGCTCCTGGGCCTTGGTGCAGTTCAGCTGGTTGGATTCTGAATGCCTTGTGCTGAATATTAGAAAGGGGATAGTCACAAAATGTGAAAGTTGTCTTCCAGTTAATGCAAAACAGAATGTTTTGAGAGCATTGGTAGAAAACATTGCCTTTCTTTTCATTATGTATTTCTGTGTGTTCTAAAATTTGTCTAAAAATTGAACATTACCTACTTTTCTGTTTTGCAGCCTTTCTGACAGTTTGGCTGATGTATTTGGTCATTGCTCAAAAAAACCTTCTCAGTTTTGATGTTCAGAGACACTGAAGTCCTGTGAGTTACCTCATTAGCTGTGGTCAGTGCAGTTCATCAAATGCATCATTAAACCGGGGAAAAAATTGATAGGCACTTCGGCCATTTAGAACCCCCTTTTCTTAACAGAAGCAAGTGTACACTGCAGTCTCCTGCATGCACAGAGGACCAAGGAAACTGGGAGTCTTAAGTGAGATGTTGCCTTTTGTTGAATTGCAGAGAAGTGTCTTTCAGACTGGAAAGGGATTTGGAGTGGAAGTGAGAGAAAATGTTTTTTTTCTAATTGCCCAGGTTCTCTGTGGTGGAGGCCTAAATTCACAGAGCAATGACTATCCTGCCCAGCAGGGTCTGATCCTGCAGCTCACTTTAACACCTTGCTGTGCTTGGCTGTAGCTTAGGGAACAGAGGAAGCAATTTATCCCTGTGGTGGATGCTGGCCTTGGTCTCCAGGGTGTCCAGCCTGTGTCTGGTATGTGCAGCTGCCCTGCAGTAGAAGAGGGCTGTGAGGAAGGAGCATCTGATATGCCTTCATTACACCTAGATGTAATTGTGTAAAGTGTACAAGAAGGAGCCAGACTTCCCTCAAACTATAACCCTGCTTCAGTCTTGGGCTTCATTAACACCTTCCATTGGTACTGTGGCCAAGGATAACATATTGTGCCTTGGGCTCTACAGCTAAGGAAACCTGTTATTGTTAAAAAAAACCCAAACAGCACTTTTCTCTTGTGGAACTGAGAAATGGTTGTCAGTCTAAAAAATATATATATAAAAATAGGAGTGGTCTCCATGGAGTTTCTGAGACTAGTAAATGTGCAAGGTCATTGTCTGCCAGACAGTCTCAAGATGTAGGTTTGGACTACATCAAAATATTCTTACCACATGAAAATGAAGACCCTCTGTGACAAAAGCCCCCCTGAGAAATCAGCTGTCTATCCAGGAGGTGGTTTTCCTGGTTGCATAAAATAGTTTCAGCCTGTGAGGAAATAAATTAATTTGATTTCATAGTAGTTAGTTACTGAGATGAATCAGGTCCAAAGTACAAGTGGTTCGTAGTTCTGCATGCACAATTAATGCTATAGAAAATGCTCAAGAGCTGTTTAGAACTCACCTTAGGTGATGTGGGGAGGTGCATGGTGTTTTCTACATCTATGGTATTTAGACAGAGATCCTTGAATGAGCAAATGTGTTCTGCCCTAATGCTCATGAAATTGGATCTTTGGGAAATAGTTGTTTGGAGTAAATTGGGAAGGCTGGATATGGAACAGTAACCATTGAGTCTGCAGAACCAGGCCACAGTGTTAGAGCTCTCAGGGGCTGTGCCTTCATGATGTGTCTAGGGATTTACCTTCAGAAGGCAATGCCTCACTTTTGGAGAAATTTGGGAAACTTTAAAAGCCCACAGTGTCAGTTGTACAGGTTATCAGTCAGACAAGAGGGTAATGTCCTGCTGGGCCAGGGTAGTGATTCCCTGAGTGCTTTAAGAAAACAATTCAGTGATTATGAGAAAAGAATAGATAGTGAAGAATGTGACAATTTAGCTGGTGTATATATCATATGTTCTGGACGAGACAGTGATTTTATAAAGATGCTGTGCAGTAAAAAGAGAAGAAATCAAAGTATAACAGTCATACAATGATGACTGAAGAAAGCTCACGTCAACCCTGCCGGGAATACCATGGTTCTTGTCAGGATGCCCAGGCTCTCAAGCTGACACTGAGCTGTCTGTGGCATCCTGCTGTAACTTGATTTTTATCTGTCTAGAATTTGAGTGTTTCTCACAGTAAAATTCCCTAATGCTTGGGACAGTGTGAGGATTGCAAGAAGGCTCTAGATGTTGTGGCTTTCTAACATTTGAATTTTTACTTGACTTATGACTTGAGCATACAATCGTAATACATATTCTCAGAAAATCTGTATGATCCAGTAATGAATGCCTTTAGTGAGAAGAGGGTGACCTATGAACAATAAAACAGAAATTCCTATTTTGTACTGGTTTTTCTCATTAGAAATTCACTTTTCTAATAAGTCACATAATTTTTTTAACTGGTAAAAAAAATGGATATTTGAAAGCAGGAATCTTCTCTGACCTACTCTTTCTGTTTCAAGATTTGAGGTGCATCTTTTCCTTTCCTTAAACCAATATCTCTGTGTGCCCAGCTTGAAATTAGGCACTACCTCCTTCGTTATAAGTTTTATCTTGTTAGTTGAAGCATTTTCCTTCCATCTGTGTTTAACTCTCTGCACAAGCACTGGTTACTGGTGTTACAAAGCCCTGTGGAAACAGATTCAGGAAGATGCAATATTAAATTCCTTACTTGTCCCCACATGTTAATGCTTTAGGAACTGTCTGTTCTGACCACAGTGCAGTAGTAACTCTCTTGGTCTTCTGCAGAATACATTCAAATGCAGTGGTAAGAGGACAGGGACAAAATTATTTTGGTTTTAGTCTGTGAGTAAAGAAAGCTACCTGAAGGTGTTATATAATGAGATTATATGAACACAAACATAAAACATAACAGCCAGTTAAGCATTATTAGTAATGAAGCCTAAGTAGCACCTAATAAGAAGTGGAATAAATTACTTCTGTATAGATCATGCCATAGGGGTTGAGTTATCCTGTATTATCTGTCTATTCTGACAATATATATATTGTGCATATATAACATAGTTACTAGTTACTGAAATCAGGTGCAGTTGAAGGAATTGTACAACAGCTGAAAGTAGAGCCTTTAGGTGATATCTTCCTGTGGAATTTGAGGTGTTTTAAGAACAGATGTTTTCTATGTGGCTTCCTCTAGATGAGTCTGAATTTGTGTCTACCATAGAGTGACTTTCATGTGGAGAGAAACCTTAGGTGCAAGTTGTAATTATGCTGGTTTTGAAACAGTTTTTAATAATATAATATTAAGTATTCTTCATTTCTGTAGGTTTGAGGTAAGCCTGGTTATCCCTGGTGTAGTACCTGTTTATCCCCAGAGACAGCAGGTGATATAGTTAAAAAAAAAAAGGACTGGTTGAAAATGGGAAAAACTTTCAAGAGGTCAGGTCTCATTTAAACATCAAAATAAGAGCCCTGGTTTTGCAGCAGCCTCTGGTAAGGAAGCGTGTAAATGTTGAGACACTTTGAAACCTGCCCTCAGGTTCACAGTGGGAACTACCAGGTGTTAAACACATTTGAACAACTGGCTAATTTCATGTATTCAGATGAGAACTCCTGAAAATTTGTGAATTTTGGTGTTTTTCCCTGATTTGTCTCATGCAGAGCTGAAGGGGAGAAAGAAATTCAGAGTAATACTCCAGTAATTTAAAGTAGCTTCAGTAGGTGTTTAAAAAGTTATGTGTGGTGTCTGAAGTTATTCAGTGGCTACTGCTAAAAGAAAAGCTGGAGAATGCAGATTTGCAGTGTTTTAATGCTACCCAGTTTATAGCACTGGATGGCCATGGGGGATTTGAGATCTGCAAGCAAAGTGGTTTTTGTATCACAAATACTAGTGCTGAGTATTTGAGAAAGTGGGACCTTTCCTTAGTAATGAGGAAAAATAATTTTGGCATTTGTTATGTCTTTCGTGAGTGAGGAAAGGAGAAAGTGTTCTTTTTAAAGTTGCTTTTATAAAATGGCATAGCAGCTTTAGACTGTTGCTAGGCTTGAGATATTTGCATAATCTTTGAATGCAGTTGTAAGTATGTGATACATTGCAGAGATCTTTCAATAGATCAACCCCTAAAGCTTGTCGATAAATATATGCTATAAATACGTCCTGAGTCACAACCAGATTCATAAACACTCCAAGTCTTTCAGCAGTTGGCATAAATAAATGAATGTTGTTTAGATAAGTGGGTTCCTTCACCACGGCTGTGCTTCCCTGACTATGTGATGATTTCTGGTGTCTCCTCTGCCTTATGTAATATTGCTGTCCCCTTTGCTGCTAGAAGTAACAGCTGTGGGAGGGGGAAAATCATAGATGGGACAATAAGGGTAAGTTTTAGGATTGTGCATTTCTGGAGCTATTTGTTGGAGCATGGAACTTGCTGTCTGTGCATGAGACAATGGTAGTCTTTGTGGACTTACCTTGAGCCTCTTATAATTTTGTTTCTGGTAATGCAGCAGCCCAACAACATTATGTGTGCCCCAGAGTCTTCCTTAAAGTCTGAGGATGTAAAGTGCCACTTTGGGGCAATGTTTGGGGTTATTTGACTTTGTTGTTTTCAAGTAGGCGCTTTAGTGAGCACAGTGGCAGATTGGGAAGGAGATCATGCGTCAGTGTTTTGGTTTGCTTAAAATGTCTACACGAGTGGGAGTGTGCAGTGAGTGGCACGTGCTCCTAATGTGCTGGGGAAACAACAGAAATCTTTTGTAGGTAGTGCAGAAGCAGTGTTAAGGAGGCTTGGGCTGATGCTCATCCCTCCTGCTTTCAGCTTAAGGTGTGATGCAAAGGGGAAAGAGTTGAAGCCTCTCCCCAGATGGAGGTTCCTCTTGGCCCTATTTGTGCATAGATATCTTTAGACAGGCAGGCAGGGCTAACGTGTTCCTTGGTTGCCAGTGCTGCTTCAAATCCCAATGTGCTCCTCAGTACCAAAGAATGGGAGGTTTTATCAGCTTATCTGGAATTGCCCTGTTTGACTGCTTTTTGTAGATGGCAGGAGTGTTTTCCTTTTGTGCGAGCTCAAGCTGAGCCTGAGCCATACTGACATGGGAATAATACTCAGTGTGTACAGGTAAAATAGTCCCAAAGGAGGCAACAAAGTCAGGCATCCCTGCAGAATGCTAATGAGGGTGTAAAAAATACTTCTGTGTCATTGATTTGTCATGAAAGGCAGGTGAAAAAAGCAGAGGGTGAGAAAGTGCAGCTCATTCTGTGTTGAAGGGCAAAAGAAAACATAATTATTGAAGAACTTACAAAGAACAGAGATCAAATATGCAGTGTTCGGAAAAGCAGTTATGTTCTGTGAATAATTGAGATGGTTTGCAGTTAATTCTACCTCAGAACTAGTGTTGAAGGGGAAAAAGAAAAAAAGTCAAAGCTGATTCAGTTCCACCTAGTGCCTTAAAATAGTATTGATGCCATTGTGATTAATGTGTAGTTCTGTAGAACCATGCACTATTCAAAATTACCAGAAATGCTTATTCACATTTTTAATCATGCCAAAATTCAATTCCAAGAGCAAGTCTTGACTAATGGAGTTACATTTTGTTGAGAAAACAGAAGTACAGTTATTCTGCAGAATTTCTGTACCACTGAATTTCTGTTTAGATGCTTTAAGGTTCTTTTTCATTATTAATTGAGAAAACTAGAATAGGTTTAAATTCTGGGATGTTGCACATCCTTAACCACTCACAATGCTAAGTTGTTAAAAAAATAATCAATATTTTAATACCTACATTATGCAGTCTTACCTGGTGTGGTCTTCTAGATCCACCCAACTGCAAAACCAATAGCAAAAATCTCAAGCAGTTAGAAGGCTGTTTGTGCTCTGAGACTCTTACATTCTTAGGAGGAGCTAGAGAGCAGTATCAGAGCTGTCTTTTGGAAAAACAAGGCCATCTCTTATCTGTCACTAGTGCTCTCAATTGATGCACTTTTATCAGTGGAGTGTGCTTTTTGCTGATTTCATGGCAGTAGCTTTTCCACACAAAATGCAGCATGTTCAATGAAGATTAACCCAAAAACCTTACTTGGAAAACAACTGGTGTATTTGTTGACCACTTGATGGCATCACTCAGTTGTGCAGAAGCTAAACTGCGTTGTCAGTAGAGCAGTGTTACTTGTGCTTGGTGTTTTATTTTGACCATCAAAGAGTGAAGTGAGTTATTAATACACTCCCATAAATTAAATGAAAGCCACAACTCTAATTTTGATCATTGTTTTTATTCTCTGTTGTATATTACTTACAGTTTTGGAATAATTTCTTTGTCTGCACAAATGCAAACAAAAGAGTGGTCTGGACTGTTTCTCCTCATGCTCCTGGTTAAATTTTCAAGGATGGTAATTAGTAGTTTAGTGGGTTGGTACTGACACAAAGAATGTTGTCCTGCAAAGAAATGGCTTTTTGGTTTGCCTTTCCAGTGATAGTTCTTTAAATCCCCAATTGTTGCAGTTAATGTGAATGCTGGGGAAAGGATTTATGCAGTTTTGGTGTTCATCATAGGTCCTATAAAATGAAAGCATTTTGCAACCTTTGTACCAAAAGTTGTCTGTGTGTGTGCCAGCCAGCAATGAGAGAGTACTGAAAACGCTGAGCCAAGAGGGTAATGGAGCAAACAAGGCACTGTGGCAATTATTCAGATGTAAAGGACACTTCTGGTAATGCCAGGGGAGCTCTGAGAGTTTATACATGCAGAGAACTGGCCTGCAAGACATCAGGTTGTAAAACATAGAGTTGGAAGGAAGCTGAAGATTTGAAGACTGCTTCTCTGGAGCAGTTGATGTCACTGCGCAGTGACGAGGCTCCTGTGAGTGCCCTGAGCCCGGAGGGATGGGGCCAGCTGCTGACCCCAGCACCTTATTCCCTTATTCCTCCTCCTTGAATAATGGAAAAACAATAGAAAGACTGCCCAAGAATTGGGGGATGACCTTTAGAAGCAGTTTTTCCACTTTTTTTTGGTAAACATTTAAAATTTTCATGCTTTCCCTGCTTTTGAGATGTTTCTCAGATGCTGCTTTTTCAGAGGTATTCTGACAGTGTTTATTTGAATTCTCCTGTGCACACTATAATGTATGAATGTACTGGTACACCTGTCTTGCCCTTTCTCAGATGCAGAAGAAAAGGATAGAGGGAATATTTATTGTTCTCAAACATTTTATCAAAAAAATGGACATGTCTAAGATGAGGTACTTCGGGGTTTTGGTTGGCTTGATTTTACTTTTTTTTAATCAAACCACAGTGGAGAAAGTGTGAATTTTCTTTCTTGTTCTAAGATGCATTTTGTTTTGATAATGGAGTAGGAAATATCCATCTTCACTACATATAAGGTGAAACAGCAATAAAAGTGCTACATAAAAGGTTTTTGCTGTCTATCTTTGTTATCTTTTCTCTATGTTATCAGTCATTATGTGACAAGTAACTATAGCTTCATGTAGATTTCCTAATAAAATAATGAATTCTTTGTTATTTGTAGAAACATGATGCAAGTATAAAACATAAAGGTAAGTAAAAGCCTACAGAAATGAAACAAAGAAAAATAAGTTTATTGCTGAGTATCCAAAGGCAGAACATGTGCATAGCATGTCATTAAATGCAAATGATGCAAATTCATTATGAACTGCCTTTCTCAGTTAAGGAAAGAAGCTGAAGAGTAAGAAACATCATAAATGTGAAGCAAGAAATAAATTACTCTTCAGAAAACCCTGTTTAGTGAAGCATGAGGTTCAGTGAGTGCTTAGATAACTAATTTTAATGTTTTTAATACACCAATAATAGGAGTGAATCTTTGTACAAATCAATATTTTTAATAGAAGCATTCTCAATGATATAGATGAGATTATTCTATAATTTTTTTTGCCTGATCAGCTGGTTTTACACAAAAGCAATACATTTTAAAGGCTTTTTGAGGCCTAAAGAGGAGTAAGATGTAGATAGCTAATAGTCTTGCCATTTTTCTGGGTGATTGAGTTACCTGTGGGCCTGGCACTAACTTCATGGAAGTTTCTCATGTACTACAGGAGAAATATTCAGGCTTTGCTTAGATATGTGTGAATACACTTCTGTGGTTTGTGTTGTTTTGGCTTTACCTGGAAAAATTGTATAATTATCCTCTGGAGTTTGAAGTATTGCTCGGTGGTTGCAGTCTTTCTTCTTGCATCATTGTCTTGTCTATCTCATTTCAGTGCTCCAACAAACTTCCCAGAAGGACTTTTTCCATTTAATTTGAGAGTATCTCTGTGGATGTGTTTCCCACAGACCTTACATCTTGGTTCAGGACACAATATTCTGAACTTGTACATTTTTATCTCCTAACTCTGGGTTGGTCTAGTGTTTTACCCCAAAATTTTATGTGTATCTGTGTTTATCTGGAAATTGGCTAATGAACCCAATTGCTAATTAACTTTTATGCTCATAAATAATACAATTGTTTATTTGTATATAGCACGTGACATTCTGCATCTACTTGCTATTTCAGTTGGTAGATCTCCTAACTATGCACTTTCAGCAGATATTACAGGCCTTGATAATCTCACAAAATATTAGGATTTAGGTTCCCAAACCCAGAGATTTTTCCCCAGAATCTGTGTTCTCCAGACTTTGTTTTAATGACAATTTTTTTTTCTTACTGGTTTTCAAAGATAAATAATGCGAAAAATTAGTTTTCTGTCAGATTGACTGAGGCAGTAGTACTGAGGCAAGCATGAAGTCCCTTGTCTCAGCAGGAAGGTGGCTTTCAAACCTAATCACAGACACTTAAGTGCCAACTCAGTTAATCACTTCATTGCAGAGTAATACAGCATGTCTGAAGTTATCTTCCTTCCTTTGAAAATCTTTCCAATCAGAAAGGCAACAGCCTCTCAATTTTCAGACAGTGATTTTTTTAAAAATGCAAGTTATTTGAGATTTGGATGAGTCTTCATTTGCAGTGTAGTAAAGAGTTACTAAGGGTTAGTCAAACTGAAGAAGAAAGAAAAATACTCAACTAAAAACTTGAAGAGGATTTATTAAATATGAGAGGGTGTCCAGAGTGGGCAGGGTGGTGATGCCCAGAAGTGAGAGACAGACATTGAAGTTTGAAGAGGCAGTGTGAATGCCAGTAGGTGGATATATTGTTAGAGCTGAAATGACACTGGCAGTTGCTCTGTTGATAATGGAGGAAATAAAGGAACAAGTTTCTACCCTTTTCTGATAGTAGGAAATCACTGAAAGGGAGACTGAGAGATGGTCATGCTGTCACATTGCCAGGAGCAAGATAACAGTTTCTCTTGGAGTATTTTAATCTGCAGTGGTTTGGAGAGAAGAGGGATTTAATTACAGAGATCTGAGATAAAGCTCTTAATGTAAATATCCCCATGAAGATGGTGCCAAATCAGGATTTTGAAATCTGCACCTGTCTTCAAAATTAGGAAGTACAGGAAGCAGTTGTAGAAATGCAAGGCCTGCAGGATGCTAGCAGCAAAGTAGAAGTCTTGCATTGTCTCATGTGCCATGAGAGAGTCCCATTAATGAGAAAGGTCGTGTGGATAAGGCGAAGTCTGAGAATTAATAGCTTCTTTTTCAGGCTTAAGTGAGGTCTTAATGGAGTTAGAGATGTAGGTTAAAGAATGAGAGAGTTTTGTAAATGTTGCTGTGACGTGAGAATAAAATTAGAGGCAATAGATGGAGAAGAAAGCAGTGTCTTGTGAAACACTGTGATGGAAATAACAGTTCAAGACGTAAAGTGTCAAGCAGACGTGTAAAAGGGGATCTCTGAAAACAGAGTTCAAAAGAATAGGTTAGGAGAGATACTTCACCAAAACAATGGCAAAGAGGATTAATCAATAATTTGGGAAACTTCAATGAAATCCAAGAATGAGCTTGAGAGATGGTCTGTTGATGGAGGCCAACACTAAACAAGCACCATGGCATGATTTAATTGGCTCAAATACATTAATGAAGATTTATTCTTTTGATATGATGGTGGTCATATTTTCATCATGTTAGACTGCACATTTTTTACTGTATGGTTTGTATGATGTTGGTATCTACTTAAAATGAAGTTTGATAAAGTAATTCTCAGCACAGTAAACTAATATCTGTTTCTGTTTCAATAGCAGTCAAATCTGGGGCAGGATTGCCAGAACATTTCTGTCCTTTCATTTGTGGAACAAATACTTTAAAGGCCTTATTTCTTAAAGCCTATCTAAGTAAAGATATCTGCAACATAAATAAATATTTCAGTTAGAAGACTATTAAATGTATATTAGCATAACTATAGTAGTTAAAAATCACTAAAGTTCTCAAGGTGTTTGGATTCCCCTTCCCCTTATGTTGGTAGTTTCATGTGGATCAAAGCATTTCAAATCAAATGTATTCAGCTTGTAAGAAAATCAAGATCAGGGTTATGAAATTTTTATGTAAAAATTGCGGGTTCTTTTGAATGCTTATGAAACTGCAACTGATAGACAGAATTAGCCATTTACTCAGTCACAGAGTCAAGGATATTTGATTGTTGCTACAAATCCATAGCTATTGTGAAGTTAAACAGAAAATTGCATCTCTTTTCTAATGTTAGTTTTCTGTGCAAGAAATTGTAGGAATGTGGGGGGAATCCTAAAAGAAAGAGTGGTCCACCATAGTTTTCTCCCAAGATTGTATGATCCTTAAACGTTCCCTTGCTAAGGAATTTTGAGATGCCTTAAGAGCTAATGAGTTTTTTAATGGAGTCTTTTTATGTTGTTGTTCCCCATTGTGTTACTCATGTAAAAAGTAATACTTTCCTTCTTTATGTCCTCAAAACTTATTCTCACCCTTCAGTGCAATAATTGTGGAGAGGCTGAACTTCTTGGAATCCATTGTATTTTTGTATAATGAAAATCTATCAGGAATGACAAGTTCTGTTTCACATTCTGTAATTTGACTAAAGAAAGCAATTCAGAAAACATGAAACCTTTTTTCTTCAGTCATTCCAGTTTTTATTGCCTGTTATCTCAAAACAGAGGCAAGAAGAGCACACACTAAGTAGCATATGCTTTCAGGCAAAACATAATCAATTGACAAAAATACCAGAACATGGAAGCATATTGACTAATTCTTCAATCTTAACCTATGGACACACACTACAAAACACTGGGAAAATGCCTCGGCTGAAATGGTCTTTGCTGAGATATTTCAGCTGTGTTTGGTGGGCTGTGCTGGGAGATAAGGGGGCCCATTTGGTGTGATCTGTTGCCTCTCTGGTCTTTCTGCTTCTAATAAGCAGCAGCTTTTGGTTAGTGTCAGCCACTGAATGAAGGTTTTTCTTGTTACACAACTGGCAATCAGCTCTGAATTGCACAAATAAGTGACTCTCCGAATGCAGCCTCCCATCAGAAAGGGCTTTGTTTTTTGTCTCCTTCTGTCTGGTTTGCAAGTAAATTGTTCCTGCTACAGCCCCTTGTGGCTTGCTGCTCTCCCCCTTAGTGACAGCAGAGCTTGCTGGCTGGTGATCTCTGCAGGGGTTTATGGCTCAGCTCTGCTGTTCTCTCCCTCTGTTCTCACTTCTCTGTTCCCTCCCCTACTGTGACTAAATAAATTACCTGTATGACATGTTCGGTTTTCTCTGGCAAGAAGCCTGGGAAATCAAATCTGTTCCCGAACCTGGGTCTCCCATTTGGCAAATATAATGCCTCCCTGCTGTTAAATCAGGTCAGCTCTCAGGAAAAACAAAGAACAATTTCATATAACTATAATCAACACAGAGTAAATTTAGATAATGCAGCTGACATATGTTTATTGTAAAGACCATCAAGGAAATAATTTTAAAAGCTCTTCATCTTTGTTGCATCAGGATACATGTTGAACATTCTGTGCAGAGAGAAGATCAAACATTTTCTTTCTGTTATCCCATATCAAAGTGAAATATATCTATTTTCTGTCTAGTCTAAGAAGACTTTTGTTGGAGCAATTCATTGGTTGTGTGAGAAACAGTTATGTATTTAATTATGGAGGCTTTATGTAATTAATATTAATTGATATTTAATTACTATTAAGTATTCATTACCTACTTCCTTGGACTTTCTGGCCTCTGAAAGTGGAGATAGACTTAAAAGTGTTCGGAGGAGGATAAATAAATGCTTTTAATAGCTTGTGTTCTCTTTTCTACCAGAGAAATGAGGCAGCAGGTCAGTGGCAGGGTGGCTGCAGTCCCACAGCCTGTGCAGTCTCCTTGCTGCATGGGCAGCCTCCCCTCTCCAGCTGGAAGCTGAATTTCCTGCTCAGCTCTCTGGCTGTCCCAGGGGGCTCTGAACTGCACCCCAGAGGCTCTTTGTTCACGCACTGTTGAGGAGCTCATGCAGACTGCCCAGGGCTGTGGAACATCTCCAGTCCCCTCCTGTCTGGCTTGGCTGTGCTGGGCCTCTGTGCTGGGGGGAGCAGAGCGAGGATTTCCTGTGGGCAGGCGGTGCTTGTGCTTGTTGGGGTCTGAAACAGCTGCTGAACCCCTGAGCTTACCCCCAGCCCTCTTCAAAGGTGGAACAGGCAGTTCCTAGTGCCCCTGGGGGACCCTCAGAGCTGGTGCCAGACTAACCTTAGAGGGTCTCCTGTGCTGAGCTCCAGAGCCAACTTTGCTGCCACTTCTTCACTAGAGTTAACAAAACCCAGCATCCCTGGCTGCCTTATGCTCTTACACAATCTTCTCACCACTACTGACTGAAGAGCTGCTGAGGGCCCTGGCTGGAAATAGTTTCTACCTGCAGCTGAATATCAGGTTGCCTGATCTGGAGAAGTCCTGGGAAGAACACACCTTGTGTGGTGCCCTGAGCAGCAGAGCAGACTGCCCAGGCCTCTCCACCGTCTGTGTTTCAAACTCAGCATGAGAGTAATGCTTCATTCTCAAAAACACATGGGGTCAAATGTATATGCTGTGTTTTTAAATGATACGTGCTTTTCCTGATCTGTCTAAGGACAGCTGCAGTGTTGCTAATAATTGTTTAGTCATTCATGAGTTGTCTTGGTTCTAAAGAATGCCTTTGTTTTTTCTTCAGTGCTCTGAGACACACAGTGAATGTTTATCAATTTAAAAATTCCCTCAGAAGTCTGCTGTATGAGGCAAGTCCTTGGAATGGAAATTGTTCTTTATTGTCCGAAATCTTCATCCAGTATAGCCAACAAAGATTAAGGGGTTAAAAGCAGTGAAGTGAGATTTAAAAAATGGGAATTCACTTCCTGCGTGCACCAGGACTGACCTGAAACAAGGGCCATAATCTCCATCCACATCAGCTGCTGTCTCAAGGACTGACAGTAGTTACGTTATCTGTCCTCAACTTTGGCATAGCAGGAAAGATTGCAGATACAGTCTCCTACTGTAAAGGTACAGGACCTAACTCTGAAAGGCTTCAGCTGATAGAGCTGAAATTATTTATATTATGCTATGTTGATGGCAAGGACAAAACCTTCCTCACTCCCTTCTTAGCATCGAGGTTGGCCGAAGGGATTGCTGAGCTCGTTCAAACCCTGCTTTACGTCTTGTCTTCTCCAGCCTGCGACCTGATGACCCTGGGGATCTTAGCCCTGGTGACGTCGACGGGCTGCGCGTCGGCCAACGCGCTGCAGTCGCTGACGGACGCCATGCACATCCCGCACCTGTTCGTGCAGCGCAGCACGGGCGGCTCCCCGCGCACCGCCTGCCAGCTCAACCCCAGCCTGGAGGACGAGGAGTACACGCTGGCCGCGCGCCCGCCCGTGCGCCTCAACGACGTCATGCTCAAGCTGGTCACCGAGCTGCGCTGGCAGAAGTTCATCGTCTTCTACGACAGCGATTATGGTAAGGGAAGGACAGCGCTTCAGGCACCGTTACGTTCATTTCTTCTTTACTGGGAGGTGGGGAGGGCAGTCGAAAGGGAAGGGTGGAATATGACGTGCTGGGTTTTTCACTGATAAAATGTTTCAAGTGGATGCAGGTCTTCGTCTTGAAGGAGAGGTTGCTGTGAAGACTAGTTCTCAGAGAAGGAGAAAAGTTGCTTAGCAACACCTACCCAGACAGACAAAGTTTGGATCTTCTCACACTTTTTCAGTAAAATATTAATCAAGTGTTGACATTGATCAGCAGGGGTCATGTAGATGTGCAAGGAAGTTCAGCATGGTTTCTACCTGTTCCAGAAAATGCTTTCTGTCAACTCTGAGTACTCTTTACGAGTAAATTTTCGCAATAACTATTTCTTTTTTCACATGCTTCCACACACTATTTTGTATCTGGACTAAATTTCACAGTCATATTCCTGGCATTAAACTGAAAAGTAGAGTTAGCATTTTCACTAAATCTCATGTGTTTCCTTCAGCAAAATTCTTCCTTTGAGCTAAAAGATGAGGAAGAGGTGTCTCTGCCCAGGTACCTTATGATAGGTGTGAAGAATAATAAAACCCCAAATCTGTCAGCATGCCGGGTTCTCAGAGGGAAAGGGAACTGTGTATACTTTGTTATATCCCCCCCAACCCTGCTCAACTGATATGAAAACATGTTAACTTGTGGTATATTCAGCACTCTTGTCTTAGGGTATAGGATCTGTAATGGGGAAAGTAAATTTTATATGGTATGTTTTAAAGCCCTGCTAACACTTTTGCTTTAAAACGTGATGCATAATCTATTCATGTGGTGATTTACCATGAAGAGAATATAAAAAAAGCAAACTTCAAGTTAAATCACAGTAGGAAAAATAAACTTATGTATGTCTATGCATATATAGTTTAGATTTTATACATCTTCCACCATTGCAAAATAAATCTTTATTTGCATTCTCGCTATATACTATGAGATTTTCAGTGTAAAGTCAGAGAGAAATAGTGTCTTTGGTTTTGAAGTCTGGTTAGTTCTGGTTTAAAAATCCTCAAAATCCAACAAGCGAACAAAGGAAAAACCAACAATCCTGAGTTTAAAAGAGTTCTCAAAGTCTTGGGTGCAGATTTCTCTTCTCAGTTGCTAGATAGTTATTTGCTGTTTCTTTAAGAGGAACACTGAAGATGATGAGGATGGTTTTAAGTAGGAAATCAACTGAGACTGTAACATCTTTTTAATGACATAGAATTGTTTTAAGCATGAGAAGACTTCCATGATGCTTGTAGAGCTAATCTGTAGACTCAAAAATGTAGTAACCCAGCAAATAAACTGTTCTGTGATTACTGTCCTCTGTAATGCTTGAACAGTGAATGCTTTGAAAGCAGAAGTCACAAGGTACATGATAGGTTTTCTTTTGCTGGCCTTGTGGTAGGGATGTTGTTCTTTAGCAGAGGATTGGGTTTAAAGAGTCAAAATTATTCTAACAATTATTTCAAGAATGAAGGGGGAAGAAATAATCTTATTAGGATGTCTTAGAAACACCCCAGATGCTCAGTGTGCAAACTGCTAGTGCCTCTTTTCCCTACTAGCCAGTCTGCTTACTGACCTATGGTATCCCTTATTCCAGTGATGCTCCTGTGTTTCTTTGTCTTTTTATCGCTTTTTTTTTTCTCTTGCGAAGATTTAACATCTCAGTAGCAAGTCCTGAAACCCTTAATTCACATACCTCTAAATTCAATTATGATCAAATTTATCTTTTCCATTTGGCACAGGCTCTATCAGCAAGACATTAAGGTTATGGAAGATTGCCACAGGCATTCTGCTCCTTCCAGTGGGGAGTGTGGTGTGCATTGCAGCTGCCCATGTGCTCTTTCCTCTCCTTCTCCTCATGGATGTGACATGCATCTTATGCTAATTCCACTAGAATAATTTTTTTCAGAAGAATTTGGTGGGAGGGGTTTCCATAAAGAAGCCAACTGAACCTTGCCAGATCTGGGTGTGGATTGGTGAATAGAGGATAAATAACCCACTTCCCAAGAGGATAAATAACCCACTTCCCAGGGTATTGCATGCTGAGCTCCATAACAGATGCCTGGCTCCTGGGGCATGGCCCTTTCCTCAGAGCCCTGCTCCTGCTTCTCCAGCAGCCCCTCCCTGCCCAAAGGGCAGGAGTTCCCTGCTGGCCATGATGAGGGAGGTGATGTATCTGTGGCTACAAGTTTCCAGCACTGGGCTTTGGTGGTTTTCTATAATAAGCAGTCCTTCTCTACCTGGTCTCTGAAAGTTGTACCATTCCTTTGAGTAGTGTTTTAATGTGTTCATTTGCTGGTCTCTAAAAGCCCTTGGTGTCCTCCTTATGGAAACTCATATTTTTCGGAAGACTAAATAGCATTGCACAGTTTAAAGAATGTCCCATGCTGTGTTACATTGAAGCTGAAAATTATTTATTAAAGTTATTACTTGTCCCTTCTTTGACATACATTTTGAATTATAATTTCTGTGGAAAAGTAATGGACTTGGCTATTAGAAACACAGAGTAGTTTCTAGGCAAAAATCCCTAATGTTTTTGTGGCTACAATAAAGTATGCCTTTTTTCACACTGCAATGACAGAAAAAATGTATGCACAACTTCAGTGAAAGGATATAGTCCTTTCACAGTAAAATGCCTTCAAGTCTACAACAAGAAATTGAGAGATTCCTACAGAGCTGTACCAACAGGGCAGAGATTGGTTGATAATTATCCATTCAGTTCCCCTGTATTTATACAAGAAAAGATAAAGTTAATACAGATACTGCATCTAGCCCTTGCTTTTCTACTTCTCTCATTTATGGCTTGTGCATGATTTCAGAAGCTGTTCCCCTTTGATCACACTGGGAGGTTGCTGTTGCTGAGACTGACATTCATTTTTTGGTGAAAAAAACCAGCTGCCCCTCAGTTTGCCAGTGACTCTCAGATGGTGCTCTGTGGAACCAGGTCTACCCAGCTGTAAAAGAACTTGGAACAGAATTCTCATCTGTTGTGTCATCCTGAGGAGGTTCAGCTGTGCTGATGTGTTTTGAATTAAGTTTTCCTCTACAAGAGCATCTTTAGTACCTCTACACATATTGCAGCAATGTGCACAGGCTTGCTGGGAAGTTTGATGTTTTATTTTACTGACCTTCTGGATGTAGAAGCATCAGTAATCAAATGTTCTGACAGAAAAATTGGTAGTGGGGCAAGTTTCATAAAGAATCTTACCAAGCTGTAAAATGACTATCCATTAAAAGCAGTGGGTGCCACCCACCAGAAGATGAGGTTGGGAAATAAACAGTTGAAGCTGTGCTTCTAGGGTGAGCAAATAAGCAGATGTGTAGTTAGAGGATGGATTTGAGAAGGGGTTTGGAGGCTGGATGTGAAAATGAAAACAATGAGGCATATTAAATCATATTTCTGAAGAGAAATGTGAGTAATAGCTATGTTTTCACTAGATTAACCTTACTACTAAAAAACACTTTTTATTTCTATAGCAGATTAGGTTTCTGCTTCCCTTCATACATGTCTGCATATCTATATTACAAAATGTAAGATAAAATAGGGGTATTTTTTTGAGTCCACTTTGTCAATGAAAATGGCATTAGACCTGTAAAAAGTAGCTGTAATAGTTTATTCTTAAGTTTTGATGTCAATAAGTGAGCGTTGTTTGCTGAAGAAAAGTGTTGTATTAAAGTTTTACAGAAAAAACTTCTGAAGAAAATTTGACCTTCCAAACCAAGCTATGGTTCCTACAGGAGAAAAACCCCAAGGCCACAGTTTATTGATTTCTAAATTATTTTGTTTTTCCCAAGATTAGAGGTCTATTCTTTTTCATTGATGCTGCATTAACTTTGAGTGCTACTTGATCAATCTTGCTATGTGAAAGGAACTTAATTTTCGATATGACTGGTTTTGTGGGAAGTTGTGTTTCCCACAGCAATTATGTGGTAGTTTCATTTTTGAGTCCTGCCTGTCAAGGGCCTCAGCCGTGATTGTAAATTACAGGAATTGTGTTATTAATAATTTTACAACAAGATATTGGTCCTGGAATGGTCTACTTTTGTCAGGATCCCTTTGTGCAGGCTGCTACTCTTGAATTTATTTAATTTGCAGAGGAATATTGTAATTGAGAAATGCATTCATTTGCACAGTCCACGTGGAGCACTGCAAATCCCCTGTGATGTGAAACATTGTCACAACAAAAAAGAAGCAATACAGAGCATTTGCATATGAGCTACTTTCACCTTACCTGCTTTAAGTTTTTTTTTATCCTTGTCTGTTTATGACATAAGTTATCTTCTGCTTTCTGTGTCATGATTTCAGCTGTCAGGCCACCACTGGGGCTGCATATTTTGAGTGAGCATGTCTTGCTTAATATAAATACAGGCAATCTGACACCTGAGGTGTTGAGCCACCTGCACATGTACTGGGAGGTGCCTGTTCAGCAAATCTGACACTACCAGGGAGTGTCTGACTTTTCCTGTGTGAGCTGTGTTGATAAGAGTTTGCATGTGTTATTCAAAATATCTGTTTTTTTTCCCAACTGGTAGGTGCATCCCAGCTGGAACTGTTGTGGAGAAGTTTGAATTGAGATGGCTGTTTTAATAGTAAGATAATTTTAAGCAGCCAGCTGCAGAGAAATGTAACTTCTTTATGCTCATCAGTCTGCAACAGCAATCACTTAGGGAGGGAATCCTCAGCCATCTCTGCATTGATGCTGCTCTATGAGGTGATAAAGGGGAGGGATACACTGGGGCTAAGCACCTTTTCACCCAACAAGGAACAGAATTGTCTGAGTATTTATTCTACACAATTTCTGCATTACCTAGTTATTCAGACATGACTACATAATGGATGTCTAGTTTCCAGACTAATATAAAATCTATCTGGAAAAAAATGAAGACTTTCCTGTAAAAAGTTTGTGTCTTTTAATGTATGATCATCATTGCAGCTGCAGAGAATGCCAGGAGAGAAAGAATTCAGCCAAGTTCTCTAGGTCCAACTGGGAGTTTGTGATAGCATAGGGTAGAGAAAAAAATTGACCTTTTGACTTTTGCATTGAATTTGATCTGGAAGCTATTGAAGAAATGGAATTGTGTGTTCCCATACTTATCCTTGAATCACTTTTCTGACTGTAGCAGCACTTAAAGTAATTGGTCTGCTTAAATTAAGCATGGATTTTTGTCATTTGTGATGGTATTTCTTTTTATTTAGTAATGCATCACAGTATATAACACCAAATGTAATTAAAGAAAGTCAATTCCACTTCCAATTATTACTTATACATTACTTTTACAACTTTGATTTTTGAGGTATGTGAGTGTGTGTGCTAATAGTAGCAGTAAGATTTCCTCCTCTCTAACCCCCCATAATTACTAGCAAGGTATGGGAGCATGGGCAGAGGTTGTTTCCCATAAAACATATTAAATGCTTCCAGGACAATGCCTGATGGGATATAAAAATGATCTTGAAGTTATGGTACAGCCTTTATTCTCAATGTGTACTATCACAGCTTACCTGTAAAGTTCAGTGGTAGCAAAAAGCAGTCAGAGATCTCTGGGCAGTTTCAGGCATCTTGTGTCACTCATAAATTCAAGACAAGTTCAGAAATAATTCTGAGCTTTCAAATAGTTTTAAAAATACTTTGCAAAGAGATGATGCAAGTTCTTTTGAAAAATTCAAAACCCCCTGGACAAACACTTTTAGAACAGAAGGTTTACATTCTGTATTCAAAATAGGTATTTTTAAAGGCACTTGGTGTTCTTAAAATATTTCAGAAGTCTCTATCTGGGTGGATGCTCATGACAAAAGGAAATGAAAAGTATTATTAGAAGCAGTCTTCAACTCAGTCATCTGGTCAAAAGTGATTATTAATCTAGTCATCAAAAAGCTTTCATTGTTCATTCTTTACTGTCCCTTTTTCAACTCCTTATTTCATTTTAGTGACCAGTCTTCAGGCTCAATTTTGTAGAAACTGGGGGCTACTGGTGATTCTGTTTTCCCCCCTTTATATTCTGAAACAGAATAATACAGCACACACTGTCTAGAGAAAGGGCAGACTTCAGCAGCCTGGAACCAGAGGGTGCAAATTAATTCATTTTGAACAGAGAGGTCTTTGAAAAGTGTACATGTCATCTGTAGAAGGCTTAAGTTCTTGACTGACTTTCCCTGACTGATGGTAGATAGAATCTCTTGAGTTGAGACTGATGGCATGAAGCTAAAGAGTTTGTTCAGGTGTGTGAAAAAGACAAGGAGAAATGTAAGGATGATTTGCTGTACTTGAGCAGGGGATCTGAGGACCCCATTCCAGAAGGGAGTCTCTTTAGTTCAGATTTGTTAGGGACTGAATGTTTACACATCTGCTTAGAAATTGTTGGATTAAAGCATAGCTGGAAATTGAACAGAAAGGTTGAAGTTTGTTCTAGAGGATGTATGCAGGGCTTCAGGCAGTGACATCATTCTGAGAAAATATATTCAGATATCTCAATTTGCAATGAGCTTGGAATAAGTTCCCAATCCCTACTGGGAAAGGGAAAGCAGTAGAGGAGAGGATTCATCTGTGTGTATACATATATATGCACACACATATATGTATGGACAGATTTAGGTACAGAAATATATATAGAGATAGATATATATGCATGAATTTCAAGAAAAATAGTAAAGGAGTGTATCTATTTATATACAAGCATGTGTGTACATTTGTGTGTAGATGTGTACATGAGTCCATATAGAGAATCAAGGAAACATGTTTCCTCTGCTCCTTTTGTGCCTTTTCCCAATCCTCCAGTAATCTTTCTGATGCCACTATGGGCAGGACTTCTTTGGGCTCTTCCCTCTTTGGAGACTGTTTTTGGCTTGCTTTACCCAGTTAAGAGCTGACGTGGCTTCCCACCACTTCTTTCTGTTCTCCTTACTGAGAGGGAAATCCCATTCCTTCTCCTTCTCACGTTTCTGTGTTTTATTTATTTATTTTTCTTATGGCTAAACCTTTCTGTGGGTTTGCTGGCTTTCTTCAGCACCTGGTCCAAATTGTTTTTAATGTCTACCTAGTGTCCACAGCTGCACAAATTTCACCTCCCAGCCAGACACACGCAAAGGAGGCAGAGTTTTGCTCTTCATTGAATTGTGCTGTGTGGGCCTCTTATACCTTCTGCATTTATCTTCTCATGTATTTAATGTTTGGATCTGGTGCTCTGGGAGTTATTTTAAGAGTTATTTCAATCATTTTAGGAGAAAATGCATCATTAGACTGTAAAAATTAAATAAGAAACTGAGGAAAAAATGCTTTAAAGTTTGGGTTTTTCAGAGTCAGAGCCCATTACCAGTGCAATCTGAATGTCTGAGTTCTATTGGAGAGTGATTTAATATTCATCATCTTATTATAGCATTTGTTTAAGTGGAAATAATGCATTCTTTTTTGTGTACAAATTGACTAAATAGGATTAGTCTCACTACTGGGGAACATTGAGTCTTACAGAGATGCTTTTTTAATACTGGATATTTTGTTTTAGTGTCTCTTAGTTTAGTAACCAGGACTCAAATATCCTGTTTCTTACAAAGTCATATGGGAGCATTATAGAGGGCTTCAAGAAAGAGACAAAAATTGAGCTGGGACATCCCTTGCAATAATTTAATTGATTTTTCCCTGTGATGGGAGAACACTAAATGGCAACAGCTACTGTCACACTATTTGGAGACAGTAGTTGAGTTCATCAATTCAGAATGTCTTATGGGGTCAGGAACTATTGGCAGTCCCCACTTCATTGAATCATTTAGACTGGAAAAAGACCTGTAAGATCATAGAGTCCAAATATTAACCATGTCCCTAAGTGCCATGTCTACAGGTGTTTTAAATGTCTCCAGGGATGGTGATTCCACCAACTCCACTACTTCCCTGGGCAGCCTATTCCAGGGCTTGGTGACCCTTTCAGTGAAGAGGTTTTTCCTGATATCCAATCTAAACCTCCCCTTGTGCAACTTGAGGCCACTTCCATTGACCTGTCACTTGTTACCTGGTAGAAGAGATGCACCCCCACCTGGCTGCCACCTCCTTTCAGGTACTTGCAGGGAGAGAGTAGGTCTCCCCTGAGCCTCCTTTTCTCCAGGCTAGACACTCACAGCTCCCTGAGGTGCTCCTAGAGCACTTGTGCTCCAGACTCTTCACCTGCTGTGTAGTCCTGTAAGCACTGCACCATGTCACTCAGGATCATCTGCTCCATGGCCTTCCCTGGCACCTTCCCAGCACCCTACCTCATCCATCAGCAAGAATCAAACCTTGGGGTGGATAAATCTTCAACTCTTGCATAGCAGATGAGGAAGGAAATTGTGGATAGTGATTCAGTGCTGATGTGTGTTATTGCTGGTTTGAATTTCATTTCCAAAGTCAAAGTGATTTCCTCTGCTCTGTTTCTGGCCATATCAACAGCAAAGTGTCTTCTAGCAAAGCATGCATGGGGAGTCAGGCAAATACAAAAACTGTGCAATAGAAGAATTGTTATGTTTATACCAAAAGACCAAGCAACATCCAGTGCCTGAAGTACAAAATGCCTTTCTTGCATAACGGGCCATAACCCAGTGATCTCACTTGTCCTAATGCAGTGTCTCAGTAATTCTCAAAGTCATTTTGCTTTGGCCCACTTGTATTAATATTTGACATTGCTATTAACAGGAATTGAGACATATCTCATCTTCAAAAAGCCATATAATAACATCAAGGGAATTTTGTTAAGAAAGGAATAATCCATTAACTAGAACCAACATTTCTCTGTAATCACCTTTCTCCTTCAAATGACAAAATCTTTACAGGAAGGAACTGTCATTTATTTTTGTCATAGGGATAATAATCCCTCCTGCTGTGGAAGAATAATTAAAGGTCAAATTCTGGCATTGTATTCATGAGTCAGCACAGCCTGAGCACCAACACCTAACTGGACACCCCACCAGGCCCTTGTGGTGCAATAGAAATCTTGGCTGAAGGAACAGTGGTGTGCTTTTATTTTCAGTGAAGATTTTTCCTGTTGCTCTGCATTAAGGGTGCTTTATGTACAGAAGCATTTATGAGTGCATCAAATTATTTAAAAGTAGTTTGGACCACCCAAAGTGCACTCTCCCTATATAGCAAGGAGCATTTGGTGACATACTGTGGCTTTGCTGTATAAAGAAGTATCTGTGGGAGTCTTTGTGGTGCTGTATATTTTTTATTCTGTCCCATCTTGTGCAGCCATATAAGTCTGGACAAGCTGTAATTAAGTGAAACAATATATTATGGTACTAAAATAGGAATAACAAGGGCAGCCTTGCAATGGGAAGGGTGGGAGGCAAGCAAAGAGGAACATTTAAAATGCTGGGTTGTTGGCCAATTAGTGGGTTTGACTGAGTACTCATGACAAGTGTATTTAATTTTTTTTTCCCTCTCAAATCCTAATTAAATCATTGGAAAGAAAGAAAACTCCAAATTATGGTAGAAGAGCCTGCAAGCCCAGAGACAAGTGAGTTTGGCAAGTTCAGTAACCCCCAGTAGCCACATACTGGCCTCAGGGAGTTGTGACATTGGTGTAATGGCAGTGATGACACTACGGGTTGGAAGTGCTTTTGGGGGGAGTCTCAGACCATCCTCTTCCTGTTCAGATTCCTATTATTTAGCCAGTTCCCTTTGGGTCTGGTTTAGACAGAAAATTAACAAATTTAGGAGCAAGAGAAGTCTTGAATCTTTTTTGGTTATGCCGGAGAACAGTAAAACATTTAGGGTCTCTTCAGATAGATGCATCAGAAAGGTGTTTGATGGTTTATAATGTGCTGTGCTTGAATAAAAAAAAAACCAACCAACTGGTTAGTAAAGTGACAAGATAGAAAACGAAAAAGTTAGCAATGAGATTTGTTTGTTTCCCTTTGTGGGCTTAGCTATGGTAAAGATGGTAGAGGGGCTTAATTTCACTAACTCAGCAATGCCACTGCACCTAAATTAGCTAAAAGCTTCACTTTTTGGGGGAAGGAGTGAAGGAACTTTGTTTTTAAGACTGATATATATTTTTTGGTTAAGTTAAAGAATCTAGACTGAACTGGTTTAAATAATAAAGACAAAAAATTAATTTTTCTCAAATTATGTAAGAGCTGATGTGCCACTAACCTGAAAAATGAGGGAAAAGTCTCCTTGAAATCCAGATGTTTTTCTAAATTCTATATGTTTAGGAAATATAGGAGATCAAGGCAGGAAGAGAGCTCCAAGGTCCTGCTGTGCAAAAGGTTGTGCTGTGAACTTGATTGCAGACCCTTAGCAAAGAATCAACCCAGCAGCAGCAGGTGCTCGCTTAGGTTTGACACCAGGATTGTCCAGAAGAAAAGGGTCTGATAGAATATCCAAGGGTGCTAAAAGCTTTAATCAGACGTTGTTAAACATGAGGTAATCCAAACATTAGACACAAAGTCACAGGACTAGTGAGTGCTGCTGCTCAGGAAAGGGCTTGTTCCCAGTTTTCCAGTGTTTAATCCCTTTTGTGTGCAAATTAACCTTCTGTGGTTCCTCGTCCTCAGCTGATGTCAGGAAAATTCGTTGTTATTATATTGTATCATGGATTGGAATGGAGTAAACCATCTCTACCAGAGCTCTAAAAACCCGAGTCTGCAGTAGTTATTGTGATGGTGTAGGATCTGCAAAAATATTTGAATTTAATCATGGTTAATGCAAGATCTAAGTTTGTCTTGTTCACATTTTTAAATTCTTCTGAAGATGGACTTTTCCTCTGCTTGAGACTTCATGAAATTTATTAACCACTTTATAATAAAACCAAACAAATTTGAGACCCTTTTGCTGCAGAGGGGCTGTCAGTGTCACCTGAGGGAAAGGAATATCCTTACAAAACTAATAATCACCTCAGGCAGGGGGGAGTATTTGAGGAGCTCTGGCCCTTTAGAGGAGAGTATTGCATTTTCACACCAGGTTTTTAATATTAATTTACGATGAAGGATTACCCTTGCTGTCTAGTAAACAATAGCTAATTAGATATCTGGTTTTTAATAATGATGAAAGTTAGTGTTAGACAATCATTTGGGGATTCTGAATGATTGTTTAGAAAACAAAAAGCCTAGTTGAATTTCCTCCTAGTTGTGGTCACTGCTGCTTTTCAAGTATTGCTTCAGCAGAAAATTATGAAGACATGTTTTTTGTTCATGGATTGATTAGAAAATGAGGAGGTAAGAATACCTATGGTTTTTGCATGTGAGTGAGAGTGATTTTGGAGATGTTTAAATCAAAAAATGAATGTTCTTATTTGTGTTACCAATCTAACTAAAAAATAAAAATTTATAAAAAATATTGATTTGAGTATTCTCTTTAGCAGAACACACTAACCAAAATAAGCAGTTAAATGCTTTTTTTCCCTTAATAATGGTTCAAAGACTGGAAATTGGCAAGCAAAAGGAGACCTGTGGGGATATATGTTAATAGCTTTGTTTTCCCATATGTCTTGGGTGGGAGGATGGCTGCTTTCTATTTAGCTAATTCTTTATGTGTTAAAGAGCTGTGGTGTTAGGGGAAAATATCTTTATTTATTTATTTAAAGGAAAAATGAAAGACTCTGATAATTATCTGAAAGAAGTATTTTAAACATTTAATGTTTATTGCTGTTAATTACTGTGGTAATTGTATAGAAGTGGTAATGTGTGATGGTAATTGCTAGTTTATTTTTTTGAAACATGTTAATGCATCCACAAGCGAGTTTTTCATTAGAAAATCTTGTGTAGGATGTAGCCATGTTGTCAGACACCAGACTCTGCCCACAGCCTGTCTCATGGTGGGGAGTCTCTTACAGGACTTGACTTACTTATATGAAATATCATATGTTTGAAATAAAATTAAGCCCAAATAGTCATTAAACTTAAAGACCACAGAAGCTGTCAAGATGCTTCATCTCTATGCTTTGAACTTCAATTGCTAAGGCGAGGTAGGTGGAATTTCAGTGTCAGGGAGATGACCAATTTTCATTGGCTTTTAAAGCAATCTTAGAGCTTGATCTACAGATTGTTTTGCCTTTTGAATACATTTTTACCAAGACCTTTAAAAAAATGTGACAAGATTTAATTTTACTGAAATTTAAGGGAATCTTCCATATATCAGTTTAACCTGTCTAGAGACTGCAGGCCCTCAATGGAGAAGGATTTATAAATACTCCTTCTAAGCACAATTGCATGTAAATATCCTCATCAATCATGAGCCTGATCCCATGTGTCAATGGGACTTTAATGCATCTTGTTCTTAGCAATCAGAGTAAGTTGCACTTGGCCTTCATCACTCACGTTTACACTCGTGGCCCATAACCTTCCAGTTACCACATGGTTTGCACCAGCAAGCAGTGTTCACATGCCTGTGGCTTTTCTACAGCTTTTCTGTTGAAAATGTTTAGGTCACAGGTTGTGTGTGTGGTTTAGATTTTCTTGCTTTTTTCAGTGTCAAACATTTATCACAGAGGAGGTGAATGGCTGTGGCGAGGGCTGAGCTGAAGTCCCGCCCCTTATGTTTCTTACAAAAATGTCAGTAACAGAAGCCAACCCAAAATCTAGTTGTTCACACCTTTCATGCGAATCCTTTCAAAGAAAAGGTGGTGTACCCTTCTTTGTCATCAGTTTTGAAAAGAAACTCTGAGTAATTGATTCATAATAGGGGTTGTATTTGTTAGCATTCCTGTTGGAGAAGGCACTTCCTCCTCTCTTTGACACTTTGACCCAAAGGGCTTAATTAGGCAAGAGATTATTGAACCGATGGGGATTTTTTCTGAACTACAAGCTTCAGGAGGGCCCTCACTGTACTCGCAGGCAGTTTTGTTCTCCTTGTATTGGGGGTGAGAAAGTGAGATGAGTATTTATTAAGTCTGAAGTGGCTTCTGTGTTCATTTGTGGTTCATCTGACAGCCATGCACTTTGCAGTTAGTGTTTCTATTTAAGGTACAGACTTTGTCTCTCTCCTTGCTTCAAACAGCAATGGGGAAATGGAACCACTCCTATTAGAGGTAATTGGTAAAAAGCCATAACTACTGCCACACTATGCACTGAGGCTTGTATCTCACTTTACTTGCTGAGGCTGCAAGTCAGAGCTTGGAAATGATTTGCCTTTCTCCCTTTGTACTCACATGCTGCTTCTGAGGCTTCACTGGAATGCAAGTCCTGAGGACTGGGTTATTATTCCGTCCTTTGCCTGTGAGTTTGCCCTCATGGTGGGAAGAGCTGTGAAATCATTTGGGCCACATTAATTGGGGGCTAATCAGGAGCTGGTTGTCTTCCTTCCCCTGCAGTCTACACAACAGCTGCCTGAACGGTGGCACGGCAGCTAATAAAGGCAGAGGCAGCTTTTTGGGAGAGCTCTGTTGATTTGGCATGCCTGTCCTTACAGCTGCCCACCTGCTGCTGAGACTGACTGGCAATGTAAAGTGTGGGAGAAGAACACACAAGAACATATGTGCAGAGACTATTCCGGGGGCATTTTTGTTGTTTGTACTCATGTCCTCGTGCTGACACCAAGTGTTGTCATTTATTGCTCTACATATGTGTGCATATATATGTACAAATGGGTACATCTATGTGTAAATGAAGAGCAAAGACAGTTCATACTTGTTTTGATGAATGTCACTTACCTGGAACCTGTAATTAGAAATTGAGCTTTAAATACAGAGGTAACATAAATACAAAAAAACCCCCAAAAACTTGTGGAAATAGGAGTTTGGTTTGGTACCATTTAGACACCTGAAAAAGGTGTTTTTTCTAGGAAAAAAAAAATTCTTGAGATTTTTTTTGTTTGTTTGTGGATTTTGTTTGTTGTTTGCAAATCAACATCTAGCTTTTCAGGCTCCCAAGAAAGTAAGTTTTTTGAAGTTGGAGGGTAGGAACTAATGCATAGCAGTCTTTGTAGGAACATACCTCCATTGAAATGGCACAATTCCTTGTGCTACTTCCCTTGTGTGCACACAGCACAAATGTGAGGTGTGTGTATCATTTTTGCTAGTGCACATGTTAAAAAACCAGCACAAAACCCCCTGTTAATGAGTCCTGCCTGTAGTTGTTAGAGCTATAAAGGTTTTAAAGTTACAACTTTGTTTCCAGGTAACCTTGTTAGCTTTGTTTACCATTTTGCTTTTCAGATTTAATTTGTTCTGTTTGGTCTGTCCTGAAGAGTGAGTGATTTTGGCAAGGTCAGGTTTTGTAGGTAATGTGATGTTGATTTGTGAACACCAAGTATGTGGCAAACCCAGCAGAGTTCATGTGTTTGAGTGCTGTGAGCTGACTACCTCTTAGTATTTTCTTCTCTTCTTGCTTTTCCTTCTCTTTCTGTGGTATTTCAGATGGAAAGTGTAAGATTTCCATCACACCACACAGTGTGTGCCAGGCAGTCTGTTGTCAGGGGCTTCCTGAGGTAATGCTGCCTTCACCATACACTGGATGTATGAAGTGTCTTGTCCCTGCCACCTCCTTGTTCAGTCAACACTGTTATTAATGGATGATCCCAACTGGGAAGTGCAAGGAAATCCATGTTACCCGAGTTAGCATTTGTGCTTAGGCTTTGCTGAGAGAGAGAGTTTTCTGAGGCTTTTCTGAGAACTGAGTCTGATAGATGTGGTGATGGAAGTTAGCTCCATTAGCTCCATGCATGTTATAATTAAAGTCAGACAAGCTGATAAATATTGGAGATGGTTGGCTGTAAATCCTGACGATAGTCAAGGTAAAATATGTTCTAATTTACATGATACTGAAGTAAAATTACCTGAAGGACTTGTCTCAAGGACAAATTAAACTTCTTTTTAAGGATTAACATCTCCTAAGTTAAAGTAAAAGATAAAAATTAGATGTGATGTAAAGATGTTTGAAATTGTGAGAGCATAGAACATTTTAGTGTGAATTTAATTACATTTTGAAGGACTTCAACCTGAATATCCATATGTTAGAAGAATGAGAGCTCGGTAGACCATTGAGAGACATTTGCTTTGCTGCTCTGATCTTCCTGCTTGAACGCTCTTGTTTACTGTTGGAAGCTTAAAATGATTGATAATAAAGCCCTCCACAATTTTATTTCTGTCATATGTAGTGTTTGATATCGCTATTAAGGCAGATGACAAAAGGTATACAGGCCTGAAGAGATGTAATTGTAATACAGCAGTGAGGCTTTCTGTGTTTGTTCCCACTCCCCGAGACATTTTGATAATTGAGAGCTTGTTTCTGCTTTCCAGTGTGTATAAAAATGGTAATAATTGCATAATCTCAGTCCTATCATGCCATATTAATTTTGAGTTCCCATTGTATTGGTCTCTGTTTCATTGTACCCAGATGCTTATATGGCAAACATTATGACTGGAAGGTAATTCTGCCTTAGGTAATGCTCTTTTTCTCTGATGCCCTTGTATGCTGATGATTGAAAGTTTAATATGTTTACATCTAGAGGATTCCTGCATGAAAGAGGTTGTTGTCTTTTGAGAGTGGGGTATGTATAGATAGCAAGTGTTTAATTAATCTTCCTATGATTAAAGATTTTTTTTTTTTTTACTGAAGATGTCTCTTAGTGAAAGGGGGGAGGAAGGGACAGCAGGGAGAGTAGAGTTGTTATTTTTATGTCTGTTGATTTTAAGAGTGTTTTGGGGTTGGAAGTGCTTCGTAACACTATGGAGGATGGTTTGTTAGCATGTTCTTAGCAGCATTATCCCTGGACAGTGGGGGATGCTTTGGTTCCCTGGGAGTGAAGGGTGGGATGGATGCCACTGCTGACAGCACTCTGCTTCACACTGCAGTGCTGGGGAAAGGGTTTGGCACTGGGACAGGTTTGACCTTGAGCAGTGTCAAAGGGCTCCAGAAGGAGTGCTGGGAGACCCAAATGGCAGGGACCAGGTTGTGGAAAAATGGCTTTAGATCTTGGTTAAAAAATGGTCCCTTTGCCATAGCTCTTCTCCCCTCTGTCACAGATTGTTGAGTTACATGGATTCAGTGCAAATGGCCAGCACAAATGGATGTGTTCTGCTCTCCAGTTTCACATGGCTTGTACAGGACAGGTCTCTACATCCAGTAATATTTCTTGCAAGTTAGGGCTGCTGAGAAAACAGCTACAATGTATTGCAGAATGATTGACATCTGGGTCATTTCTATGCTGCAAAATGTCTTGAAAATTGTTAATATTTTTCTTTCACAAAAGTGAGAAATAGTTTTTCACAGTAATTCCTGTCCATGAGAAATGCAAGGGACAGTAGTATCTTCAGATATTAGCAAGGAGATGAAACTCCAGAAATGCTGGTTTTATTGTGACAATATTGACCTGCTGCTGATAAACACTTGGGGCAGTTGGGCCTATTTGGTCTATGAAGAAAAACATTTAATAGCTTGATCATGAGTTCAAAATATAAAAATACTTGTATTTTACTTAATTTATGATTTATTTTGGGACATTTTGAGTTGGTGTATGCAATAAAGTGTTTCAATAGATGCAGTTTTCATCTTTAGAGGTAAACATTATTTCTCATGCATGCTCTCTTTCTGAAAACACTTGGGAAAAAAGGCCAAATAAATTTAATATGCAGATGCTTTTTTCTTTTTTTTGGATGTTGACCTTCCCAGAACAGCAGTAATGATTAGTGGTGTTTTGAAGGCAGACATCTTGCTTTATCTCTAGAGTTTTTATGTATTTTTGAAATGTTAAATTGAAACATAAATGGGAAATGTTTACTTTCATCTCTGTAACTATTTCTGTGTAGTTTTGTTTGTTGACAGGCAGCACTATGTGTTTCAGTACTGCATAGCTTCAATCAGCACACTGATCTTTATAGTCACTTTGTGCACACTTTATCAACATTTTAACATCATTTTCCTTCCTTGTTTTCTTTTAACCCTTGTATTTATTGAAAAGCCATTTCCATACATCAAGTCCTTATTATCTTTACTAATAAAATGGTAATAATCTCTGACCTAAGAAAAACAGCACTGTTTGGGTATGTGCTTCAGCTAGGCTTTTACATCAGGAACTCATTTTTTAACTCTATTTTTAATGAGAAAATTATTCTTCAGATTGTTATACAGGAGTATAACGTGAGGTATTTATGAAAGATAAGATATTAAACCTTGGCATGCTTCCCTTTCTACAGGCTTGTCAATGCCTGTCAATGTATTTCAGCCCAGTTTGGAATATTTGCTACTTAAAAAAATAATAAAAAAAAAACCAAACAAAAAACCCAGAAGAAAATGGATGAGTTCAAGTTTTTGTTTCCAGTTTGGACATTCCACTTTAATTGTTTTAATTACTAATTGATGGAACATTAACAGAAAGCATTGACTACAGAGGATTATTTATTTTATGCCTTTTGTTTTCCAATTTTTAAAAATCGTTTTTGTTCATAAATATTCCAAGTTTTTCCATACCTTTAGAGAACCAATTCCTTTGATTTTCAGTTTTTCAGTTATTTTAAATTCTGTTGAAGTTAGGTAGCCACATAGCTATTTTCTAAAGGTATATTTGAGGAATTATTTTGATTATTTATGTGAACCTGCATATGCATGTGAATGCGTTTATAAGCTATATGATTTAATGTGCTTGTTAAACTCTAAATGTTTATTAGGAAAAGCTTGGGTGGTACCTGACTGTTTTTGTAGGAGCTAAGTTTGTTTGGTCTGTGGAAACCAATAATTACTGTGCATAAAAGCAGATTCAAAGGTATTCTGAAGAGCTGGGAAATATTTTTTTATTCTCAATACAGAGTCCAAAGTTTTGGACTGAGTCTGACTTGTGTGCTTCTGCCTGTAGCAGAGCACTTTACTGAGGCTGTTTAACACCTGCCCATCAGTCTGTGCTGTTAACCTGTTGTCAATGAGATCATTCAGGGGGGGATTCCTTGACAGTTCTCAAATTACAGTGTAAAGAGACAAAATGTATTGCCGGAAAATGAAAGATCACCTAATGTTTTCTCTCTCTCGAGGGGGTCACTTCCAGAGGGCTGGAGTGCTCTGCCTTTCCTTTAGAAGCTCTGTGTTTCATGTCTGTGACTGGTGTGCCACGTCAGCTCAGCTCAGATTTGCGCGGTTGTTTTTCACCTGCTGGATTTGAAAACTCTTGGAAACTCTCTCCTCAGAGCTCTGTGAAGGTGATCAAGTATTGGTATATGAAACTGCAGTAGTGCCAAATCCTTTAATGCGATTGCCTAACTTTTAAAAACAAACAAACCCCTCAAACTGGGTAAGCATAAAGTAGTAGGGTGTGTGTTAAAAAGGGTGTCCAAAAGAGCTGCCTGTGGATGCTACCTGCACTATGATATGAAATTATTATTGCCATATCAATAGAGCTGTGTCCTTTAAAGAATTTAATTCCTTAAATCTATTTGGAAATGAGTTCACTCCTAATTACTAGTTAGCAGAGGGAAGCCTTTGATAAAAAATGAAAATAGATAACACAAAAGAGAGAACTTAGTGTGTAGAATATAATAGAAGAATCCTTGTAATTAGATTGGTTTTTGGTTCTGCCACCTCTTGTGTTGTCTTCTACAATTTGCCTATATTACCTATCTGATTCTGAGTATTGACATTCACAGTCAAAACAAGTCTGCTGGTATGGTAAAAAATGAGTCAAATCAATGTTGAGATATCTAGCAACAATGCAGTACAAATACTTTTAATAATTCTATGGAGCCTCAGTGTGTGTTGTGATTTCTGCACGGAGGCAGTGAGGTGCTTTGTGAGTCACACTATCTGAGAGAAGCCTCAGGAAATCCCAAGATCCCCCTCTGTGTATAAATATATTTATTTTCAGATAAGACTCTGGACCTGAATGCTGAAGTGTTTTTTTTTTTGTTTGTTTTGGTTTTTTTTTTTTTTTTTTTTTTTTTTTTTTTTTTTTTTTTTTTTTTTTTTTTTTTTTTTTTTTTTTTTGTTTTTTTTTTTTTTGAGTGATGTGACAGCAATAGCATCTTTTTATTTCATGCCTACACATCAGTGGATTTTGAGAGAAGACATGGAGTTGCAGAGAATGTCTGCTTCCTACCCACCTGCCGTGGGCAGGGACACCTTCCACTCAGAACTCCATCCAGCCTGGCCTTGAACACTCCTTGGGATGGGGAGCGCCTATAACTTCTCTGGACAGACAATTTGTTCCAAAGTCTCACATCCTCACAGTAAAGAATTATGTCTTAATATCTTCTCTAAACCTGCTCTCAGTGTGAAGCCATCCCCCCTTGTCCTGTCACTATCTGCTCTTGTAAATACTCTACATGCAGAAGAACTTACAGTTAGGAAACCAATGGCAATAATTTTTGTGAAGAATATTTTCACTGATTTTCTTCTAGGAAAGATGTCATTTCTTATTTACAGTCTGAGGGAACTGGACATCACTGAAACACCTTTGCCTTCCAAACCAGAGTCCAGAGAGAGGGGGAAAGCTCCTCTAGTTAGGGTAAATATATAGTGAAAGAAAACATAAAAATAAGTTTGTCCCTCTTTTCCACTCAGGGTACAGAAGGAAATGGAGTAAGCTTTGGGTTTTATGCAGAGTTAGTCTTTGGACAGCCTATACTCAAAAATTATTTCATTGGAAAAAGTGTGTTTTAACAAGGTAATTACTAGTCATTTGCTGAGACTGATTATACTGTAAAGGAGCAGTTTAAAGGCCCAAGGAGAAATAAATGACTCAGAAGGAAAAAGTTGTCATCCACCCATGCAATCACCAGAAATAGAGAAAACTTTTGCACAATAACAGGTACAATTGTGGGTTAAGGAGCCAGGAGCCAAGGAGCTGTCAGCCTGGAAGGCAGCAGGAGGAGAGCCTGCTGTGAGGAGCTACTCCTGACAAATCCCTCTCTGCCTTCATTCCAGAAATGAGACAGCATTAAAATCAGTTAATGCTCAGGTGATTCTAATTATTATATATAGATATTTTAAGACCCACTAGATGAACTTGTTTGATGTGGTAAGTTAGTTGTAATGCATTTTTTGAATGGCTGGGAAAGGTTCTATATTTCTAGAAATGCTCTTTGAAGTAGGATTTTTGGTACCACAGCTTTTGAAGGCACATCCAATTTTTTATGTGGTTAGCTGAGATACCAAGAACAACACAAGCCTTAAGAGGGCTCGGTGCCCTGCTTCTTTAGCATGGTTTTCTCCAGCTGGTCTGTCTTGGTCACAGCATAATTGGTATTTGAGTTTTTCACTTGGAAGCTGAGAGCTACAGCCACACTTTTAACTGCAGTGCAAGCAAACTAAATATGATCACTACAGATCCAGCTGCTTTCACACAGCATTCCTGTGGGGGTAAATTAGACCTGCCAGGTTTGTTCTCACCTCTTTCCAGCTCCCTGAATTGCTCTCTGTCACTTGCTTTAGTTGTGTGAGAAAGAAGCTTCCCAACAGTGTTCTCACTGACTCACTTTAGGAGTTCCAACCAACACCCAGAAAAGGCTTGAAATGTGAAAGAGATAGGTTGGTCCCATGCATGGGTTGAATACTTACTTATTTGTGCAAGCAAAGTTCAAGGCATAGAAGTTTCTCATGCTAGGAGATATTTCTCAGAATATAACTTGAAATCTCAAAGCTGCTACGTAAGGTGGTCTCTAATGGAGAAGTTTGGGGAGAGACAGATGAGCAGTACCATGATCATCTCCTCAATGAATGAACTTCATCTCTCCATGATTTATAAATTGAGTGGAGCTTCAAAGGTTCCAGCAGGAAATATTATTCCTGTAGTTAATGTCTAAGTTTTTCTTAATGGTTGATAGATGAATTTTGTTCCAGTTGGCACCATTAAGTTGAGTAAAAGAAGCCATTTATTTAAATTCTCCACCTGCCTCCTCTGCCCTCAGCTCAGAGCTAGAATTTAAGTTGCTGTGTTTGTGAGACTTAATGCCACTGTATGTGAGGAAAGCAGCTCTTTACCTAAGTCACTTCAAGAAATGGCAGAAAAAAATACCAATATATACCTTGATATGTACATATAGTTCTTAAAAGTTGGTTTGAGGTTGAGTATGGCAGTTTTGAGTAGCCATCAGCTAAGACAAGTGATACAACTAATTAAACTCTGCTTTCATAGATTAGATTGATTCCCAACAGCAGCAAAAGTGTCAGGATAGAATGGAAGTATTTTCTCTTTTTCAGGGCTCTCATTGTTCATTTTTAAAATTTTCGTTCTCTAAATTTGGCTAGTTGAGGAGAGTGGCTTATGCAGCCGGGAACCTCAGGCATTATTAAAACAGTCAAGAATGTACAGATCCTGTGACTGGAGTTGGTAAGGGAGAAATGTCATGCACTTGCCATGTCTACAGGGGTTAGGTATGCTCCAGGACAGTAACAGTCCAGACTAGGAACCTCTGCTCTTGACTCTATGGGTTGTGTGCATTAATAGTCACTAAAAATACTTTCACTGACAAAGAAGGGGAGGGAGTCAAACAACCAAATGTTAAAAGGAAAACTGTTGGTGATCCGAGAATGGTGTTCCACCAGTGTGGAAATTAATGCTCAAAAATGAACATTGGCACCTTTTTTTAAATTGATTTAGCTTTTCTCTCTATGTTGAGCTGGAGGTTCAGCTGAAGCTCTGTTGAGCTAAATACTGCCTTTCCTTTTGCTCTCTATAAGAAATCAGAAGAACAGGAGAAGGACAACAGTATGCCTTGCTCAGCAGCCTAAGTTTGAGATATGTCTGGGCTTTGATTCTTTGTTTCATTCTGGTTGTCCATTCATTTCAGTCTGGGTGCTCTCTCATGTTTGAATGCGCAGAAGTGTGAATTGTTCTTTTTGGAAGCAGAAGAGTACAGGAGCACTTCTTATCAGAAGAAAAAAAAATTATCCTGGACCAAACTTTGTCACAATGGTTTAAAGAAGGTTGGAAGTCTGGATCAGTCTGTTTGGTTCTTTGTTTTGTTTTGGTTCCTTGCACAAGGCAGGAATGAGAGCCGCTTTTAATGTAACAGATGTCTGGCTGGTGATAACTTGCAAGAAGTAGTCCTGTAATGTTTTCTGGTTTTACTTTTCAGAAAAACTGTGAATAAAATGTGTGTTTGACCATGGCCTCTTAAGAAAAATCTTGTAATGCCATAAACCTAGTGAACCTTCAGTTGTGAAGGTTGCAAAGTCTGAATTTCTGCAGCAGCTGTGTTCTGTGTTTTCATATTAACTGTCACATTAAGAAAAAAGATGATTGGCTACATTTATTGCACACTTTAATCTGCAGACATTTAGATCTGTATTTTCAACTTCAAAGGTTAGGTGTCAGGTTTTACAGTTGGAATAACTTGGACAGAATGCTAATCAGTAGCTCCAAAAGCTCTCTGAAGAGTTTCTCTGAAGAGTCCACTGGAGTAGTAGTGAACCTTAGGATGTCTTATTTTCCTCTGTGTTCTTCTGTCACACAATTCTCCCTCTTTGTTTTCCAAAGCATGTTTAGATGTAGCTTGCCCTCACTTCCTGTTTTGGTCTATGTGCTGTGTGAATCTATGTGATAGCTAAATATCCATGAAACATGTTATTTTACTTGTACACTCTGTTCCTGCAGTTGGGAGCACCTTTCTGTATTCCACCAGCAGGAATTGCTTTGAAGTTGAATATGGAAATATAACTTTAGTGTGGATGTTGCTGACCTGCAACCGCTCTAGCTATAGAGTGTTTTACCTTAAAAAAAAAAAAAAAAAAAAAAGAAAAAAAAATCTTTCTGATCAATCTTTTGATAATCCCTATCATTCTCTCTATGGAAGACTATTCTTATTTTCCTTTAAAAATATAGGATGCACATCAAGAGCAATTCTGATTTTAATTGTTGATAACCTCTGGAGCCTTTGCCAATCTCATCAAAACTCAGTAAGAGAGTCAAACTGTGGAGAAACTAGATGAAGTAACTTTCAGTGCATTGCATGAAAAAATAAGGGATGTTAACTTTGATACCTACAATAAAAGCTGTGGAGACTCCTTAATACAACTAGGATAGACACACACAGCCCCCCACCCCAAATGCCTAGGTATTTCATTATCTTCTTCAAAACTTTCTGAGGCTGTTAACCAGTTTAAGAAGAAGCTGCAAAGAGTTTTATTTATGTGTTTCTTAAGTTACTAGTGGTTATCACTGATAGTCCTTGAAGTGTCCTTGGGAAGATGAACATTGACTTCCCACTGATCAGATAATTATCCTACAGTAGCACATCTGAATTCATATAGAGTGGGTGGGCTTTTGGGAGTCTGTGACAAAGAGCCAATGTAATAGCTTCGGGCAGGATGCTTTGTAATGGATGCAAGAGTTCAAATGTACTGAGGACCATTAATATGTGTCAAACTTCTCTGCTACCTCTCCTGGCTAATGAGGTGGAAATGGAGAGAGATCATTCTGAACAGCCAATTGCTAAGCCATCTTTGTTTATTGAAGACATTTTTTCAATTGTTGCTTGTTTTCTTTTCTCTTTGGTTTGTTTAGTTTGATTTGTTTTGTATGATGGAGATGATCATATTTAAGAATGACAATCTCTTTTCCCCATCTGTTCTTCCTTTCTTTATTTGTTGGTGTCATTTGGGTTTGGTTGGCTCTTTTCTTTATTTGTAGGGAGATGCTTTATATATCTAGGGGTTTTAGGAGCCGTCTCTGACAGAAAGACTTAAAAGAAACTATGCAGGTAGGAGATCAAATCCCAATTAGATTGCTTGTAAAATGGAAATGTCTTGCACAGGTAGACACACATAGCTGACTTCACATTGCTATCGTGCTTCTGCCCACAGGGTGACAGGCACAGTGTTTTGGTCCAAGTGTACTGGGAGAAAGGGGCAGGCTGAGTGAAGCAGGACAGAATTGTAGAGCAGCTGGCTCAATTAATTCCAAAGGTGGTGGGGGATTTTATCAGTGTCTTCCTTCATACTATTCTGGAAATTGATAGAAGTGTTTTTGTGCTGTGACTTTTAGAGCAAAGCAAGTTTTAGCACTGTTTTGCTCCCCAGGAGTGCTAGAGCAGATACTCAGAGGCTTTACAATATTCTGGTGCTTTTAATTTCAGTTGGGAATACAGTGATGATATTGTAATGGGGTTTGCCATCTCTGACCCTCCTCCTACAGGTGATAGTTTATGAAAAGGAGCAGTGCAGGGCTTGTGGGCAAAGAAAACCTCCACTGATTTGACATATATGGAATCCCATGCTAAATGCAGGAAGAGATTTTTCTGGACAATCATGTCAGGTGCCTGCGTTGTGGTTTATTTTCTCCCGCAACTTATTAATCTTCTCTTCTAGGCACAGCTTCAGCAAAGAGTCAGGTCTGTTCTCTCCTGGTGAGAGAACATACAGCAAACTAATAAACTGATTCTACTCTGCCACTGTCAGGAAGCAAAACTCCTACTGACTTCATTTAAAACAAAAGCTGCAAACCCAGAACACCAGAACAAGTACAAATGGTTGGTATCTCACAGTGCTCCTTTCCTTCTTTGTCTCTTAAGACCCCATGACACTGTTTTACTGTTTTTCTTCTGGAGAAAGTGACTTCATCTCGGCTTTTGTTGTTACTTTCCTTTAGAAACGAAAGAGAGGCAGGCAGTAAATAATAGCCTGTTTGCTGGTGATAACCTGTTCTTCTCATGTTCTGCCTCAGATGTGCTGAAATGATGTCATACTGGTGAACTCAGCATCTTTGTCTCTTGACCATTTAGTGGTTTTTGTCACAAGGGGTTAGGTAAAATTTCTCACTATTTGTAATGGTATCAAAGGGCTTAATTTTTATTATGAAATTTTTTAACTTCAGCTCTGCTGGGTTTTAGTCCCTATACAAAGCAAGTATCTTCCATTGACTGACAGAGATAAAGGAATATGTACATATTTTTAGAGTTCATTAAGATATTCTTAATCTAGATTACAAAAAATTAGTTTATGAGCTCTTGGTCTTCAGGAGAGAATAGACCTGCTGTCTTCCAAACGCCAGAAAGTACTCTGAGAGTAAGTCTGTAGCTCTGTAAAATTGGGAAATAAATGAAAAAAATGTTTTCCTTTTTCTATTGTTTAAATATAAAGAACAAATTGAAGGAGTGCTATTGGAAGACAAATTAAGCAGCACAGCAGAGTTGTTGTGCAAAGAAAGAAAGGTCTTGTCAATAAAAGACTGTGCAGTGAATAAGTCTTTGGTTACTTTTTGGTGCATACCTTGGGAAGGCCTAAAGGAGCATGATAGAGAAGTTTGCAAATATATACTGAGATCAGCTTTCATGGGAATGGGATTAACCTTTAAGATTTCTTTATATCTAAATGCTTTATTAAAAGGAAAAAGTTTTATTTTTATCATAAAATGAAGTAGTGCTTCAATCTTACCAGAATTTGTCCTATTTATTTCTTTAGTGTTTGGGGTGTTTACCTTGGAAATGAACTTTGAGTTTAGTATGCTGTTTCAGTGATTAAAACATTATGCCTTTTTTAATGGACATGGATGGTAAATATCTGTTTTCCCTGAGATTAAGGTGATGGAAAGGAGCCAATAATTATCTTTCTTTGATAAGGTTTGCCCTAGGGTCTCAGTGCCTAAACCAGTTATTATGCCAGTTTTCTCTTTCTGCTTTTTACAATGGTTAATTTACCCGTATTTTACGTTTTTTGCAAGCTTATATGATGGGGTTGATGGAGAAGACAGACTCTCTGACTGCATAAAAACAGTTTATGGACCAATTATTTCTATTTTTTTTATGCCAGTGGCTAATCTAACCATTGTCTCAAATTGAGGATATGATGGCCCAAACAATCAGAAAACAAAGGCAAATACCTAGAGCAGGAAGGCGTATCCAGGGGTGTCAGTGTCTGGTTAAAAAAATTAATTGATAATCACAATTTTGGAGCCAAAAGATGGAAGTTTACATTCTGTCTTGCAAGATATATTGCCACAAATAGAAAAGCAGGCTGGAGTGTCATTGGCATAACTGTGATACGATTACAATGATATATTGCAGACATGCAAAATCACTGAGAAATGCCAAGCAGTTTTAGATTTCTTCTTTTAATGCCTGTAATTTTTTTCAGCCTCAGTGATTACTAACATAAGATTACAATATAATATAATATGAAGGAATTTACACATTTGCAAAATGTGTTAACATTGGAACCAGTGGTTTATTGAGTTAGGAACTAGTTCTTGAAGTTTTTTTTATGTTAGAACCAGCTTATCTCATATTTTAACATTAGGGTTCTTTGAAGATAAGAAGCAGAGTACTTTTTATACAAGGAAACAGAGAATAGGTGAAACCCACCCTGTTCCTTTCTACTTCTGATATAAATAAGAGTTTGCATCAGTTCCTTTGGGGTTGGGATGGCTGCAGTTGGGACCTGCCAAAGTGATTTGGAGTATTGCTTCTGGGCAGGGCTCAGCCCCCAAGTCACTGAGCTTTCCATAGCAGCAGAGTCTTTCGGTCTACAGGTATTTAAGGAACTGGAAATCACCAGCTGTAATCCCATGTGTTGATTATTTGAGCAGGGTGGGTAATGCCATGGGCCAGGTAACAGAAATACCAATCCTGGCAAACCTGTATTCTCTGTTCATTCCTGTATACAGGAATGAGCACAAGCTGCTGCTGCTGCCACTCGTTCACCTCCACAGGCAGAGCTGTCACTAAGGCTTCCTCCTTCACCCTTTTCAACACTTTCCTCCTCTTTCATAACTGGTTAGAAATGACACTTTAAGACAAACCTTGAAGGGTGGTGTGTACAAGTGAATAGAATGTCCTTTCATGCCTGGATTTGCAATTGTGGTTCTGAAAATATTTGTGGGACTTTTCCCCCTCTCCTCCTCCACTGTGATTAAACACAATTTAAGAAAAATCCTGCATGTCAGGTATATTTTTCTCTTTGATTAGAAAAGAAACTAGAATGAATGCTTTGTAGTACTGTGTTGATACAAGATACCAGGTTAAAAGTATTTTGCTGGAAGTAAAAGTAATTTAATAAAGCAATGGTTTAGTTTTATTCTTGGGTCCTCTGTTGGCCTGTTGTTAACCTTTCTCTGTCTTGTCGTGCCTTGGCTTTTCTGCCTGAAAGTTGGGACTTTATTTTTCTTTCAGGTATTCTGAGGTCTGTTGAGTAGGAGCTTTATGTCAGTGTTTGGGAAATAACAATCTTTTGTAATCAGTTAATTTGCATTTCATGTTTGAGATCTTTGTTGCTTTCATGTTGTTTGTTTAAAAGGAAAATGAATATACAAATTGAAAGCACATCAAATACTTCAGTATCCAGCTCCTGCCTTTTTTGTCTGGCTTCCTCATGTGAAAGGTTTCTGATTTTCAGTATGGGTGTCTTGCTTAAGTGTAGAAAGAATAGCTTTTTTTTTTTTTTCATTTAATTTGCTTGAATGCACATGATTTAGATACCTGGGCTTTAGTGACAGTAGCAGCTTGAAATCCAGATCATTTGCCTCCTATATTGAGATTGACTACAACAAAGTCTCTTGCTCCAGCAAGACTGAATCCTGATCCAGACTGCACAATTCCTTTGTGAATATAGCACTGTAGATGAATCACTTGTAAATTAAACAAAAGCAAAACCAAAAGCAGGCAAATAAAATCAACCTTTCCTCCAAATCTCACTGGTATTTTTATTGTTGTCAGGAAAGTGGTTGAGTAAATATAATCAGTATTTCTTCACACTGAACTGCCATCATCAGATGGTTTAGATAAAGCAGAAGTTCATTTTCTAAGGCGTCATACTTCTCTCAGATGTTTATAACTTCCTTAGATAAGATTTCAGAGAGCGTATTATGATAATATGAAACTATCAATTTGAACAAAGTGTGGTTTTTTTCCCTACATAAACATGAAAATACTTCTGAAGTGCTTCAGTAACCCTCTACCCCTCTCATTATTAAATTAAGGATAAAACAATTATGTGTGCTGAAGATATAAATATGCTCTTATGCGTGCAGATATATTGAGCAAAGGATATGTCCTTGTGGGTTCATTTTTACAATAAACTAGAATGACAATATGGAGCCTTGCTCAGCACAGAAAATGTGAAGCTGGAATTAGAGATGATTTTCAGCATACACAAATTTCAGTGTCTTCCATTGTGCCCTTAAAGCTGTTGCACGTATTAAGTGTATCACGTTAGCTTTTCATATTTTCAGCTTGATCTTGCAATTTCTGAAGGGCACTCAACATTTTGCTGACTGCATATGATGTCTTTAGTATCTACTGTGTGTATTGAGTGGACTTTTAAATACTATACTGTTTCTTTCTGGGCCCTTGAGCTGGGTGTTGAAGAGTCTTAGAAAAGCCATATTCCTAGGGTTTTTTTTCTGTCTTTTTTGCTGTGTGTGAAAGCAGCACAACTCCTTCAAGGACTGAGACTAAAATTTTAGGGTGAAGTTACTATCTTACCAGTAGTACTTGTTGGGCTTTTAATCATTTTAGCAGCATTCATTTTTTATGAGTCTACTTTGCTTCATTTCCCACAATTCCTTTGTGCATGTTTGCTTAACCTTTTTTTCTATGTCTTCAAGTAAATGATTTTTCTCTGGCAATATGGGAGGAATAATAGGTACTGATAGATTAAAAAGAGTATCTTAGCAATAAAAAGAGGAGACAAAAGAACAGGATGCTCAGGTAGCTGTGTCTGAACACTGCAAGGAGGGATTTTAAAGATAATATGTTGGCATCAAATTCCCCATCAGATTTGTTGTTAATTTACTTTGATGCAGATTAAATTCATTACTTTTTCCAGTTTGGTCAATGCAGCAGAGAGCTGAGCTACCCAAGCAGAAAGCAAAGTGCTCTAGGTTTGGGGCTTTTGCCTTAAAGTGAGTATTTCTCAGTGAAATCTGACATGGGAATTTTTTGGCATGCTGAGATGGGAACTGATCTGGTGAGCTTTTCACCAAATACATTTCAGCTCCTGGTTTTAACTCATGTGGTGATGCTGCAATGACATGACCTTACTGAAAGCAATCACTTGCCCAGTCAGTCTCTTCAATAATGAGGCCTTCAGTGAAGTGGGGTGAACATTATTAGTTAGGTGATAATTCAGGTGTTCTGTGAGGGAACACAAGAAGGTAGTTAGAAAATCTTAAATGTTCTTTCCATCATCACTGCTTTCTCTGGCAATCTGCTCCCAGTAACCCTTTGGAGCAGTCTGGCTTCTTACTGGTCTTTGGAACGGTGAAGAGTCAGATTTTGGGCAGCTATTGAGACCTGGGAGGTGGCAGAAGTTGGCTGGATACAGCCTGCCTTGATGCAGTCACCCATCTTCGTAGTGCTCAGTATCTAAATTCCAGTTCACAATTCACAGTTTCAGAAAACATCAAGCTGCTTTCTCAGCAATTCTCACCTTTGGGATTGGACTGAGAAAAGGTTTCTGGTGCAGAGCAGTGCTGTGAGAACACAGGTAGGGCTTCTGCAAGGGGCTTTGAATCTGCTGCTGAGGCAGGTTCTAAATGTGTTTCATGTAATTTCAAATGTATTTTTTATTGAGCCAATGCTTTTCTTGTATGCTGCTCTTGTCATTACGGTAATTTCTTTAGAAAATTATTGTATTTCAGTTTGGTGCTACTTGCTTCACCATCATTTCTTCTGTGCTAACATAATGACTTTGAGAGGAAATGCATTTATATTGGGGTTTTGCTTTATTGGACATGCTTTCCTAGATTCCAGGTAATATTTTCCTTAAATTTTTTGCTAAGCCTTTCAACAATTTAAGTACTATATTTTAAGAATTTCTATCACACTGTGGCCATAAAATTTAACAAAGAAAAGTCCTTTTTGTCAATAAGGAGATTTGAACGTGAAAGTGTTTCATTGATTAGTTCCTAATTTTCAAGATGCCAATTTTGGGCTGAGACACTTCAAATACAAGTGGCAGTGGTAACATGTGGAATAACATCATCCATGGCTGTCTTTGGAGTTCTCTGCGTTGAAAGGAATCAAATTATGCCGTTGTGCCTCTGAAATATAAGAATATTATTATTTGCCAACTACTTTATTCTAATATTTTTATCTTTTGCTTATGTTTGAGTAACAGGCTGTTGCACATGTGACTAAATGTGCAGTTCTTCAAATCTCAGTTGCACGCTCAGTGTTTGTATATTTCTACCAGTGCATCTCTTTTCCAGCTTTGTTTTGTTGCTTTACTTTGTTAGACAAAGCATATCACAAGGATATTCAATGTAAAAGAATGGTAGAAAAATTAACATTGACTCGTACAGTAGCTGTAGTGTAACTTTACAAGAGATAGATATTCAAGCATAAATTTAAACTCACATTAACTGTGAAATGTGAAATGTTCTGAGGCAACTTTCAGTGCTAGTAATAGCTACTTTATTGCTATTTTGTGTGCTTGAAGTCTCTGCCACTGGGTTATGTCTTTTTATATTAAATATAAATTTCCCGTCATGAAAATTGTAATCGTGTGTGCAATGGATTCTCAGGCAAAATGGCTGTGTAATTGCAAACTTGCACTGGAAAAATCCAATGTCATAAAAACACCTGCTAATTTTTAAAATACAAAGAGCTAAGTCTGTTTTCTGAGAACTTGTGTTCAGAGTTGTTTGTCCTGTCTATAAAAAAATAATCTTGAGACTTTAGGAAGTGATTAATTGTAAATAGGAAATATTTGGAAAACTTTGAAACCTTCCAGGTACTATTGAATATCTTCTTTGAAAGGTGCAGGGTGTCACTGAAAGCTGCATTTTTAGATTTGATTCTTTTTTTAGCTAAAATAAGAGCTAGTGGTATTTATTTGGGGTCTTGGGAAGAGAATAGTATTGGAGAGTACAGATATATATGAAAACAAGAATTAGGCACTTAAAATTCCTGGTATGGTTGCACATTTATTTTGAAGCTTGAAAACAGCGAGAATTTATTTCGTACCTTTTTTGAAATATATTACATCATTCTATAAGTTTTGCCCTTCCTGTTCTCTGCTCACCTTCTTCCTTATCTGAACCTTTTATAAATTCACATATTTTAAGGCCAGAGAGGATTATCTGATTTGATCTATCTTGAATATCCCTTAGGTAGCAGACTGATTGAGTTTTAGCAGATTGCTCGGAGAGTTACTCACCTTAAAGGGTCTCAAATGAAGAGAAGCTGCCATTTGCCTCAGGGAGATGGTTCTCATGGTGTCACTAGTCTGATTCTCACTTTCTTTTCCTATTTTTTTTTTTTGGTCTTGCCTTTTTAGGCTTTGCACTTGGTTGTCTCTTCAAACCAAACCAAAACAATGATGTCTTCTTTCTCATCTATTTAATTCCTTCTTTCTGCCTTTTTCTGCTAACCCCTCTCCACAACTCCCATCTTTACTTGAATGCATCTTTTATCTTCCTTGTTCCAATCAAGAAGAATTGATGGATATTCCTGCTTTTTGGACCTTTCCTTTCTGCTGTGCTCTTGTTCTTTGATGTTTGGGTCCACGTATTGGCCAAGACAGGACAGCTGCACTCCATTTTAAAGTTTCCTGGAAGGCATTGTAAAAAATGGTGTTTTCATTGAGTTTTGTGTGTTCGTCTGTTTTCATCTGATTCTGGGAGCATGGCACAAGGAGAAACAGGCTACTGTGTGGCAGGATCTTGTAGCTTTAATGAAATGGAAAGGGTACTGGCAGAAACATTGCCGTAAAACTCATCACAATGTGAGGGGCTTCAAAGAAAGTTTGGAAATCTTTTACAGGAGCCACTGATTGTGGTTCTTTTACTGCACATAAAAGCAAATGAAGCATGCAAAGGTCACAAAAAAGCATTTTTGGTTCTTAAGTTTATTGCCAACATTATTGCTGAAAGTCTGTGGAGTTGTCGTCATCCTGGTCTTTGGAATTTGTACACTTGCATGAATCATTCTGCTCAGGTGGCTGTCTTGTGTTTCTTTCACGGCCCTTTTGCAATGACAAGTTCTTCTATGAAACTAAGGAAATATCCTTTCCTGGGTTGTACAAACTATACTGAGAAGTGATCTTGTGCACAAAGACTTATTAGCAGAGTCTCTTGACTGATGTCATACCTTCGTTGTAGCCAAGAAAATTACTTTTGTGGAAAAAGAAGAACAAAAGCAACATGTCAGGAAAGGGTGTGGGGTGGCTGAATTACTATTTGTAAATATTTAGCAAGCTTCCAGTAACGGTGCACTTGAGGAGATCCAAGATGAAAATGTATAAAATATACAATTTGTACATGTAAACAGTGAGTTAGTGTAGGACCTATCATGCCAAAATTAAGAGACTTAAAGCATGGGAAAGAGAACTGGTGAGATATTTCTCCTGTTCTTTTTTATATGTTCTTTTAACATTTTTATTTTTCTTTCTGTTACCGGTTTTTTTTGTTATTGTCCTGATTTCACTTCTCTCTCTTCCTGCATCAGGTCAGATCCAGCAGCTGCTAAGGAATTGCAGAAGTGACAGTTGTGTACACAAGTGCTCTACTGTTGGACTTGCTCCAGCTCATCCACAGCTGGCCTCTTACAGAAATTTCTTCTTTCTCTCAATATTGCTTCTTCCCCTGCTATGCACCCTTGCTGGTCTTCCAAAGCATTGTGTGTGGAAGGCTGGTCATAAGGAGATCTGGGGCTTTTATGTGTGTGATGTTTTGACAAAATGTTGCTGCATTGCTGCTTGAGAACAAAACTGCAATCAGGATACCAGAAGCTGCTTTTTCCCTAAAGACATTCTTTTTTCAAGGTGTCTTGGTCTAGACAGACCTCTAAAATGCACACTGCAATGCCACAGTGGACTCTCATCCCAACTGATTGCTGCATCAGATCTGCTGTGATAGAGTTTTCCTGTGGTAGCATTTCACTTTGTAGCAGTAATGCTCCTAGTATTTGGCAAATGGTATTTTATGTCCTAGGACCACCTTCAAATTATTTGATTTCAGCTTTGAAAGTCTTCCTAGCTTGCTAAGAGCAGTACAGGTAGAGAAAGAGAAGTGATGCTATTTCCATCTGTGTGCTGGAAAATGAGTGGAGTTGAGAATGTGTGGGATAAATTGTGAGCACCTCTGTGAAATATGATCATCATGTAGATGCCTGATAACTGTCAGTGTTGATCTCCTGGGCTGCTGATGTACTGATCTAGCTGAGATCAAGGTAAGTGTTGTACTTGTGAGTTATGTTGCTGTGCACTGAACTGCACAGAATGAAGGAACTGTGCTTTTGAAAGGATAAATGGCTATTACTTTTTTCCCAAGTATCTTATCACTTACATCTGCACATAGTAAAGCATGAGTCAAGAGTAGTTTGGTTGGATATTAAGCATTCCCCTGCCATGTCCATATACAGCTTTTTCAGAGAGTGTTTGCTTCAGTTTTTAAAAATAGTGAATATGGATTAGATTATTTTTCACTTGTAGCTTGAGTACAGATTTCTGCAGGTATGATGACTTCATTGATGCTTGCTTAGTTAATTATTTCAGAGTAATTTCATGCAGATTTCATAACTCAGGGCAGTAGAAAAACGAAATAAACATTTGTTTAGCAGTAAGTACAATTGAAGTTACAATAGAAGCACTGAGTTTATTCTGATGGCAGGAGGAAGGGGAGAGTTTTATCTTCCTCATGTTTGAGGATCATCTGACTTGTCAGGTGACAATTTGAGTGAACATTCTAAAAACCCCCTGATACTTTTTGTTAAGAGTTATTTTGTAAAATACTAGAATATTTGCTATAACATATTTCTTTAAAGCCTAATTTAATAAACAACATTACTAGAAAGTGTAGATTTGTTTTGAAAGCATTTTGCTACTACACAGCCTGATAGAAAGAGGTAACTCTGAATTTTTCTCAAGGCCTACAGAGAGGAAACACTAAGTCCTGTATTTCAATCTCTTTTAATACATGATTGCATATAATCAAAGTATCCAAGAAAGAAGTGAAAACTGAATCAACCTTGTGTTGATTCAGCACAAAACTTTTTTTAAGTAATGCTGGAAGTGTCACTGCCCAAATTTGCTGGAGGGAAATTGAAGCCTGAGGTTTCCTGTTCAAGTACACAAACTGAGGTGATCCTTGTGCTGAGCATCCTTGCCCAGCCTCTTGTGCTAATTGTCTTAGACCCTTTATGCAATCTGCTAGTGACCAGAGCCACAGAGAGGAAGCCAGCTGCACCTTCCCGAGAATAGCATCACTATTTCTGGCCTGGCCAACTGAAGCCCAGGGCACAGATTTAACTGGTGATTGGCCCTGAGCCCAGAGCTTACACAATGTGTTACAATCACCAATCTCCTCCCCAAGTTTTCTCTATTCTTCATATTTTCTTAGTTTAAAGAAAGGCATGGTCTCGTTCTCCTGTCTGTTCATATTTTTCACTTTTTCTTGGCCATATCAAGATCAAGCAGATAGAGTGTTTGGATCTCTGAGGTCCACCCAAAATGAAAGACAGTGATCACAACCATACAGTGTGTTTTATCCCGAGAAACATGACATTACTTACATATGCCAACAAAATACTTGGGCCAACAAAATACTTCAGATTTTCTTCTGGCAATAATAAATATATTACAATGGAATTAGACAAAGAAGGAAGCTTGGACAGCCAGTGAAAATAAAAATAATAACGGAAGGTGTAATTCTGAGAAAGTAAAGGAGGTGATTCTCAAATGCTGCTGAACTGAACAGCTCAAGAACTTTAACATAGAGGAAGTATGAGAATTCTTTAAAGAAACAATTCAGAACACACATTAACCTGGATGAATAATTGCTTTAGAAGTTCCTGTGGTGGAGGAGAAGAGGTGAGAGAGAAATAATAATCCAGAGAAGGACAGACTTTATAAGTCTACATCAAAAAGAGAGTTAGAATTTGGAGGAGGGAGAGTGTATTTTTTAAATGGTTTTCCATACATTTTTATGTATGTAAAAAAAAGAAATTGTATGAAAACAGATCACATGTCTGAAGGCAATGTGTGCTAAACTAACTTGAGATCTTTCCTTGGTAAACCCACTAATTACTTAGGTGCAAGAAATGCAGTGGCTCTTACATGTCTGTGTTTTGGCAAAGTTTTCTGTGTAATGTTGTGGAAAATTTTTTCGTTTCAAAGGGGGCTGATATAGGAATGGCATCAGTGGCTCAAGAGGAAGGGGTAACCTGTTGTGCTGCAAGTGATATGCAAAGGTCAGAGAGCTGAGGGTTCTTTCTGGAACCAGTCTAGTTGTCTTTACTGACTCTGTCACGAGGGGCAGCATGGTGTGTTTTTATAACACAGAATGATGTGAGTTAGTGGGTATCTGAACAGGCCCTCACTGTGTGCAGTACCCATTCCTGCCTCAAAAACCAGGCTGAAGCACCTGCCCAGCCTCTGGAACAGGCAGCTGGCTTCCTTCTAGGGCCTCCTGAGCTTCCTCTTGCTCTGAGTCACTTGTCATTTACTGTGACCTTTGCCATTGCTCTCTACAGAAGAGCGGAATGGGAGCTGGGATGGAAAATGTGCAGCTGACATATATTTCTAACAAAAGGGCCTGGCAACATCCTGATGAACTTTTTCCATCACCTGTTTTGTGAGATGTCTAGAAATAGGCCTTCTATTTTTTCCTGTGTTGGGATATATGTATTATAGAGTAAGGAAGTAAGTACTCCAATATATTTTGAAAACAGGACTTAATCTTCCTTAAAGGGATGTGTAACAGCTGGTATGCTGATGACAATGGAAAGATAAAAATAGAACAGCTTCATGACAAAAAAATAATGCTGACTGATTTTTTTTTGTGGGGTTGTATGTAGCAACTTTTTATTTTCCACGTGGGAGAGTTGTTGCAGGTGCTGCTTGCACAAAACCTGATAGCTATTATTAGAGTAAAAGAGTACTTTCATGTGGTAGAGTTCATAAAGAATGTAGATTGATGACATCTTTCTCTCAGGAAATTTATAATCAAAAGTGTAATCCCAACCCACGGGATTTTTCCTTCTCTGTACTGCTGATAAGCTCCTGTCTTGAAGATGTTATCATGGGAGATTTAGATGACTGCTCTGTGCTTTATAAGTACAGGAATGGGCAGTAAGGCATTATTGCAATAAATTTTAATGCATTTTAAAAGCAACTATTTAGGATGGAGCATTGAGGGTTCAGTAAAATTCAGGTTGTTATCATCAGAGGAATTGTTTTGGTCTTTTCAAAGTCCCCTGTCTTGTCAGCAGTGTATTGTCAAGCTCTGAATTCATCAAGGGTATTGTGCTATTCGATTCCTTCTCTTCCCATTCCAACTCCAGGAGTTATAACAGAATGTGATTACTGTAATTCTTATTTGCTTGTTTATTTAACATGAGTGTCTCCTGTGAGAGATGATTTTTAGGGAAGTGAAAAACTTCAATGCTAGGAGATTTATCAGTGAGATAAGCTAAAGGCAGAAATAATTTTCTATATCGCCCACAACTATCTGTGTTTTTCCAGTAAGCACTATGGGTTTTGCAGTCCTTTCTCTTGGATGGTTGAGACTAGAAATAGAGACTGCACAAAGCCATAGAGCTAAAAGGGTAATATTGATATTAGGAAATACAAAAAAGAAAGAGTACCTTGGGGATCTCTCCTGCCAGTGAGTAACCAGAGGGTGGTGTGACATCATCGGTGTTTGCTGCATCCATGGTTAAAAACAGTGGGGCAGGGCCATGCCAGAGAACCAGGGAATTCTCAGATAGCTGTGCAGTCTTTCTGTAGGTCTCTACATTTTTATTAGGTGTATGCTTGGAGGAATGTTCCTCAAAGTGAATATTGACTGCAGCATTTCTGCCTGTCAGCACCCAATGTACTTCTCTGGTTCTGTAAAACCCACTGGGCAGCTCTGCAGCCACTCCCTTTGGAGAAGCTCTGAAACACGGGTGGTGATGCAGGCAACGTCAGAAATGCATTCACAGGTGTGTGGGAAGGATGGCAGAACTCACACAGGCTTCACTTAGGCCATCATTTATCCTGTTGCTGTTAGCTCCTGCTTTCCTGATGAATGTCAAAACCTCCCTGTGCTTCCTTGGGGTTACTGGTGCTCATCCTTTGTTTATGGTAGCCCAGCCTGTAGACAGTAACCTGCAGGTAAAGCCACACTGTACTGGGCAGGTGTTCATACCTTGGTTAGGGAAGTGCACAGTAGAGCCCAGGCTCCTTTCAGCAGCATCCAGATGAGCTGGAGCTGAGATGCTGGCTGGGGGTGAGGGGCAGCAAAGCACTGAGACCCCTGTGTGCCTTTGCAGACTCCTTCAAGAAGCTGCAAGGGAAGCTACTTCTTGCTGAGGCTGACAGGTATTTTGTCTGTAATACTCACTGGAATTGCATGTGATTAACCCATCCCTCCCTGCCCAGTTCCTGTGGAGAGGTTTAGCAATGGTTACTTGCCTTTGCATCAAAGTGATTTTGTCAGTTCTATGGATTCTCAGCTGTTAATTTTACGGTTCTGTTCATAATCTGAACAACTGAAGCCATTGATTGGCACTGAAACTGAGTCATCTCTGAGATGACTGTGAGATGTGGAATAGACTTAGAAATACCTGAAATTATTCAGCAGCAGTCAGCTCTGAGGGGTGAATATGAGCTGGTTGTGTGTAGACAATTTTGAAGTGGTAAAGTTGGGATAAATTGTTGTCAAAACAGTCTGGACTGTGACTATCTCGCTGGTGATTTTGAAGCAGATATTAAAAACTTGAAACAAGTGATGTATCTATCCTGAAGGTTTTTTTTTTTTTTCTTCCAGTTGTTACAGTAGAGAAAGAAATTGTAGTAACTGTGCATTAGTGAATGATGGCTGTATAGGCAGAGGCAGTCCAGATGTTAATTTGTCTAGGAACAATTGTAGTATGGTTTAAGTCTATGTTGTATAAAAGTTTTTAAAAACCCATAGACAGCCTTTTTATGTCAGCTCTGTAGAGAGGAAGATAGTACTTTTAAAGTATTAAAAGGTCTTTCTATGTTGAAGATATGGAAAGATTATGGTAATAATGGTCTGGTATAGTTTTAAATATTTTCCTACATTGATCTACTTATAGAATTGTGCTTTTTTTAATAGGAACAGGTGCATAACCTAGCAAAGAGAAACTTCTCTTTTCGTATACGAGAGACTAATGCTACAGGAGTTGCTCCTTTATTTCTTTTTGTGGAATGGTTGCAATGTAGGTTACAGCATAGCTGGAGTTGTTTTTTTAGCTTTAGGGGACTCAGGTGCTAAAATGTGAGTGGAGCTGAGCACCCCATCAATATAAACAAGCCAGAGCAGTTTGTGGGGACAAGCTGTAATCGCCACCTGTGTTTTCAGTTCACATGTCACAGCCCATGCTAATGTCCCAAAAAGCACACCTAAGCCACCATGACAGAGGAGGAACTGCATGCCATGTGCGAGCCCAGATTAGGTGAGTTTGTGATGAAAATGCAGGGTTTAACTCTACTCTGGTGCAACCTCAAGCAGGCATTTCCAGTGATAAGAGGCTTGTGAATGCCTGGAGGCAGATGAGAGCCTGCTGCACCTACTGCGATCATTTGATTTCTTGCTTGCCTGGGCTCTGGGAGTCTGTAGGCATTTCATCAGTAATAGTAAAACTGCTGAATTCATTAAGAATGAGACGAGAGTTCTCCTCATGTATCAATGAAATTAAATGTAGAAAAGGGTGTTTAAAAAATGATAATAAATTTAAAAAGACCCATAATTTGGTAGGAGGCACAGAGCATGACACTATAGCACAGCAAGATCACTGACTTTTGTTGTATGTTCAGATCATTCCTGGGCTTAGTGCAATTGAGTTTCCTTCATGCTTCATTTGCTTTGTTTGTGGAAGTGAACATTAATTGTTCTGAAATTTCATGGAGCAGACCTTCCAAATCACAGTGCACTATAGACTGCTTTTCCCAGAAGTGTCCTTCCTTATTTCTTGACTGTTGTGCTTCTAACATGCTTCACAGCACTCACAGGTTTTCTTTAGAAACCAGCTTAAAACAAAAGATAGGTGGGTATGTTTTTCTTGCAAGCTCACTTTTTTTCCCTTCCCTCCATGCCTGGCTTAAACCCTTAGCTGGCCTGTTTCTGCACATTATGTATTTTTCATTTTTCCTCTCTGCCTAATTAAGTATCTCTTGATTGAAGAAACAGCTGCTCCAACTGAACACCCTGTACAACCTCTCTGCCTTCTCCAGGAAGGACTGACATCATTCATAAAGCTCCAGTTAAGCACATAACCGAGCCAATGAAGCAGATAAATAAGGTTCCAGCCTTAACTTCCAGGTATTTTTGAATATTTTTAAAGCCTGAGTAGAAATCTCTTGATTGGATGGAGTCAACAGGGTAGAATAGCTGCTGTATCAGGAATACAGACTGAAAACTCCCAATGTTTTCACCAGTTTGCCAGGCACAAAATGTTCCCTTCTAGCACATGCCCAGGATGTCCCTGTCTTCATAGAACTGTGCATTTGTGCCCATGTCAGCTTAGGCTTCTTCTGGGATCCCAAAGTAGAGCTTTCTGAGAAGCACAGCCTCGCTGCTGCCTTGCTGGCAGTGCCAGCCAGTGCTGTGACTGGGCACTGGAGTGGTCCCCGTTACCCAAAGGAACAGGGCACACCTGTGGCTGCAGGCCTGGGGCTGGTGTCACGCCCTGGCAAAGAGGAAATTGTACAGGCTTTGTACTCATAATCACTTGTCCCTTTTTCTGAAGTAGAGCTTTGCCTCCTGATGGGTTAAAATGGCTGTTTGTGCTTTGTCTCTTCCGATCGATGTATCCTGCCTACTTTTCACTGCAGTGGAACAGCCTTGGCAGAGGGGACGGGGAGGGGGTGGACCCAAAGCAATAAAAATGAAGCTTGACAGGGGTGCAAACAGGCTGAGAAGTTGCTTCCCCCCTGCTGAGATGTCTAGATGTTTCAGTGACTGTACAGTGAATAGACAAACTTATTATTTCCAGAAAGCCCTTTGCAGAAAGCACACCAAAAATAGGGCTTGTGCTCAAGAATCTAATTACTTAAAGGCCTAATTTGAGAGCTGTTGAGGGAAATAAGAAGTTTCCAGGTAAATATGCGGCAGGAGAGAGATCTCATGGCTTCATGCATGTTATGTGCTAATGATGTGTGTTAGAGGAATGGAATTGCGCCGGTATTAAATTTAGGTACGTACAGAAAATGATAAGAGCTTTTAGCTTGTCTGACTGGTGGCAATGTCGGATTCAGTTTCTTTTAATGTTTGTCTCAGGAAAAATTAAATGCTGGTGCCTTCCCTTGCTGCTGCATCCTGGTGGGAATGGTGTGCTGCATGCAGTTACCTGTGCACCAAAGAGAGGGCATCGTCTACCATGTTCATAATTTATTATTTCCATGGCAACTAGCAACCAGTGTCAGTCTCAGAATATTTCCCCAGTATAAACTTTGTGTTTCATATACCACCTGAATCAGACTAAGGGAAAGGATTTTGTCTGTCAAAGAAATATAGTTGGGTTCTTATTAGACTGTGATATATCATGTTGAAATCAGTCAAAGGTTTTCTCCAGACTGTGCATGGATTACTGGGTTCAATTATTTTATCTGACAGTGACATTTATACTGCAAAGGTCAGCAAAAAAAAGAAATCAATACATTTTAAAGGATAAAAATCGGTGGTAAAAGGACCCCACCAACCTGAAAGTCATGCTTTAAGAAGCAGATATTACTATTAGTGCATTTGCTGAAAGGCATCTACCAGTTTTAAAGGCAGAGTTTTTTTCATTAGAGTGAAAGGAATTTCTCTAGTCAAGTATATGAAGAGAAAATTCAGTTATATTGACTTTGGAGACAGACAAGTGGAACAGGGTTGTGAATTTTAAACATCACTAGAAAATATGCCACTGTTATTAAATAATACTTTAGTCTGTGTGATTTGATTTGTGATAATACATTTTTATATACTCACAATATATACATTTTGAATTGCAAATTGGTGAGGGGTTTTCTTTATGTACTTATTTTTGTTCATGCTGAAATGCAGTCAAAATAATTAACTTGTTGCTGGAAAAAGGCAAGAGATCTGGATGGAAAGTTAACTTTCTGGTGGACAGCTGTCTGTCCAGCCATTACCATGAAAATTCTGAGTTAGGTTGTCTACAGTTTGGAAAAGACAGGTTAATGTGAATTACTTTCCCTTTACCTTTTTCAGTATAGGTAGGGCAGTGTGTCTTCTACATCCACTAACATGTTGAGTTAAAATCTGCTGGGCTATTTACATAGTGGCTAATACCTCCCAAATCCTGGTTTAGAGAAACCAGTATGGGGCATTAGAGGGAACTAATCTTTTGTCCCAGAAATAAGCTTATCTGAGCAAACGAGACAGTCTTCATGCTGTTTCAGCTTCAGTTGCCCTGCCAGTGTCCCCTGCAGGTCTGCTGTAAAACACTGACATCATTGTCAATCAAACATCTTTCATCTACCCCAAAATGGCTTAAAAGTCATCACAAATTTGCATGAAAGTCAACCCAAGAGAATTAGGAGCCTGGCATGTCAGATTTTTGAAGTCAGAATCAGAGTGTATTGGCAATATTAATATCAGAGAATTCTTTATGCTGTGAAAGCCCCTTTAGATCAGCCAGCCCAGCTGTGAGGGGCCCTCCCTTCAATGAGCTGCCCTTCAGACCGTTCTGACACTGCTGCACAGGGCAACTCCGCCTTCAGCCTGGCAGCAATTTATCCCCTATTATCCACAGATTCTCTGAGCTGACACATGGCTTGTCTTGTGGAATGAATGTAGAGAATTGTGTCGTTCTTATTCTGAAAATGATTTCAGAAGACAAAGTTTAGCTGATTAGATTATAAAAGTGACCCAGCTGAAAATAGTAAGACACGAATAATGCCAAATTCTTGGTGTATTTGAATTACTTTCAAGTGTCTGCTCAGACTATCAAAAAGCTTGGTGAGGAGACTGCTTCTTTTTTGTGTCTGTGATTATTTTGCTCTCTGGCCAGCAGGATTAAACCTCCAGACTCGGGGCTAGACATTTCTGCCCTCATGTTGTGCATATGTGCAGATGGAGAGGTTACGGTTACCTTTCTATCAGAAGTGAGTGCTACAGAGGTACCAGAAAAAAGTCAACAGAACAACAGTTGTTCTTTTTAAGTCAGATTTGATTCATTAAGCAAGCAGTCATCAAAGTATACAAATGAAAAATGACTCTGCTGGAGGGAAAACCCTTGATTTTTGGTTCCAAGATGCTTTTTCAATGAAATAAAATGATTGGCAGAGGACTGCAGATAGTGATGGATTAGGTCCTGAATGTTCAGACTCTGGGCATTCAGAAGGTGTGCATAGCTTCGAGACAATGTGGCATTTTATTTTCTTTCTGTTAGATGGGTTATCAGCCGGTCTAGAATGTGCTGCTTTCCTCTTTTTCATGGAACACGAACATGCTCTTTCTATAGAATAAAATAGTTCTTAAGGTCTGCATCATATAGGGAAAAATGAGAGGAGAGATGCATCCATAGAGGGGGAAACCATGTATTATGTGGTAGTTACTGTACTTGGACTTGTTTTCCAACTTTTCTTCTTCACCTTCCAGTACTTTTTCTACTGTTAAAGAGCAATGAATCGTAGAATGGCAACTTTGCTGCACATCCCTTTGTCATGGGAGAATTTTTTCTGCTTCAGAATCTGATGAAACCCTGAAAGCTTGAACATTTGACAAATTTGGTCTTAGCCAGTGAGGCAGCAAGTGGGAATTGACTCTTTATTGAACTTACACATTTTGCATAAAGTTGTTTAGTTTTGAGACCAAAATAAGTAAATTCATACATTCCCATTAATTTATTTTCTTAGTATAGAAAAATATTATGTTAATCTGAAAGTAATAGGAGAGCATTAATTATCCTTTACATTATTAAGGACAATGTTTTTTCCATCACCATCTTGATTTGGATTTCCATGGACTCTTAAATTAGAGAGTGCTTTGAGTGCATGATTAATACCACTGTTTAATCAAGCTGTGACATGTAGATTAGAGTTTTGTCATGTATGGCTCTGTGAACTGAAGTTCTCTTGAACTGGTTTTGTATAAACTGAAAATATGGAGATAATAACTCCATGGACTTAAAAATAGCTGGTTTTAGATGTCTGGGGTGTCTACAGTGGCCACCTACACCATCTTCCCTTAGGCCTCCACAAAACAGGCAGGGGTCACTTGCAGACCCCGTGTTTCATCTTAAATGTCATGAGACACCTATTTGTAGATGTTTGAATTGCTCCTAAAGGGTCTGGTAATCAAAAGCTTCAGTTAAAGATGGAGAACAGATGGGGATAGTTAATTAGCCTTTATCTTACTGTTGGCTTTTTTTTTTTTTTTTTGTTTTGTTTTGTTTTTTTTGTTTAGTTGTTTAGATTTTTCTTTTGTGTGGAAATTAATTTTAGAGATTACAGAAAATACTGAATGAGTTCCATAAGTAAAATTTTCAAGTAATAACACTATTTAGTTCTTAGATGTGATATGACTGCTTAATTTCTTTGTTCTTTGAGGTGCTCTGGATTTTTCCATAAGATTTAAATGAATGTCCAAGTATCTTCAGAACATGGTTTGAATTTTTTACTCTGAGCAACTCCAGGCTTTTCTGTCATAACTCCTGATAAAGTTGGTAGTAATGTTTCAAAGAAGGTAGAAGCCATGATTTTTTTTGTGCTTCTTCTGGTGATAGCTGTGCAAGTGGAAATGTGGCAATTCTAAGTAAGAAGTCCTGACATTGTGAGCAACAGAACTACTGTATTCACCCTGGGCAGCATGATGTGGTGCTGGCCTCTTTCCACAGAACTTTTTGTGGCTCTCTGCATCCTTGGTAGGCAGGGAAGGCCATGCCTGGAGTTTGTGTGGGTCCTACCACTGTACATGCATGTAGAACAGTTGAAGGCCATAAGGGAAAGCAAATTCTTCCAGTTCTCAAAGTAACTTCCACTGGAAATTTAATTGCATGGATCATAGAGAATAACAGCAGAATGTAAGAGGGTTCTTTCAAACAATGAGGGACAAATGTCAAATGTTTCCAGCTGTAGAATGTTAAATAGCAAGTGGTTTATTATAACCATTCAAGTTGGAAAATGGCAAACATGTCAGACCTAACATTAGCTTTATTTCCTTCTTTCGTCTTGCTCTCCTGTTCTTCAGGGGATCTGCATCCTTGCTCTCCTGTGTGTTCTGTTCAGAACACACAGTGCACAAGGATGCTGTCTGGCTCACTTCTTTGTTCAGTCTCAGGGAAAGAAATACAAAGAAAACATCCTTCCAAATCTGACTTGCTCATCATGCCAAAAAAGAAAGATATGTTTGGAAATAAGTTCAAACTAGGAAGGAATACAAAAGAGAGCATTGGCATTTGAAACTTCTCCAACTTAATAATACTGCTGGAAAGTCATTTTTATAGATCACTTGCACACCACAACCCATTTAAATCAAAGTGTTGTCCAGCTTCTAGAAACAAAGGAATTAATCTTGATCATCAGCTGTTGTGAATTCACTGGTGTGATTTTGATGGAGGCTGAATAGGTATCTTGTAAAAATCTGGAGGGGAGTAAAAGCCAGGGTAAATGCTTAGCCTCAGGCAAGGACACTTTATTGAAAGATTTTTATAATACAGTCCAATAAAATTTTATTTTTATTTGGAATTCTTATTGTAAACAACATTGTAAGATATCAAAAAAAGAAAGAAGAGGTAACCTACCCAAACACTGGTTTTCTAATAACCACAATAGGAGGAGAATCTGTGGAGGTGAGAAAGTATGCTGCTAGAGGCACACTGGGGGGGAAAAAAAAAAAAGAACCAAACAAAAAAACCCCAACCCAACAATACTTTTTTGATCATCTGTTAAATTAAAAAGAGGGTAGGATGTACTTTATTGGTTTTGTTTAGAAATATATGGTTGGTATTATTCTGTACATCTTTTAATAGTGAGAGTAGACTATGTTACAGCTTTCTGTTGTCATCATTACCTTAGTGGTCATGTGGACATGAATATAAAGAATTGCATTGAAAAGTGGTGTATGCTTGCCTACTTGGCAAGATGGGGGACTGTGTTGTTCTTTGCAAGGTGTTCATTTTCTGAAGTGAAGAGATACTGAAAGCCAAGGCCTTTGGAGGTGTCTGTTTGCTGCATGTGTCTGAGGAAGGTTTGGAGCTGCAGTGCCCACGGTGAGGCAAGCAGGGGTGTGAGTGCATTGTGCATTTCCTGCAGTGCAACTCAGTCTTTACTCTGAGCTCTTGCTCTTGACTGCTTGATTTGGGGAAGTCAAACCGCATAAGCCAACTGTTTTCCACTGTTTTCCAGAGTTCTGGGATGTCTTCAGGTAAATTGGCTGTTTCTAGAGAGAGGAGTGTTGGTGTTAGGATGAGATCTGTGTTTGTTCCCTGCCTTTGAGGCTGAATGGATTGGAGGAGAAGATACAAATTTCTCTTAAGGCCACCCATGGATGTTTCTGAAGTCAGTCAGGTATCACATGAAAACAGTGATTCCTGCCAGGCCCTGGCCATTAGTAAAATACATTTTAAAAAAATCTTATTGTGCCTGTTAAAGCAGATGTCCAATTTTCACACCTCTAAAGAACAGAGAAATGGATATTCCTCCAGCTTTTGAGTCTGACCACAATTTGCATGGCTCCATCAGAGTTGTATCACTAGGAACTTTTGTGACTGAAAAACTGGAATTCTGAGTTACAGGGTGGGGGTGTGGAAAGTGAAAGTCCTACCTCAACGAGCCACTGCCACCTTCAAAACACTGCAAGTATTTGCTGTAGTAACTAAACAGGGTAAAGTGTGCTGTGGAACAAGGTTAGTTAAAATTGCATTTAGTTTTATGTACATATCTCACTAAAGAGATCTTCACACTGTCAGTCCTGTCACTGTCTCAGTGCTTGCTGTTTCCTCAGTATGGAGGCTGGTGCAGGCAGCTGTCTAGCTCTGACATCTGTCTTGTTTGCCTGTAAGGCACCGTGCACACCTGGGGTATGAGCTGAGTAATAAATAATGGTAATAACTGTGATTAGAAGCAGTTGTCATGAAATCACAAACCCACTGAATATTGCACAAAGTTCCATTTAGGCATTTGCATATACATGTGCATAAATGTGTGTGAGCAAACACAAGCAATCTGGATGATGTATAATTGGTAGGGTGTGGAGAGAAACACATTGGCTTGAATAAAGCAAACCAAAATTTATGACCAGTATTGTTTGTTAAAGCTCTCTAAACCCATTTCACAAAATTTTAATTGTATGTTTTTCAAATGCGCTAAATATTTATATACTGCTTTCCTAAATACTGAAACATGGAATCAGACAGACTGTGTAGAGATCTAATTTGATGTGAAATGTATGCCTCTACCAAGGAAGGTGTTGTTTCATTTTTTGAGGTAGTTCCAAACATAGAAAGTAATTTTATTTGGTTTTTTTCACTTCTCTGCTTGTTTAGCTGTGGGTTTAGCCCTCAGAGGCAAACCAAAATTCTCACCACTGGTTTGACTTTGAGGCACTTAAACTAAAAAAAATCAGTAGCATATAGGGATCTACAGGATAGTGCTGTGTAAGTAATGCAATAAAGTCTTATTATATTTTGCTTGTGTCTGAGAAGTTAAGATCTTTTCACTTTCAGCTCTGTTTTGGTTTTAGTATTAAAAACACCTGAGGGTCTGTAAATACATACAGTTCCCTTTGAGTTTTCTCTGCTGATGATTTATAACTGATTTTTGATTTTTTTTTCTTCCTTTTCCTGTTTTCTTTTGGGGTCATTTACATTCAACTTGTTGATAAAGAGTGGTTTGCTGTCCTATGAAACATTGGGTTAAGCATTTATTTATCTTTGATTCATCCAAATAGCATACAGGAATCTTCTGATAATTAGACCAGTTTGTAACAGCTCATAAAGATTTTTATAGCAGTTTTTACTACTGAGGTGGATTGCTGGCTCTGCTAACTACAACTGCTTTAAACAACTGATGTGAATTAGAAAATTCCATGTTCTTCAAATGTCCACGTCTGGTCTGAGTATTTCTGTTATTTTAGAAATGAGATACAAACTCTTTAATGTATGAATGTTTAAAGTTTTGATTTGCAGCACTGAACATTGTATTATGAACTGGATAGCTTCTTGTCCTTACAAGGCAGTGGTAAACACTAATATTTGAAGTATGTGACACAGGTTTAATCATCCATGTAAGTTTTGCTTTTAGTAAAGAAAAATCATAGTAGAAATTAACCTGGAACTGAATATATGTTGGACCCTTAACTGAGCTGAATAAATGAAATTTATACAAGATAATCCTTGTGGATCAAAACTGAGGCATAGAGAAGAGTACAGGGACAGCTTGCGTTAGAGCATTTTATGCTGTTTTTTTTTAGTGAGTAAGTGGAAATCTTCAGTCTTTGAATGGTATTGGTTTTGTTTTCCCTAGCTGAGATTTGTGGAGCACTGAGTGAAGTCATGACTTTTAAAAGAGTCACTTGAAACTCAGTAGTTTCCTCTAATCTTGTGCTGCAGCCTGGCACAATGCAACAGTTGCACTTTGGCACTGTGGGTTAATGTGAAACTCAGGATTAGGATCTAGGCTAAGTGGTTTGAAGCATTAAAATAGATTGAAATGTGGAAAAAAAAATTCCTCTCACTCTTTTCCGAAGTTTTGTGGTGCTGTAATGAGTGGCTGCTGTTATAAATTCCTCACCTGAAGTCGTAGCTGTCACTTAGTGGCATCATTGGCTAGAGCTAAAATAATGACTGTGTCAAAATACAGGAGTGTAACTACAGGGGAGGGAATCAGCAGCAGCAGATTGCAGCTTGCCTCTTAAATCAGATACAATTGTTTTGCAAATGTCCTTTGCAATATTAATAATTTAAGAGCCAAACTGTGGTTAGAGGCTTGGGGAATGCTAGAACCCTTAAATGTCCTTTTAGGTGAAATTTTGTTATTTATGTCTCCCTTGAACTGCCAGTAGTCTCTAATATATGTGTGTGCTGGTTTGTATCCAAACCTGCCAAGCAGAAGAGGCATTTTGATAAACTCAGTGAGGCTTTGATCTTTTGAACTGGAGGAGGATGCTGTGTAATGAAATTGATGGATTTTGTCTTTGGAGGGGGAGAGTTTTGGCTGCTTCACACTGCAGCCTTCAGAGTGGGCAGGGTAGACAGTCCAACGCCATCTCCTGTTAGACATCTGGTCAATCATGGCCCACCCAGCCTCTGAGCTGGAGAACTGCTCCTGCTAACAGAGCTTCCCATTTTGTGCAGTGCAAAAAGGACTTTTCAGTTTCTGTTTTAATTCAGGTGCACACTGAAACACACTTTGTGTGCTTGGGAAGGTGGGTGCCTTATAGGCAATGTAATTTGAATCCAGCTGTGAAGATGTTTTGCAAAAGACAACATAGACACCCAGTCTTGTCAAAACAGAGAAACTTCTCTGATTGCCTCAGATGTATTATTCTTATGAGGGGCTGCCTGTTAACTCCAAAGGGGAATTGGCACACGTGCATGAAAATAGATCAGGGCAGAGCTTACAAAACTATGTCTGTCATTTGTAGCTGTCAGATGGTATGTGCTTGTCTTCTCCTTCTGTTCATAGTCAGCACTGTTCTTGCATCTGCCCTGCCCAAAATCTGAACGCTGTCAGAGAATCATAGAAGATGATCTATCATGCTAACACAAGCAGCTTCTTTCCTTGAGAAGCATGTTTGTCTTACAGAGAGATAATGGTACCAATTTTAGTTTTGTATTTTGGCTTGAGAGTCTCAGTGGGCTGTGGGCAGAGGTGGTTTGGGACCTGAATGAGAGTTAAAATGCAGATGGAGCAGGACCAGGAGGCAAGGTGGGAGGCCAGGAAGCTCTGGAAAGGACAGGGATCATGGTAAGGATGGGATTTGGTAAAGAGAGAGGGTACTATGCTGGTGGGGGCTGGAGAAGGCTCCAGAAACTGAAATCCACAAGGTGAAATGGTGTTTGTCTCTATTGCTCAGTCTTTATCCTCAGATTTCTGTGCTGGTTCACCACTGAAAATTAAAAACTTAACCCTTACTTTTGTAGCCAACCCCCCTGCCCCAAGACAGGAAGATATGAGCACGTATGAGACAGCTGCAAAATTGCAAGTATGTTTTTTGGTGTATCTGTTCTGACTCACTCTGAGAGGTCATCCTCATGGTTCTCTATCGACATTTTGATCTATCCTAGCTTGTTCAGAAGTTGACCCCTAAGTCTCTGACCTAAACTGTTCTGTGTGGAAGGCTTGCTGCAGGACACTTCTTCCCCCTCGCACCTTCCCAGCCTGGCGAGATCCACCACAAGGTGTGTTCCTTCTGGGACTGAGGAAATTAGAAAACACGGCTGGGGATTTTTTTGCCCCTTTCCCAGCACATTTTGCTAGTTTTTCTTCTGAGTTCTTTGTGCTACAAGACCCATTGGATGCTGTTGAAGCTAGTGCTTAACCATAGGAATATTTAGTTTGGATACTGGAGATCACAGTAAACTGCATTTAAGCAAGCTAGGAAATGGGAAACTGTTTTCTATCTGGAGACAAGCTCCTCAAAGCAAGTTTATTTCCAGCAGCAAATATTATGCAAATATCATCTTAATTTCTTATTTTAAAATTCACAGCTCCTCTCTTTCCTGGAATGATTAGGTCCTCAGCTGCAAAGTTGCATTCTGCAACTTGTGTGCATTCTCTGCCATTGCATTTGGAAGAGAATGATCTGGAAGCAAGTGTTAGGCAGACTTTAGCAGCAAAGGTTGGACTGACCTTTACCTGTGTTTGAGCTATCTTTGCTCCACTGTACTGTTAGAGCAGTAATTGAATGGATCTCACAGTGAATAATAGGAAATGAATCATGCTTTTAAATTTTTTTTTAAACTCTCCACCATTCTGAAAAGAAATTAATCTGGCAGAAGTTGCACGTATTGCCTTTTTCCCTTTCTCCTGAGTTCCTGCCTTCCATGATTAACATGACAGGGCATAAAAATATGAAAGAGGAAGGAAGCTCCTGTTGTGCAAGCTGCACACTGGCAGCATGGCAGTCCCACATGGGGAAGTGGAGTGCATGGAGAGGGGGTGGCTGTGAGCAGTTCTGTGCTCTGGGACAGGTGATTGTACTGCCCTGCTTCCCTGCTCTTGAAGTGATACTGTCCTGTCCAAAGCACTGCATAGCTCAGTACTGTTGAGAAAAATGGGTATTTTTCTGTTAAGTCTGACCTCATTTTGGGGAAAGAGACAGGGAGAAAAGGGAGATTGATTTAGTCTCTGTGTATGTGCCATATGCTAAGGGAGCATTAGTCTGCACCTGTGAGGTGGCAGAGGTTGAAGGATGTGAAGCCTGAGTTGGTGGAGTGCTGGGGGGAAGGGGTAGAGGCTGTAAAACAATTTGTTCAGGAAGCCCATGCAACATGTTGCACTGAGGGGTTAATCTAATTTTATCTGTGTTACTTGTTTACTGAATCGTTTGGTGTGGTCCTATTCAGGATAATGTGCTATAGAGGGTGTTTTTTCTAGCACTACTGAAAAGTGGTTACATGCTCAGAGGCTGTTTCACAGCCAGCAGTAAGACCTGATGTGGTCAGACAGGTGAAATTAGCCTCACATTTTCCAACCTCTGCCTTCATTTTTAAATGTACAACTCAGTGGAAACTGTAGAGCTAAGTGTTTGTGAGCTAGTGTTGAAATCTTCTGGATTATATGTTTAGGCCAGCAAAAGGAATTTTCTTCATGAATGCTAGACCAACATGCTTGAAATAAGCAAACAGGAAGGAATTATCAAATAGATGACTGGGATGTGCTGGGTGCCATGGTGACAAGGATGGCATAAATGTTTCAGTTCAAATCATTAGTTAGTTGCAGAATTCCTGGAGTGTGCAAGGCTTTTCCGAATAAATAAAACTTCTAAGGAGAAACAGTTTAAAAAGCAGCTGTTCAGGCTTATTAAAAAGGCTCCAATCAGTGGCGAGCTCTGTATATTAACTCATAGATTTGTTCTTAAATGATGAAATGTATAAATGGAACATGGAGCAGGGTGTCTCAGCAGCAACCTTCCTGGGCCAGGATTGCTGATAGATTCATATCTGATGCTGAAGGAGGGGAGTTGGTTACTTGGAGAGGTCGAGGTAGTGATGGGCTGTGGCTGCCTACAGAGTAACCCCAGAAACAGAACAGCTCAGTGTTATGTCTCTCTGCTGCTGCTGCTGGGGGTAATATTTCCTTCCAGGAGCTTGTCAGTGCAGGGCTATTTTCAGGAACAATCCACTAGAAATTGCACACTGAGCCAAAGTCAGTAAGGTAATAAGTAGATAATAGATCTTTCAAGTGGTCCAGTTTACCCTTTACTTTTCCTTTTCCATCTAAAAAAGAAAAAACAGTGAAAGAATCATGGTATCTGATTGAGGGGAGATTAAAGGCCTTGAGAGTTTTTCTCCTTAGCAGAGAGATATCTTTTTGATTCTGTACAGTGTAGTTTTCAAAATGAGGACTTTATTGCTCATATTGCTGTGTTATTTTTCAAAGTGTGTGCGTATAACTTTTGAAAAACTGGGATCTCACAAAATCCCTTCATTTGGTGCATTTAATGCAACTTTGATTAGTCAAATAAGCTTTGTGCTACCTTTCTACAAACTTCTCTAGCTGTAGAATTGTAGGCTCTCCTAGGGGCATCTTTACTGAGTTTCCACCTTGCTGAGAACAGGTCCAAACACTGTGGTGCTAAATTGTTGTGAGCTTTGCACTGTGAGAACGGCAAAAGCTGAAGTGTGTGCACTGGGCCATGTCTCAGACAGCTCAGGTGCCTTTCTGTTCAGTGCTACAGGTGGGCCATGAGGTGGTACCCACTGATCACAGCTGAAATCTCCCTCATTCTGCATTGGGGGTGACAGAAGCTTTTGTTCATCTCAAATCGCTGCTGAGTTCTCAGACCTTCAATAGCTGTTACCAGACTTTCTTCTGAACTTTTTAAAGTGGCACAAAAGCGTGGTGAGAGAATGCCTGTGTGTGTATAAATGTGTATAAATGAAATACATGGGAGTGTATTAATTTTCTTGTTTCATGTGCATCTGTAATTAATGATGATATTTCTCAGAGATTTCTGGCTTTTCTGTGGGCAAGACTCATGTCAGGAAAGTGTTGCAGTCTGAGAGGATAAAATTCTAGTTTTAGAAATTTCTAACTTTGGAAGTTCCTCAAAGTAAAGCAAAAGGTACAGGTGGGCAGATATCAGGAACTTGCACACTGGCAGATGAAATTGATGGTTTTGGTGTAGCACATTCAGGGTAACACTGCAAAAGAGCAGAGTGGAAAACAGAGAGGGAACAGCATGAGGAAGGGCACTTCTCCAAGCTTGAACTAACAGACTATCACTTGTGCTGCTGAAAGTTTTCCTCACAGGGGTGATAGAGTCTAGCAGGAAAATAAACAGCATTTTTTGTGGACTGGAAAAAGTGCAGTGGCTGTTGGAAAAGCTCAAAAGAGTACATATTCAACATCAAAAATAGAATAATAAATCACAGTGTTGACAGGGGACAGTAAAAATATTACAAAGAAAGGAACAGCTATTTTTTGGCTGACCCAACACACAGACATTAAAGTCTCCAGGAAAGAGGGTGGAGAAACTGCTTCTGCAGTTCAGCCAGAGAGAAGGGGGTGAAAGAAATACCACATGGGAAGGATACTTGAAGACAAGTTAGCATTTAGGCAGGTCAGAAATGTTAAGGCTTGTCTGCAGAAAAATGTCTTCTTAGAACATGCCAATTTGCTGAATTTCTGAGCATTTATCACTTTGCATAGCAAATTCTCTTACACTCTTATTCTAGTCAAAATGACAAGCAGAATTTTCCAAGACAGCCCTTCCAAAGATGATGGGAGTTTCTCAGGTTGTTGTTTGGTTGGATTCCCTAAACTCCTATTAATATTAATGCTTATTGTGTGCAGTAATTGGAGACAGAGTTGAAATGGCATTTAGCCCTCTTATTATGTTTGAACTGTGTATTTTGTCTGTTCTCAAATGTCTCATTTTGAATTAGAAAAGGAAGAGGTAAGATGACCTTTATGCAGACAGAGGGTTTGCAATTTCTTCCTACCTTAAAATATAGTGGTACTCCTCACTGATATTTATACTTGGAATTTGAAGAAAAAAAGGTAGAACAACTAGGTTGGCACCATAATTATCACTGATCTATAGTTTATGAGGGAAAGCAGAAAAGCTGAAATTGGAATTTTAGAACTCTGTTAAGGACTTTGATAACTTACTCTGGTGAGCTACTGCCGAATGGAATATTTTTTTTAATTCTAGATTACAAGATTTGAAATGAAATAATAATATTTCACTCCTAACTAAATTTTCGTGCTACTTCTGAAGGGAAGGATTAATTGTAAATGCTTTCTTGGATATTCATTTCCTTTAAACTGGAAATTGCTTTAATTAAAGTGAAAACTCTTGACATTGAATTTAAATGTTTGTCTTCTGTTTCCCACCATAACTTTGTTTAATAGACATCTATAGTTTACTGGAGAAAAGCCATTCTAATTCCTCACAGGAAATGATAGCAATTCCTCTATTAAAAGTTCAGCCTTTGTGGTGAATGGAGGTTAGACTACTTGGAAAGAGAGCTTCATGATTTGCCTCTCACAATTTATTGCATGGAAGTGGAATACGTCAAATAGATTGCCTGAACTATTTGAGCACACCCTGAAGAAGATTTATTCCAATTATTGAATTTAGAGTTACTTTTTGAAAGTGAAAGTATAAAATCATCTATCCTGGTAAAGTCTTTGCATCAGGTATTTGTCCAAAGCACCTTGTCTATGGTGGTTCTTCAACACAGCAACTAAGACTGTCAAAATGTTTTCTAGTAGCAAGATACATGGTTGTAGACAAAAATTCTCTGGAATAGGTTTGCAGATTATCTAATAGGATGTTACTTGTGGATTTTTTGGACGTACATAGTGAGATTTTCTTTTGCTGTAGGCTTACATTAGACTTAAACTGTATTATAGGCATAACTGGGTCTGATTTTTGAAATTGAGTTCTTGTTTGTAAGTATGAGTAGCCTGAAATGACCCTCTCTCAAGCTGAAAAATTGGCAAATAACTTAGTTCCTGTATAAAATCCATTCCCAGGACCTTCGCTTTCTGAGGCTCCTGCAAAACAGCCACCAATTATATTCTGGTAATTGGTCATTTTTTCTACCTGAATAACTCTTTCACAGCTAGCACTTCTTCCAAGGTCATTTGCTTCCTCTGATAGAGTGGTATATAGCATCTCTTTGGAGTAAGCTTTTTTAATTCCTGCTGTCTAAACCATCAAGCTCTCCCATACACCTTAGGCCTTGCAGCTTTGCTTCAGCTGCATCTCTGTGCTGCTTTTCTGTCTTTTTCAGTTTGTTTGCTTTAATTAGTTGTTGTGGAAGATTTTATTAGTCCTGTGTGTTCTCTCTCAACTTTTTGTTTGCCGTTTACTAACACAGCCTTCATCATGAATAATCTGCAATGCATGTACTGGGCATGGCAGCACCGCTTGCTCTCAAAAGATTGATTGTAACCATTGAATCATAGCTTTGATTTATTGTAGGTCTGGGCAGTGACTGTGGGTGATGGATCATGATGGTCATGGTATTTCAGAAGTAAAGTTCAAATTATATTTTAAAAGAATTTTCCCCTCCTTTGAAGCATCACGTTTGTAGTCTTCTTATAGAGTTTATGGCAGCAGATGATTACAGTGATTGATTCTTCCAGGATCCTATTAGGCCAGCTTTATTTTGCCAATATAGCTTTTTAATTAGTGGTTTTTTTATATTTTCAGCAAGAATTGATTTTTGAATACCATCACTGATAATATTTCTAATAAGTCACTCTAAAGACTAAGTTACTTCATGCTGGCAGTAAACAATGTGAGGAAATAGATTTTGTCATGGGATGCAAATGGTTTTAATCTATCAGTCTGTGGATGTTAAAGATTTTTGTATTCCTTAATTTTGTCTTAATAACTGAAACCTAGCTACTATTTAATTTTAAAATTTAGTTGATGGTGCTGTTTTGATTGTCTCAGTACTGTGGTGTTGAAAATTCATTCCCTTAGTTAAATTCTGGGGCTGTTCTAAGGCAGGACAAGGAGTGGAACAGCAACAAATGTTGCCAAAAGCAGAATGCAGGGGGTGACTTGTGTAGAAGTCTGGCTGTGATGGTGTCAGCTTTCTTCAGTCCACACCCTGCTTTACAGTAGTTTATGACAGCAGTTACTGATGTTCCAGGGCCAGTCTGAAATAGGGAAATTGTGGTAAGATAAAAATAATTCTTTCATGTAATTAAAAAATATCTGAGTACAGCACAGCACATTGCCCTGGTCCAGCACTAGCTGAAATATTTTTGTAAAATACGTTGTGGTACAAAAGGAGAAGCCATATTCAGCTTTTAACTGGGCTGTGCAGAGATAGAGTTGGTGGACAAGGCAGACAAGACAAAACTGGTGATGTGTGAATGCCTTTCCTCTAATGTGGATGGAATCATTAAGGTTGGAAAAGACCTCTAAGATCATCAAGTCCAACCATTAACCAAACACTGCCAGGTCCACAGATGCTTGGATGTTAATGAAGATAAAATGCAAGGGATTTCTGTGCCTTTGGATGTGTTTCTTAATGATCTCTTTAAATTAAGTGAATATTGCTGCTGTTAATGTAGGACCTGGGTAATTTACTCACTTTAAAGCATTTTGTCCTTGCAATAACCATGTAAAATAATGCTCTAAATGATTTAGATGGGGAGTGGAGGCAGACATCCAGAATTAATTTTTAGGGTTTTGTTTTAGAATAGTGTTAAAAGCATGCAGGAGCTTAACAGCTTTATTGGGGAATAGACTGAAAAGTTCTGAAATTGTCACAAGTGTCACCTCTTTACAAGATCAGACCTCTAAGTATGTCAATGAATACAATCCTGTGGGACTTGCCAGAAGCCAGAGATGAATAGTTTTAAGTGTAGGAAGCCTCTAAGATCTCCTCTGGTTTACTTCTAATACAATTTTAAAGACTAAATAATTTTACTCTAATTTTTTCTTTCCTGACTTTTCCTTTTTGTTTGGATATCTAATTCCTCTGAGAAAGAATCTTCTCTCATGAAGTGCTGACAGGACCTATCACTGGGTGGATGACATACAAGTTAGGCTGCCACAAAGAAGTAAATTCATGATAACTTGATAATGAAAAAAACTCTATGAAGAGCATTGGCAAGTTATTTATTCAAATGCCTGTTCAATATTATGTTTTTTTTTTTTTTTCAAAGATAAAACATAATGTTTGAATATTGAAAATATTTACTTTTCTCACAGTTGTAGTTGAGAATTACATGTCTAAAATCACAGTCACAGATACCTTTGCATCATTTAGGCATTTTTAAGAGTAAAAATGGAGTCTGGAAGTGTTCCCTCTTGGTTTCTGGCTCATGGCCTTCTGGATTAAAAAAAATAATAATCACATGTAATAAACACACAGAATTCAGCTTTGTAATGTTAAAGTTATTAAAATTGATGAAGGCTAATCACTGTCTGTGGTATAAATCACATTTTAATCACAAATTAAATTTTTGTATTTCCAGGCGTGCTGTTACTGGTGGTCAGAATACTCAGCTCTCTCTAACTGTGCCCTATCTGTGATGAAAAGACTGAGTGTTCTTATCACTTAAATCATGGCTCTATTCACTTGACAGCATTTTCAAAGTTTTTCCTTACATATTTTTTTATTTCTTTCACCATAGCCAAGCACTTGGTTAAGGTTAATATCAGAATATGACTATATTCTGCATTATAATACAATTCCTTGGCTGATAATAAAACTGTGTGTATTCATCCAGTGTATCAGATTTAATAAGCATTATCATGATCAAAGTCTGCTAGTACCAAAAGGTTCCCTGCCATTTCTTTCCTGATATTATTGCCTTTGCAAAATAGTTGGATGGTGGTTTCTGGGATGGCCACCTGCAGGGAAGGGCATGTCAGCCTGACGAGCACAGGCTGATGAACACAGTTAGCTACAGATTATTCAGGACCAAAGCAGCAGGGAGCCGTGAAAAAAAATCATCTGCTCCTGTATGGAGAGTTGGCATTTTCTCTCTGTGAGCTGGCCATCCCACCTCTATCCAAATGGACTGGCTTTGCCTGCTTCTTTCTCCATCTGGAAACGTCAGAGCAAGCTGTCTTTTCTGATCTTAGCCTCTGTCAGGCAAACTGAGAGGAAGCAGAGGGGGACACTGAGCTAAGAACTTGCACACACTGAGCCTCAGAGTCCCTGTGAAAGGCAGGGTACCATGCCACCCAAAGTGATGGGGGATTTGGAGGTGTGCTATGGAGTCTCGCCTTCCTAATACTGCACCAGTATATATATTAAAAAAATACTTCTAAACCTGGAAAAACACCTCTTCTGAATGTATTTGTTCTTGTAGGGTGTAATCTTGGCCTGATTATTATGAGTTATTAACCCCTTGCATGGGTTTGGTGCTGCTGAAGTGGAGCACTGGGCCCTCAGGAGCTGATTGGGTTCCAAGTCACAGCAGGTCCCATTCTACAAGGCAGTGGCTCTCCAGTCCAGGGGATGCCCTTGCAGAATAAACCCCCCTGCTTCCTCTCCTTCCCTGCTCTCACAGCACTCTTTCCTTCTCTTCCACCCTGCCATACCCTGCTGCAGCAGCCCTGGGAGGTGTGGGAAAAGCAGAGCTCGTGTGCAGCTGGCAGGAGCTGCAGAGACCTTCAGGGACACAGGGTGGGACTCTGCCCCCATGGGTGATGGTGTTATAGAGTCACCTGTAGCAGGGGCACTTCTTGGGTAAGATGACCTGCAGGAGTGAGACCCTGGAATTAGGAAGGGCTTCAGGGGCTCTCCAGCTCCCTGCCTGGCCATGTTCCTCACAGGTCAGTGGCCATCCTGGCTGACCTGCAGTGCTCAGGACAGCTCTGCCTGCTGTTACTCTGTAAAGGGGGGAGCAGAGTCTTTTTTAGGGGGGAGGGGAGAAGCTGGCAGACCCTTAACGATTCCGTGGAGGGAATGACTGAAATGTGAGTGAGGAACAAGAGTGACGGTGCTCTGGGGGTAGAGGTGAGTAGACAGGGGCAGTTGAATCCAGAGAACTGCACCAAAAAAAAAAAAAAAAAAAAAAAAAATAAAAATTTTATAACTGCAGCTGTGAAGAAAAACAAACTCTAACTTAATAAAGTTGCCATTAGTTATATGTGGCTGTTGAAAACAAAATTATAAAATTACGGCTTTCCATGTAGCATGATCAAAAAAAGTTGTATCAGATCCATTTAATAAACCTGCAGGATACAATAACTTACATTTTAACATCACTTTTAGCTAGTTTCAGTAGAGCCTGAAAGAAACCAGGCAACTTTAAGAGGAGCTTGACCCTTATGTTTGTAACAGTAATCAGATTATATGAAATCTATAATTAGAGCCCTAATATGAGACATTCAAATTAGTTGAAGTGCAGGCTGTAACAAAAATAGACATCAGACATCTGATGAGTCTGAGACATCAGACGTTTGAGTGTCTATGCAGACCTTTGGAAAGTCTTTAACAAGGAGAAAGTAGTAGTATCTGTCTGAAAACAGAATGATATTCAACCTTGAGTTTTAACTCTCCTTAGTATAACTTGTTCTTTAGACTCTCCAGTCATATTATTTATGTAGAAAACGCAAGAACTTATCTTGCATCTGCTCTTATCTTTAAAGGTTGTAATTGCGGCTTATTTTAATCTTTCCACTGACAGTGTCCCACTAAAATTGTAAATACAATCAGAAATTGGAAAAATAAAAAAAAGTTCAAACCCTTGTCTTTAATAATGTACCTTATGAAATATGAACTTTCATTTTCTTTCTATTAATTTTTTAATGTGTATATATACATAAATATATGTAATCCTACTCAGTTGGCTGAAGGGAATTGTAAGTCAAAGTGACTATTTATTGCAATAGGAATAAGGGATAGGTTGGATAAAAAAAGGAAGAATAGAAATTAGGATATAAAACATCAAAGGCAGTGTCAGGTAAATATCACAAAAATAATTTGCAGGAGTGAATTATAAAATCAGGAAAAAAAAAGTTTTGGAACAGTTAATTTTGATTATTCTCAACTACTTTTTGGTTTGTGGGTGGTTTTGGATTTTGTTTGTTCATTTGTTTGTGTTCTTTCTTCAGAACCAGGTTAGAAATGTAAATGAAGTAGCAGGCTTGAGGATACACTTCACTTTGTGTTGGTTCTTTCCTTTCTGTTCTTTAGTAGTTGCTGGAAGAATTTGCCTCAATATTCCCATGGCACTCTTCAGTGTCCAGTTCTTTCATTTTCACAGTCAACCTTGCTATCTCTCTTCACATCCCTTTAGCCCATGGGACTATGCACTTCACTAAATCCACTGCGAATTTCACATGATTCATTTTCTTCTTTTCTAAGTAGGTTTTTTTACTCACTGTCTCTTCAAATTGTCATCAGCATACTGCAAAGTTCAAGGAGGCTCTTTTTTTTTTTCCCTGGTATGTTTATCCTAAATTAACTAGTCTATATTCATCCTAATATTCTTCTTTCAGCTTCTGCTCTTATACTGTACCATGGCTGCTCAAGGGAAATGCTTTTATTGCTTGCTATTTATTGCTATAGCAATGGAACCCCCTCTTGTGCTACAGAGATTTAAGCAGATTTCCATGGTTTTGGTCAAATTTATCCTTTTGGGGATGGGAAAGAACCCTTAGATATATATATAGACACAGACATTATATGTATTTTTATGTAAATGGTGTGTGTGTGTATATATATACACACATTATATACATACATATTTATATATGTTCTATGTAAGTAAAACTCTAAACATAGTGGAATCAATAAATCAGTCATGGATCACTTTGTCTAGGGATGAGTGGGGTCTCTGTAAGAGAATAGGGGTTTATTTCACACATTAAAGGTCAATTAAAACTGTATGTTTCAGTCATTGAAGTAAAAATCAGAAAAATTATGATTTAAATTCAGAAAGCACAGGAAAATGTTTGTTTGTTTGTTTCTACTTGTAAGACTTAGTGATAGGGAGTGAAATAAAGCAAAAATCAGGATACTATTATAAACATAACCAGAAACTGATAAGCTGATATTTTTAATATTAGACTTTTTCTACATTAAAAAANGAAAAGAAAAAAAAAAATGGTCCTGCTGTCTAAAGAATGCAATCAGTGACCTTCTAAATCTCAAGAGCTCAACTTCCAGCTCTCTCTTTTTCCGGTGTTAAAGCACATTTTGCTGATCATTCATTCCACTCTTTTGAGCAAAAGACTTCTGTTCATACAAACACTGAGCACTTGTTTCCAGGGGAAAAAAAATGTTTCTTTTTGATGGAAACAGTAGCTAGTGTACTAAAGCCTCGGAGGTGGCTGGGGTGTGTGGTTTCGAGCTCTGTCACTGGATACGCACAGCGGTGTTTCTGGGGACATGTCAGAAGAAATGAAGTGTGAAACTGTATCTGCAACCTCTTGCTAGAAGGTTTTGAAATCAGGGTGTTTCCAGCAGCTTACATGGCTGTTTCATTCCCTGAAGTTTACAGTTATATTGTTTCTGCTGCTGTGGGAGTCAGTGTAGTGTCGTGTCAGGAAATGCATCTCAATAAAGCACAGAATATTCGGAGCTGGAAGGGACCCACAAGTGAATGGCCCGTATGGGGATGTTTAGGGTGAGAAGAAGGTGCAGATGAAATCTCTTCATGTGCTCTGTGACCAAGAGCAACCTCTTGACTGAGAGAAAAATGACTGAGTGAATGAAGAGATCTGAAGAAATACCTGAGCTGAAATGAACCTTGTTTTTGCTCAAAGGAGGAAATTAGGAGGTTAAAACAAACAAACAAACAAAACCAACCAAAAAAAAAAAAAACCACAAAAAAACAAACAAACAAAAACACAACGCACCAAACCCATTCAGGGTTATTTTGCCTTCCAAAGATTTCCAGCTGGCATTCTCAAGTTACCTTTCAGAGATCTGGGCCACATTCTCCTGGTAAGAAGTTTCTAACCCTGCTTCCGCCTGCCCCAAGTTATTAATTATAGTAACCAAATATATTTCAGATGCAGAAGTGCTTGAACATATTATGTAGGAACATAATATGATGATTGCCATGACCAATAAACTCAAACCCCAAGACAACCACAAGAGGCTTTACCTATACTTGGTGCATAAATGAACTAGTAGAATGAGGACTGTTAGTTCTCATTTGCTCCTTTTATGATTAATTAAAGTATGTGGAAGTTATCTTGAAGCTATGTGCTGTTTTCATGTGTTGTGCCCCCAGAATAAAAACCTGAGATTGATTCTGCCTGGAGTGAAGAGCAGAATAAAAGATAAAAATGCTGTATGGTTCATCTAGAGTTCAAATAGACTTTCCATGTCTTTATAAAACATCATATAGTTGAATTGTTCCTGTGAACTCAGCAGATTTAGATATTTTTTTTTCCATTGGAAAATGCAATATGTGAAAGTAATGTGAATTTATTAGCTATAGTTTTAATATTTTTTGTTTTCCTTTCACTGCATTGTAGCAATTGTTATATTGTCTTAAGGAGGAGTTTCTGTTTTCCCCTTTCCAGCTTCTCCCCAAGAATAGAAAAAAGAGAAGTCAGTAATTACGTTAGTCTTGTCTGCACCTGATTGATGGACTTCGTGATGTCTGGCAGTAACATATTATCCTACCCTTTCTGGCACAACATCTTGTCCTTTTCCAAGCCATTGCTTTATTTAAAGTAACTGAAATTAGCACAGTGTCTGCTCCTGTGAGCTATGTTCAGATGTGTGGATTTGCCAGCACCCACCAAAGATAGCAGCACCTGCATGCTGTTGCTCAGCCAGAGATGTCCTTCACATCCTTTTCTAATGATGACATTTCCTCTGGTGACTTCTGGAGTTGCCTGACTCCTTTCCAGTAAATTAGAAGACATTAGCTAAGGAATGAAGTTAATTAGGGGGGGAAGAATGTAAGACGTCTTGAAATATTAACCTTAGGGTATATTGGACTTCCTAAATGGCCTTCAGATTAATGGCTGTGATAAGTGGATAAAAGCTTGTCAGATTTTGGGGGAGTTGCTTCATCTCTGAGTTTTGCAATCAAATTTAAATTTACTGAGGCAGATCTCTCAATTCATTTACTCATAAATACACATAAAAGAGATGCTATAGGAAACCCCAATTTCACGAACATGCAAATAGACCTCCCCTGCTGCCACTGGAGTAGACTGGGAACCCCAAATATGTCTTGCTTTTGGATGTAAAGAGTTGACTCCTCATGTATCTGTTTACCATTATCCTTTTCTACAGCTGAGTATTTAATGAGGAGACACTGTTGTCCTAAGCCAGTAATAGTCCTCTTTGCTGTTACTCTGTAGAAATAAAGTAATAAAAAAGTTTACACTGCCTTCACAAAGGCCACATATTCCATCATGACCATAAGCTGTTAAACTATCAGGATTGTAGCTTGGAGAGAAGAGTAGCATGGGAGCAGTGATTAAAAAGCTGAGAAGCTTTTTTTTGCTTGTGTTTTTTATTGCTGTTTGGGGAAAGAATGGCTGCACATCCAGAAAGGTGTAAGTGTGTCCTGTGCATTTGAAGTGTTTGTCCTGATAATCATCATCAAAGGAATAAATTTCAGTGTGTAGTAACTATGCACTATATTCATATGTTGAGAGATCTTGTACGTGGGAGGGGACTTGGCATTGAGTTTCCTCACACAGAGCAAAATACAGACTTCAATGTTTGTGAGACTAAGACCTGCAGCATCTCATTTTTCAGTTTGTAAAAATGTCCTTATTTTTTTTGCAATCTGATGAGTGGAGAATCTTCTGACAGTAGTCCTGCTGCAGTGTTCCATCTCAAAGTGACCAGCTGTGTTTTCAGTAATCGTTACTCGTTATGTTCCTAAAGCATAGAGCTAAAAGTGGGATGCTTGGGGAGGTTTTATCTGATGAACAAAACCAAGATGATCTATGTTTTTGTTCTCTAGCATGTTGGTTATGTGTTTGTTTTTTTTTTCCCATGCTCTGGGTTCAGAGTTCTGTTGTTTGAGGATGGAGTACCTGTATTTGCCAATGTACTACAGTAGTTGTCATAATGCAAATGAATAATTGGCAATTGATTTTTTCTGTTTGTTTGTTATTGGCAGATTCCTACAAGAGGGAGTAATTGGTGGTCATTATATGTGACATGAACTTAGTTTTTATTTTCAATTCCCTCTTTCCTCTGCCAAGAGATTTGTTATCTCAGTAGGGATCCTTCTCATCTTGCTTTTGTCAGAAAACACTGGAGAAAAGAGGAGTCTACAATTGATTTCTTTATTCCTTTGCATTTTTCTGCAGAGCTTTATGGAAACTATATTGCAGAAATGGGCTTTAAAAAAAGTAGAAAATTAAAGAAGGATGCATATTTTTTTCTCATTTTCCAAATTCAATGTCTGTATAAAAATGCTCTTTCTGAGTCAAACAGCTATCCAAGGAGATCAAACTGCCAATATTACCATACTCATTACAGCCTGATGGACATCATGTAACTAAAATAAAGATTGTCCAAATGGTCCTTCTTCCCTGTTTCTGAGCTAAAAATATGCCCAGGGTTGTCCTTGCCTTGCCAGCACGTGAGCAGATACTGGCCAGGTTCGGGATGGGCTTGGCAGGGCAGTGAGCTCTGTGCAGCTCAGGCTCCTGGTGAGCTGCTGTCCATCTGGTGCCCGTGGTGTGGTGACAGAGCCTCAGCCATAACTGCAGCCAGCTGACCACCCAGTCAGGGGGGGCTCCTGGGGACCAGGCTCCAGACAAGGACCAGGCTCAGTGCCCCTGAACCACCTGGTACTGACAGCTCTGGGAAGTGAGTGTTGGAGTGAAACTGAGGCACCTGCCCAAGTGCAGTGCAGGAGACTGGAGATAGTACAAAATGAAAAGCATTAAGGACTTGGTTATGAAAAATCTGAGACTGGTAGAGAAATAGTAACCTTACAGAGAATGTTTCCTCAGTGAAGACTCCATCCCCAGAGGATGCCAACAGCATTAGAGCTGTCAGCTCTGACAGCCTCTCTGCTGTTTGTGTGCCTAGACACCTAACTTTAACTTGAACCTACGGAAATGAGAGAAAGTTTCTCCAATCACAGAATTACAGAATAAGCTGAGTTGAAGGGTCCCACAAGGATCATTGAGTCCAGCTTCTGGTCTTGCATAACACCATCCCCAAGAGTCCAGTCATGTGCCTGAGAGGATTGTCCATATGCTCCTTGAGCTCAGCCAGCCTTGGAGCTGTGACCACTGCCCTGAGGAGCCTGTTCCAGCGCCCAGCCACCCCCTGGGTAAAGAACCTTTTCCTGACATCCAGCCTCAACCTGCCCTGACACAACTCCAGCCACTCCCTTGGCTCCTGTCAGTGTCACCACAGAGCAGAGATCAGTGCCTGCCCCTCCTCTTCTCCTCAGGAGGAAGCTGTGACTGCAATGAGGTCTCCCCTCAGTCCTCTCCTCTCCAGGCTGAACTGACCAAGGGACCTCAGTCACTCCTCACAGGGCTTCCTCTCAAGGCCTTTGCCCATCCTCAGAGCCTCCTTTGGACACTTTCTAATAGCTTTATATCTTATATTTTGGTGCCTAAAACTGCACACAATATTCAAAGCAGTGCTGTACCAATAAAGAGCTGAATTATTATTTGCTGACTTGGAGTTAAGTAGACAAGAGCAACTAGCTCCTGTCTCATGTATTTATACTTTTCTATACTGTCCAGGTGTTTATAAAGTGCATTGGGATCCTTAGCTGAAAGGTGTTGTATAAACAAACACAATAATTAATCACACACGTGAAAGAATAAGGTCTTCCTGCCAGTAGCCTTTCCTCAAGGGCTTTAATTTCTTTATCTGCAGTAATTTCATTGCTGTCTCTCTTGAGATCAGAATGTGCAGTATTTAAAGCTGACTTAAAGAGAGAGAGACTCACTCTGCAATCCATGAAATCCAAAGGAATGAGCGTCTGACTTCTCTGCTGGACACTTAATTATGCACACACAGAATGAATCTCTCAGATCCTCAGGTGACTTCTGATTTTCTCTGATTGAGAAGGGAGAACATTTACCTCTCTATTTCAGGTATGCCCTTTGAACATTTGGTTTGTTTCAGGATGCTTTTACTTGCATTTGCTTATCCCTACTTTAGGGCTCCTGGTTTATTTCTGAAGGGTGTTCTTCAAATATCAAAGTACAGTAACCAAAGTTACCATGCAGTAACAGATACATTTCTGTGAAAACTTACAGGCTTACAATCCCAACATCTTAAATGGATACTATTAATTCAGATATTCATGTAAAATAATATGGCTTCGGAAAGCTGCATCTTAGCCCTTCAAGAGAAAAAAATATGTGGTTTCTTAAGGTACTGGTGGATTGATGTTTAGATTTCTGGTACTCAGTTATAGCAAATATTAAACTCAGCAATTTAATTCAATGATTAAAATTAGTTTATTTGAAAAATATTTCATTTCAACTCAGGCTATAGGTCAGCAAAAGCATATTTTCTGCCAATACAGCTATTTTTGGTCTCACAAGAAGATACAGCAGTTTCACTGTATAGTGTCTTGAAAGATATTTTAATATATAAACAGCAGTAGTGAGGTGAGAAGCTATTACAGCTCATTTCAGTGGTTTACCATTGGGCAAACAGTTGGCAATTACTGCACTTGGAAGAATCAAATGGATGATTTGAATAGAAATGCTGGTTCTTCAGTGAATTCCCTTTTTCCATCCGTTGTAGCATATGTCCACATTTTTTCCAACAGTAATGAATTTCCTGAGGTGCTTTCTCTTGTGCTTTTGAATGTTAAGTGTTAAAATCCAACAGGAGAGACCTGTAGTTGACCTTTCATGCTAAATGTGAAAGGGCTGTTGTAGCCTTTAAAAGGCTTTTGTGCTTCTGGGCCTCCTGAGAAGCTCCAGTTACCTTCAGATTGGATCAGCTGTTTCAGGTGTGAAAGAGTAACTTAAATATTTTTAACCTTTTATGATGAGTCTGGAAGCATCTGTTTGTGCATGCAATGCATCTGGCTTTGTGGTGCATTCTGTCCCTTTTCCATCTGTTTGGGAGTGAAAATAACCTGTGATTTGACTCTATTCAAAGTAGTTTTTATCTTTGAAAGTCTGAAAATAATATTGATGGGGGCAGTATCAAAAATTTCTGCAGCCATTATAGGAACTTCAACCTTTGCTATTACAAGGAGTTCAGAGTAGAAGTTTTTCTTTGGTTAATCCTGATGCTTGGATTGAAACACACATGGTAGGACTTTCTGTTTCTGTAGAGAGGGGGTCAAATGTCAGTCTGTGATCTCAGTTTAAATGGTGAATCAATATTCTATGCATTTTACAAAGTTTAAATTTCTGATAGCCTGTTTTTTTTTTTTTTTTAATTTTTTTTTATTTTCCTGAAATGTCTCATTTCTTGCTTTTCTCTCATGTCTTTGAGAAGGGACTATGGAGCTTCTAGGTCTGTTTGGTCAGGCAGTGCAGGTGCTTTTGATGTGTTGCTTTGTGTTTAATCCCTGTTAGTAGGACTGTCTAGGAGAGAAACATAAAATTGGGAAATGGGAGATCCAGTGGGATTCTGAGAATTCCCAAGCTTTTATGCTGGTTGTCAACTGGTTTGGATGCTCAAAGTTCACATTTGCTTAAAGGAAGCTGAGCTGTTTTGTGAAGGAGAAAGCTTTGGTGGGTGACATGGAGCATTAATGAATAGAAATACAGAGAAACCACACCTGCCTGAAGAGTTCTTTGCACTGCAAACTGAATTATTGGGAGACTATTCAAGGGAAGTATACACAATTTCTTCTGGTTTACACTCTGTGTATCAGAGACAGGTCATGGAGCTCAGCAGAACTTCTGTCTGGTCTCAGTTGGTCCAACTTAGCTAAGCTGAATAATAAAAAGTATCCAATCTAATTAATGAATTTATTGTACTTGATATTCTATCTACTTACTATAATGACTACTTAGTTACTGACTTCATTTCTTTATTAAAAAAAGGCAAAGAATTTAGGATATAATTGCAGAGGTGTTACTGTGAACTGGCATATCTAAAAGCATGCAAGAAGGCAAGGATTTTTTTGTAGAAAGTTCTTGAACTAAAACTTAATTAGGAGTGAGGTAACTAAAACAGACACAGTTTGAAATTGTGTGTTTTAACGTTCGTTGAAAAAATTATATTAGCACTAATTGTGGGAATATGACAGACAAAGACACCTGAGGAAATGATGTAGGTGAAGTGAGAAATACAAGCTTGGGGAGACTTTGTAAGAGCAGAGGAAAAAAAGTAGAAAATATATTGTATTGGTATAATTTCACATTTGTACTTGTCTCCAGTAAGTATTTATGTTCTAATATTAATGCAGTCATATCTATTGTTACAGACTATGTTGTTATAGTTTCTGGTCTCATCACTCTATTGGAACAGTTAAAATCTTTCTCTGAGTATTTTAGATTGAAATTTTCAGTGCTTGCTCAAAATCTGATTCTTCTAGATAACTTGGACAAAATAATTTCCTTTCAGAAACATTCATAGTGGTCTTTCTAGTGTTTGGAGACATAAAATGTTTTTATTTATTGACTGAAGAATAAGAGCTACTTCTGAAGTATGTCCACTTTCATTTTTCTAAAATTCTAGAATATGTTCAAATCCTTCAAGTAGCTTATTATCTGCAGCAAGGACACAAAGATGATATTCAAACTAATTTATTCAGAAAGCTGACAATGCAGCAGGAGACTAATCATCAGTATATGTGTCTCTGTTTCTAACACCAGGCATATTATCCCTTATTTCTACTGCAAACAATTTGCCGTTGTGGGAATTAGGGAGAACAGCCAATGTAAAATAAAAAGAATGAAACCCACAAAGCTGAAGTGGTTTAGGAAACATGTTTTGGAGTGCTTATGTGTTATCTTTCAAATCAATGAGTCCTAGAAATCTTTGTTTTATTCTCTGCCAAGAAATGAAATAATTGTCCAATTTGAAGAGAATCAAAATGACAATAAAGCGTATTATTGAATGAAAAAGAAGAAACAGTATTTGTTTTTCTCTTGGTGTTTAAGTATAAAGAACAATGCCTTGAATAATACCTCAATTCCTGGAAAATGTAAGCTTATTTTTATAAGTGTATAAATGCTCAAATAATGAAACTATCCACGCATCCTTGATACTCTTCTCACTACTTTAAATATCATCAAAATAACACTCAAATAAAACTGACACTGGGGAAAAAAAGTGTGAAGTGTAGAGCCTGCAGTCTGCAAATGAGAAAACTCCAAACCTCACCATCTCCTGCCTGATCTCATTGTTTTTCACACTTATTTATTTTTCCCTTTTACAAATGTACCAGTGAAGGGATTTGCGTAGGTTATTTGAAAACAGAACTCGGTGACGACACTTAGTGCTCCCAGAATCTGCTTGGGTAGGAATGACAGGGTGTGAAATTACATCCTGCTGCTTCTTCAGCTGTGCTTTCAGCTCCAGCTTGGGACTTCAGTTTGCTTCCAGCTGTTTTCCACCCAAAGTAAAATGTTTCTTGGCCATGTGCTGCCTCTGTTTCTGTCAAGTGGGGTTAGGAACTGGTGTTGAAAAGACGATATAGTGGTCTTTACCTCCTGGAAATTCTTTACTGCAATAAGCCATCCTAAAAGGCCAGCTGTGCCCAGCCACGCAGCTGTTTCACACAGAAATAATAGCTTCAAGCTCTTTTGTCAAGGCCAAGAATCAGATCCTGTAAATTCATGAAAGATGAATGCTACAGTAAACTCTAGGAACTTTTTTGTATAAAAAAGATTATAAATAATGTAATAAAAATGAAGTGCTTTGTAGCTGACAATAAGCTTTATAGGTAGCTAATGTCACATTTAGTACTATTCTTTTATGTTTGTGTTCCAATCAGCCAGCACAGTACCCAACCTAACCTCCAGCAGGAAATTATATATTCCATTATTCCTTATAGTTCAATAAAGCCCTTTATTTATTGCAAGCATTAGTTTTGTTGTCACAGTGACAGAATTCATATCTTAGCAGTGTATGAAGGCTTTCCTTCCCTCCTTGTAATAGTTATCCCTAAAATTGTCCTGTCCTTCTGTTGTCAGACCTGTACATGTGGTTTATCTGTCAGCAATTAGGAAGAAGGCTCTCAGACACAGAGTTTCTATTCTCTCTCTGGTCAGATGAAACAGGAGGGGCACAAAGTTCATAAGAAATTTGCCTTTTCTTTTTTTTTTTTCCTCACTTCTTTTCTAGTTCCAGTTCCAGCATGATGATTCTGGGATTGTGGTTGACACTGGAGTATTGTAAACATACCCAATTATTGTATGGTGTTATGGATCCCTTTTATGAGAAGTGCATTTTCTCTATAGCACAGTTTTCCTTCTAAAGCATTTCATTCTCTTCAAGAAGCTGATGTTCTCTAAGAGGAATTGTTCAAATATTGCCTCTGAAAGTCCTCATGCTGAGCATGCACAAATCAGAGGGGCAATTAAAAAAATAGAATATGATTATGTGATTTCAAAAGCCAAGTGTAGCCCACAACCTGAGAAAAGCAAGTAATTGTAAGACTGAAGGCAAGGCAGAGGTAGCTGTAGGTTGTGTACCTACATCAAACTTGACTGTCCTTTGTTCTAGGCTGAAGTGAGCATTTAGATAGCTATGCTATGCCTATGAATTGTGAAATGAATATGCACAAGGAATTATGTCATTATTAATGGTCCAGGATAACTCTCTAATGTTTGAATCCAAACTTTTTAATAAAAAAATCACTGTTAAGGCTGCAAGAGACAGGAAAAAATTGTATTTTAACAGACAAAACTGTTTATATAATCCTTTATTTTAATCAAATTCTATGAGAACTGTATCAAACTCTTTTTAATGTTAAAGAAAATTAGGGATTAGCAGTCCTAGATTATGAGAAGTGGAAAGAAATTCATAACTGTAGCTGTGAATATTTCAGTTTCAGCTGTTGTGGAGCAAAGCTCAGTTTTTCTTTAATGTTACATGGACTTGTGATCTTCTAAATGGAGGGGAAAAAATGAGGGCACTCACTTTTTGTGTGATGTCAGATAAAATAAGACTGAGCCTAATTCATTATGTCTTATAAACAGATGCTCCTGCATATGGGCATGTGTTTGTGTATTTGTGTGCTGATACATTTTAAGAAATGATTGCCCTCTTGGTAATTGCTGTGAATAATTATTTGTGAAAAAAGATTCCATTATGTAGGCACCTAAAGTTGTTAGTCACCTCTTCAAACAATTCTCTTCAGTTCCCACTTCCACCTTTGAATTCCCACCAAGCCTCCTTTTTCCTGGTGTCAAGTAGGAGCAGGCATGTCAGAATTCAGGAAGAGTTCATCACACAGTTCTTTCTAATTGCCAACACTGAATAAATTCACATTCACTTATATCTGTGAAAAACTCACAGATTGTGCTTGCACAGTTGAGCTTGGACAATCTCATCCATCTCAGATTTTGCTTTCTCACCTAGCTGGAAAAACTCAGAATCCTTTCCATTTCTCAAACAGGAAAATAGTCCATTTTCCTTCAGGGAAAGGTTTGTAAGGGAATATAAAGTACCCTTTTAATTCCAGATAGTCTTACCAAGTGCATCAAGTATTTTGCACTTGTCTACAAGAAGATTTCTAACTGGTAGTTCATCAGGTCAGCTAAAAACTTGAGTCAAAAACCCCCCAGAGCAGTATCAGCACAGTTAATCTTCTGTAAACAGCTTTCCTTTGGAGGCTTGCACAAAAAGATGAGTTGTTACTAAACCATGAGAAAGGGAATTTTCTTACTGCTTGTTAAGCACTGCAGTAATTTTGAAGGACTAAACATCATTGAAGGAAAAATCTTTGTGTTTTGCGTGGCACATATCCATAAAGTTTGCATAGGTATAGTAATGAATGCTGTCTAATGAGTGTAAATTCACAAAATCCAAACTTTGACAACTTTTTTGAAATGTTTTTACCTGTAAATTGTAGTTGTCACTGTCATTATTTAAGCACACCTGCAATATTTAGCAGTTATACATGTGCTGAAGTCCTCTGTTGCTTTCCAGAAATGGCTGCATAACAATAAACCCCTTCCTAGGGTTTAATTCCCCCCTGACTGGGGATTTTGGATGGTGACCAAGTCTAAGGTTTGTGGCAGCAGGACAAAGCTGCTATAGACTTGCCTGAGTTGAGCAGCAAAAGATCAGCCCAGCCCTCAGGAGTGCACCTTTCCTGATGGTCTGCCTGGCAGGACGATCATGTTAACTAAACCAAAATTAAAAACTCAGTAGGGAGCCTGCTGTAGTTGGCACAACCCAAGCTTATTTTCTACTATTTCTGCTGTTTCTCTGCAATTCAGCTGATTTTTGAAGCCGAATTAATCACATTAACAAGCATTCTCATGTTTGGATAGAGGTGTGAAGCTACTCAAGGCAGCTTGTTTTCCTTTTGGATCTAATATTTGCTAGTTGACCCTAATATATTGCACTTGTACATTAGCTAAACTGGTGTATCCTCACAAGATGTTGCTTATATCAGGTTTCATATGCCATTTTTTAAGGGGGATGAAAGGACTTCACATGTGTATATTGTGGCCATGAAACATCATGTTTAGGGGTGGTCTAAGAGCCCACTCAGGTGTGGCAGCAGGGAGTGCTACTGGCTTCAGCTGGACTGGGTTCCATCCTCTGACTTGAGCAGTGTCACAGCGTGGTTACTTCAGGATTTAAAATACCCCAAACTATCCACCAGCTGGTACAATGTAGTTTGTAGAGACTTAGTTACAGTGACATTTTCTGAGGAGGAGGTTTCACTATGGGATCAGTAAATGTGCTCTAACTTCCACCATTCGTCCTCACCCATGAGCTGAAATTTAATGACAAAAGTGTGAGAAATGAATGTGAGAGGCTTCAATACTTTCTTATTCATGACAGGTTAGACATTTTCCCCTTAAAATTAAGGGTTTCTAAGGACATGGTACAGCTGTGATCAAGTCACTGCTAATTTGGAGAGCATCCTGGTTCAATATAAGCCTTGATGTTTTTCTTGTTCTAAATTTCACTACAAAATAAAACCTCAGACATTTATTACAGACAAATTCTGAGAGTATGAATGAAGATTGAGTACCGTTTGAACAAGATGATTTCAGCATAAACATATGAAATGTATTCCTGCATGTTAATGCCCAAAAATGTGGTTAAGGAAATATATTTTTTCAAATCATCCTGAAGCTGAGGCACAGAGCTCAAAGGAACATGTTCTGAAGGGGCTTGTTTGCATGATTTCTGTTCTTTGAACCACTTTTTTTTTTTTTTTTTTTTTAACACTAAAATAGATTGTAATTACACTGGGGCTTTGTGTATTCTTTTATGAGTTCATGGGTAAACGGTCAAACTCTGGTTAGGCAGGTTATTTCCAGGACAGAGAAAAAAGGGTAAGCCAGAAGGAAGGCTGTGTATGTTCTGGATCTTGTATTATTTTTCTTGGGAAAAGCAGCTGTGTGAAGTTACAGAGAGTGAGAAGTTTAGGCATGAGTGATTTATCCCCTGGATTTCTGCTTTTGAGCTGTGATGCTGTTGGGGTGGGACTTTGTTGTTTGTGCAGTGTTAAACCCCACAGCCTTGAGCTTCTGGGGAGGTTTGCAGAGCCACCCAAATGCATGAACTGGCTCTTCCTAAGAGCCATTCTCAGACCTCAGGGAAAGGCAGTTGATGGCGTTTCCCTGCTGGCACTCACTATGAAAAATGGCTGTGGAATTCTCTTCTTTAGAGAGCAGGAAAAAAAGTAAAAAAAAGTACTTTTCACCTAATTAGTGCTGCTTGCCTAACTGGAGGAGGTTGATGCAGTGGCTTTTTCTTTCCTCTTCTTTATTTATTTATTTTGGTTTTTTCCCCCTCCTCCTGTGTTACAGATATTCGTGGGCTGCAGGGATTTCTCGATCAGGCCTCCAGACTGGGACTTGATGTATCATTACAAAAAGTGGACAGGAACATCAGCAGGGTGTTTTCCAACCTTTTTACCACCATGAAAACGGAAGAGCTGAACCGCTACCGGGACACGTTGCGAAGGGCCATCCTACTGCTGAGCCCACGGGGAGCCCAGACTTTCATTAATGAGGTATGTGCACAGATATTTTTATCATCAGCATTTCAGAAATGTCATTATGACCCATGTTTTGCCCTTCTGACAGTGCTGGTTGTTTAATGTCAAATAAGATTGTCAGACTCTGGTGCCAGGGAATTGAAATATCACATGCTCCATGGAATGCTTGCTTTGTGGTTAATGCACATGGGGCAACATGGGTAATGTAATCTAATATAATATAGTATAATATAATATAATCTGTGGGGGGTAATTATTTTTGTGTGGTTGCCTTCTGTATCAATACTTTTGTCCTGGGTTTCAACCACTGTTAACAAGTGGCCAGAAAATCTGCAATAATCTATTAGAAATGAAACATAATGTGCCTGAGAGAGCTGTCTTTGCTGTGGAAATCTCCAGATTTGTATTAAAGGGGCACATTATTGAAAGTTGAATCAAAAAGATTTTTATGGAATATAAAGTTGGAATTATATGTTTGTCTTCTTCTCTTAGTGGTTTCTTGAAATCAGCGATGCTAATTAGGACAGGGAGGTAGCTGTTGGGCAAACTTTTAATTAATGTGCTGTGGGCTAAGTTTTGGCATTAATTAGTTTTATCCAGCTTTCTTAATATTAAATAATGAATTATTTTACAATGCTTTCTATGTCAGAATTGAGAATGAGAATTTGAGCCTCAGTTTAAGTTTGTGTATTCATTAGCTAAGATTTTGGCAATGAAGTAGGGGTTTGCATTTTTTTTAAGTAACCAGGGATATGACTGAACCAAGAAATTAAAATGTGGATGGGACCTGTTTCCAATTATCAGTTTTGCTCCATCAAAGCCTAGTAAATTAAAAAAATCAACTCAAATTAGCTCATTAGGTTTTTTTTTTACCATAACAGCCTTAGTAAATTATCCACATTTGTGTTCATTAGTGATTTTTTTAATAGCAAGGTAAATTTTATCCTAAATAAATGGGGCACATAAATAGTTTGGAAAAGACTATGCACAGGGATAAATTCTCCTCAGGTTTGTTCACACACAGGTATTTCCAGTAGAAGAATGAGGGAGTTGGGTGCCCTGTGAGTGTGTGCAGCTCTCCACAGCTCAGTCAGCTGTTCTCATAGGAGACCTCCAGAAATGCACATTGCCAGGGACTCCTAACAGAGTATCCCAACCAGGTTAAAAAGAAATGTTTTATTCAGACCTGGGTGGAAGTTGTGTCCCCCCTGGGGACCCAGGGCTCTGGGATTGTTTGGTGAGTTGGGTGAGTGCCCTGTCAGAACCCTGAGGTGTCTCCAGGGTAGGGACCAGTATTAAACTGTATTAAACTCTTTTACTACTCACTTCACCTTAAAGCACTGTGTATTATAGGCATTAAGACTAATGACCCTGATATATTTCCAGCTCCCTGCAGGAGTTTAACAGTGGGCAGAAATGAAAAGTAATTTATTTGGCAATGTTCCTCTATTGAATCTTGATTGATTCAGAAAAGCTTTATAAGAGAAAATTTAAATCTTAGAAAAGAATTCTCCAAAGGCTTGTAGATATGAGGTGCAGAGTACAGGGGAGAATCTTTCCCAGACAGAGGCTGAACTTATGTTTTGTGGAGAGTTAAAATGACTGCAGTTCTTCAGTATCTCAGTCAATAAGTGCAACTAATTATCTACAGCACATTTTCAGGGAGGCTGGAATAACAGCCTGCAGCTTAAATGAAATACACATTTTTCTGTATTTTACTGAAACACATCATTCACAATATATGGCAGTAAGTGCCTTCCTATGGCTTTACTCAATTCCACAGTTGCTGTTTTTTTACTATAGGTACCATACTGCTCTATACTGACTGCTGTTGTTATCAATCTCACTCTACACCTTAGAAATTGTTTGAGATTTTTTTTTCCATTTTGGGGGAAAAAAAGCCCTCTGAAAACACCTAAGTAGCAATACTAGAAGAAAATGTAAAGATTTTTTTTTTTTTTTTAGATTTTGCAAATATTTATTTTCTTTTTTAACTCCAGTTAGAAAAAGAAATTTAAGAACAAAGAGGTTTTAAAGCTGGAAATGGAAAATTTCATGTGAAAAAGAGGTTTCTTATTAGGATTTTCAGTTTTGCTGATATTTTGTAGTAGAGAAAAAATGTCTGACAAGCAGATTTTTGTTAAAATGTATTGGCTAATAGCATGTGTTCATGAACACCAACTCTCTGGTGAAATGCAGAACAAAAATAAGAACAGTGTTTGGATTATGAAACATGAAACAAACAGATTTAACAGATTTTCCTTAACACAAGTCATAGATATCAGCCATTGGAAGCTGATACAAGACCTATTTTGCCTTTTTTGGTACTGCAAGCGATATATTTTTCTTCCTATAAATACAGATCTGGGTTTCAGTCTTGTCATCTCTTGGGTGGGCCAGAGAGATCTCATCTGATTTTGGATGTACTAAGTTAGGGGACTCTGCTATCTCATGTATGAAAAACTTATGAATCATGGAAGAATTCAATTTCTCTAATTTTTATTTAGGCATGGTTCTCATGTAACTGTCTTAACATCTCAGTGCCTGGTTCTGTCATGTGTCAGAGTTACTGCAGTAGACATTATTGACTTTTTGTAAGTTCTCAAGATTTAGTATTTTGCTATGAAACTGTTTTGATTGTAAGAACAGGGAGGAGAAGGAAAAAAAAAATCTTTTCAAAGGTGTTGCTATAAACCTGGAATCAGCCTTTATTCAGAATAGGGATGGTAAATGCATTTATAAAATGTTAACTATCTTAGATTATGCATTAAAAGGGCATTTAGGGACTGAAGCAAACCTAATCTAAAGAGTGTCCCTCCTTAAACAGTTGAGAAAAACATTCCTTTCTCCATCTTTAGAAATCCCAGATATATTTGTCTCAATTGTAACAGGTGTATCTGTGCCAGGAAAACAATTTTGTATTTTGAAGAGCATGTGATCCTCTTGCATGGTGATAAGAAAAAGGAATCATTTAGAAATGGGAAGATTTAGCACTTTTACCTTTTCTGTTAGTTTTTTTTTGGCCCAGACACAGGAATCTGAGACTCTAAAGGCTCCCTCCTTGAGACAGTGAGGATTCACTTGCCTCTTCCACTTAGCAATGGATGTGTTTTTTCAATTGCAAGTAGAGGTATTATTTGTTTGGATTGCTTTTATCATTAGGGCTGTACAGTGAAATGAATAAATGGAAAAAAGTTCAAAGAGGTGACAAAAATGATGAAAGGATGGGGAGAGCACGACCTCTGAGGAGAGGCCTCAGGAACATGCTATATACAGCCTGCCTGAGGGAATAGAGCTGCCAGGCACTTGAGAGGAATCAGAAGCAGAGGAGGAGGAGGAGGAATTATTTAAGGTGATCATGGGATGTCTAACAGGAAGTAATGACCCGAAGCTAAACAGGGAATGCTTTCTAGCAGGGAGGTCAGTCGGACAATGGGAGTGCTGGGCAGGAGAGTTCAGGGAGGCATCGTCCTGCAGGGCGTTCCAGAGTTCACTAGATAAAACACTCTGGTGAATCAGGCTGGCAGTTTGTCCTGAACTGGTGTGCAGGATGTTCTAGGTGACCCAGGAGCTCTTCTGAAGACCTGCCAGGAAACATTTGTTGTGTGAATAAGTTTAGTCTTTGTACTTTTTATATACAACCTATCTGAAGAGGAGGAAAAGATCTTGTAGTTCAGCGCTTCTCAAGTTTCCTGTGGCAGATGTGCAGTTCCTGACCTCTGTGGAGGGTTTGGTTTCTTATGTCTTCACAGAACACATGGTTTATTTGGGAGATATGTACTTTAATAGAATTTGTCTTTATAAATATAGGTGATATCAATTACATCATGGACTTTACTCTTCCTTCTTTGCAGTATTTATATACAACCTTTGCTTTTGAGCACCAGTGAAATGGAGGCTGTAACCCAGTTGCATGTAGTTATTGACTTGAATATAGAAAGCATTATCAGCTTTACAAAACCTTTAACTCAGCATTACTTGTATTTTTGGCAGCTTCACTGAAGTGAAAAATGTTTTTGTTGAGGTGGATCTCTGAAGGTGCTGTGGTTCCTTGTGAGCCTGCCTTGCCTGTAAGCTGGTGAGCTGGCTGCAGGAAGGCTGTATGCATATCCCTGCAGCACAGCAGCCTAAAGCAGAACTCTGCATGCCTAGGATAGTAAGCAAGTTTAAAAAAAGAAGACTGTGATAAAAGAGAGCAGATTAATTCCTTTAAAAATTAATACAAAACTGCTTTATCAATGCGGCAGGGTTACGTGAATCACAGCAATTCCAATTTGAGCTGAAGCTAAAAGTTTTCAGTATAACACTGTGTTAAACAGCTGTAATTTATCTCTGCCCTGTTTATATAATCACCTCAGTGTCCTCATTGGAAAGCAAAGACTTCTCTGTTTCTCTTTCACCCTAGTTCCTGCTAAGTGTTCTGACTGATTCTTTATAGATATCCTGCTTTTGGTTTGGACTTTTGGGGTCATTTCACAGTGATTTGTGGCCTTCCTTCAATCCTGGCCACTGAAGATGCTGAGCTCCTTCCTCCCAGAGCGCTCTCAGTTGGCACCTGTTAGAGAGCAGTGCTCCAGCCTTCTTTTCCCTTCTGCAGTTGGTGACATGCTATTACTTGGCTGGAGCTGAATGAAGTATTTATGACATCTTGAACAATTTGCACCCACAAGCAATTGTATGAAATAGTTTTCCAGGGACATTCACTTCTCAGAATTTAACAGGAAAAAAGTTCAATATTAATTTTCTGGCACTTAGCACTTCATCTCTCTCTCTCCTTTTTTTTATTTATGTTACAAACATTCAACATATTAGTCCATATCTCTGTTTTATATGCAGTATATAAACATCTCGAAATATTGTTGAATAATTTTGGGAAAAATATTATGCCTCTTCTGTTTTTAGAAGGCAATTTCTATGTTTAAGGAGCTTCTAGTGATTTGTGAGTGCTGGTAACAGAACTGTAGAAATAATACATTCTTCTTTCAATAGTTCAAGTTAAATTATGCCCGCCTTATTTCTTCTAAATCCTCCTCTGGTATTCTATTTCTTCCTTAGAGCTAAAATCTTGTCTGCTATTGTTGACATTTTCAATATGCTAAGATTCTTTGTGCTTAAAGAGAATAATAATTATAATTAAAGCCCAAGCAAACCTCATTGAATTGCTAAAAATTAAGTGAAAACAAAGCCCTCCCATTCTGGGATAAATTGGCTTTGAAGCAAGTTTCTTTCCACTGGGCCAAAAAGCCTCCCAAAACACAAGCCCTCCTACATTTTTCTTCAGAATGACTAATCCAAGGGATGGGGTTATTCTCACAGGGATCCCAATCAAATGTGTTTGGAACACTCAATTACATGGATTTGTTGACGCTTGGAAGAGGGGGAAATATTGTTGAACAAATGACTTTATGAATTGCTTACATAGCTTCATTTAAATGGCCTTCCTTTTACTACTACAGGTGGAAGTGATATTCCAAATATCACTTAAATTTATAATAATTTAAATAATTTTGAATTACTTTTTTTTTTACTCCACTAGAATGTTGCATCAGATTTTGAACCTGAATGTTTAAATCATGAGTGACAGGAGGCTTGCATCCAGTTTTGTATATCTAAAAATAACTGATAGCAGTTTTGTGAGGCTTTATGGGTCAATTGAGCAAAAAAGAAATGGAAATTGGATGAACTGGCCGGAGGTACACAAAGGCCTTTTGAGTCTAAATACTGCTTTACTGGCAGTTTTACCAAGTCTCTCAGTGTCAGCAATGGTGTCTGGTGTGAAAGAATCTGATTTCTCTGCTCATGTTCTGAATCTGATGACTGGGTGCACATACATAGAGGATCATGCATTTTTCAATATCATTAAATCTGTATGTACAGGAACCAGGCTTTCCTCCTGCTCCAAATGCTTTATCCTCAGTGCACTTTTGGGTCCTCTTTCTGTTGCAGGTGTTCAGCTTCTAAAACATGAGTCATTTCAAAATTTTGCTACTGTCCACACATAAGGATATCAAGTCCAAAGGAAACTGTGCCAAACATCTAGCTGAAAAAATTGCTAAAATATCTTGAATTAACATTCATGTGTGTTGTGAGCTTCACTAATATTTTTTAACAAACCTTTTTTTCAACATTTTTTCTTATTTTTCATTTGCTGGTGTAGAACTCTGGAGAGACAGGGAAGATTCTATCTGTCAGGAGAGGCTGCATTTATGTTTGGGTTTTTTGGAAGGAACAGGATCTATTAATGATTTGGAAACAGATGTGTTGTACTGGGACACAGACAATCCACTTTCTTTAGTACTGCCTTCAAAGCACTCAGTGCTGGCTTTTGCAAGAGCTGAGACAGGACACATCTAGTGGGCACTAAAATAACAAGGCTATCAAAAACTAACCCTCTCTCTACCTACTTCTTCATGGATCTGTTTTCCAAATTATTTCACTTCAGGGTGTTAGGATGACCCCTTGAATACTGTGCAATTTAAAGATAAAGTTCCTATGCATTTGTATTTTTAGTATAGTGCAAAGTGGAATTGAATACTCTGACATATCTGTGGTCATTGTAATACATAAATATATGCAAAATGTTTCTCTGAAATACTGCAAAGCTGTAGATGACTTTATCATTCTCAGCAAGGATAATTTTCTGCAATTTAGGTATAATTTGCCAGAAAGGAGATATTACTAATTAATTATGGATGATTAATTTTAAAATAGGCTCCTGCAGTTGAACTTCATCAGTATACCAGTGTTTGCCTATTGTAAAGCACTGGCAGAAACAGCACAGGTACATGACAAAAATATGTTTGCCTTACAAAAATCAGAAAAAGTAATTGCCATAAGAAAGCTATTTGCCATCTTCCAGTTTTACTTTTTCATATAAATTCAGTGAATTGTTTAGCTGACAGTTCTGGAGAAGCTTGGCTTTGAGGGTTAGAAAATACATATAGTAATAATTCAATATGAAATTTTTGAACTTACAACACCAGTGTGTACACACCATAGGTACAGGTTGACTTTTTCCATGTTTCTAAGCACAGGGACAGACTTGGGAGTGCAGGACTCTGCACAACCATCTCTCCCCTAAAATGCACTTCTAGACGTTGTGCTGGATTGAGAAAATCACTGATCCATTTTGTTTGTTGTCCCAGAGGTCACAGAAGAAGGCCATTATCCTTGGAAGGGATGAGTAATAATTGCTGATAATAATTTGCACCTGCTTGGCATCTTTTCACAGGAGGTTTTTAGCAACTTTTAGCCGGTGAAATAAAATTATATTTACCCAAGACTTATTTTTAGTTTCAAACTAATTAAAAAATCAATTTAGGTCTTTACTAATTGCTAGTAGCACACAGTTTAGTGCTCTGTAAGAGAGAAGAGCTCAGGTGAGATTTACGTGGGTTTAAGATGAATCCCAAGGAAGTCGCCCTAGGACTGGTGCTGTGCTCCTCTTCCAGTTCTGTGCCAGGCACCCAGTGTAGGTGTGAGCGTGAGCCTTGTTGGGGCTCAGTCCCCTGTGTAGGAACCAACTCTGAATGTTATGTCTGTTCCTTCACAGTTCAAAGGGTAGAGTTCCCAAAAAATCCAAAATGGAGGGTCAAGGGAGCACTCTGCAAATGCAAGGGGAGAAGTGTTTGGGAGCCTTGTTCATCAAGGACAGGCAACTAGATCTGATTAAATAAAGGTTATAACTTGAGACAGTGTGATAACTGTGCAAGGAGATTGCCTTTTCCTGAGGCAAGGAGTGTTCTGTGTCAGAGGAAGAGCACAGAGTGTTGTCAGCTCCAAGTGCCAGGTGTCACTTCATTTACCTTGGGACCTTGGAGGGTGGCAAATACCCCCAAACTAGCAAGGGTTTAAGAGCTGTTTTGGAAAGGGAGTGGAGTCCTATGATAATAATTATTTTTCCTGGTGGTATTATAACTTAATTGCACCAGGAAAATAACTTATTCCTGGTGTGCCTATGCTTGCTGTACTTGAGTGGCTTGTTATGAACTGGGGTGTTGTTTACTGGGTGCTGTATGAATTTGTGTCCCTAAAGAATTTGCAGTGTGCAAGAAATGACAGAGATATCTGTGGAGAAAAAGGGATTGATGATTAATGTTGTTATGTGACACATGTAGTGTCCTTATTCCACAATCTTAGAAATTAGCATTTTGAAAATAGAAATTAAACTGAACTGAACTAAACTAAAGATTTTAAAATACTTGTGGAAGTGTTTTTATAAATAGGGGTAGGTGAAGGACATTGACACGAAGGCCAGAATCTTCATGATGAAGTAGAGATAACCTGAAAGATTGGAATAAGAAGTGTGTGGTACTGGAAGTGAAGATTGTTAGCATATCTTTGATGTGACAGGTAACAAGGGAGCTGTTGAAGCAATATGAAGAGTTAGGTGGAATGATCAAAGAAAGGAGCTAGAGATTCTCTTTTGCAGCAGAAGTTTCACTGAGATATGAGAGGAGCTTGTGATTCTTAAGGTCAGAAAGATGAACTTGGAAGTAATCAATACATCAGAGTTGGGAAAGGAATTTCTGCATTACAGATGGGTTAAAAAACCTGTTTATTAGAAAGATTATGTCTAAAGAATCTCTGAGATTTTGGGCTTATCCTGGATGAGAAGTAAGAATCAAAGATGACACTTGTGTTGTAGTCCAAATTGGCAGGTTTGATATTCTGGCCGTCCATTTTGACTGAAAAAAAGGATTTTCTTTGCTTTTTGAAGGGAGAGTGTTGAGAAATCTCCTTATCCCCATGAAGCTTGTAGGGATATATTGAAAGTAGTCAGTTTAGACTGACCAGAATATGAAAAATGTCTCACAGAGAAGTAGATCAAGACTCATCAGCATATGAATGACAGGGGATTTTTTTGCTGGATGCTTGCTGGAGGGAGTTAATGAAAGAGGATTACAGAGTGAATGGGTGTGGGACCCTCCTTGGGAACTTGGAGAATTTCACAGAAAGTATTCACTGGAGAGACTGTGCTAGAGTGTCATAAGAGGAAAACCAGGGGAGAGGTGCTGGGAAGAGGAGGTTTAACAAGAAGAAATGTCATCAACTCTATTAAAAGCATCTGCCAAGTCCAGCAGGAGACAGTAACAATTTTAGAGTGTGGCTAAAAAAGCCAATGTCCGTAGGAACAGTTTCGGTCAAGGGAGCCATGTGTTAATGGGCCTGCAGGTGCAAGGGAGAGGAGGAGCAGGGTGATAGGTATAGGGACTTGAAGAGAGTGAGAAAGGGCAGGTCTAAAACACTTTCTGGTCTCAGGGAAGAGAAACAAGGTAAGAAGAAACTAATTTAAAGGTATGTGGTGAGATCTGCTAATTGTTATAAGGGCAGCCGTATGGAAGATGCCTTCGAGGGTTCCAAAGGCTGGAGGGCATTGGACATGGGGAAAGAAGGGACAGGCTGGCAGTGGGAGCACTTTGTGTGGGCTGGGCTCTACATCACCTGTTTGGATGGGTGCTGTGTGAGCTCCAGGGTGACAAATTAGGAGTGAGCTCTGTTTGTCTTTGCAGTTCTTATTTGATGTGCAGCTGCTTTGTGTGCTGTCCTCCAGTCAAAGCTGTATATTGGTAGATATTAGAAATGACATGTTTTTGTTGCTGGTTTTTCTGCTATGTGCAAAATTTCTAGAGAGAGAAAAGAGAGTTTTTCAGGTCTTGGAGCATTTCCTTTGCAGTTTGAGGGCTAAGGGAATAAAAGCGGCTCTGACAGTATCCTCTGTGGGGGAAGGACTCTGTGTCCTAAGGATAATTTCTGATAGCTTTCATTTTTAGTAATACCTTTTTACTGAATAAGTCTTCATGCTGAAATTTACAGAGGAAGTATAATCAGTTTTTTTGCTGTTTTTGCCATTGTTTTTATTCACTGCTTGTTCAGGGTTTTGTTAAGATATGTTTTCATAGCTTTTATTCAAAGTTCAATTTCCAAGGTTGATCTCTTTCTGTTGAGACAGGTACCTAATGATTATCGTTACAGAACATTAAATGTGGAGGCAGAGGGTCATTAGTCCCTTTTTTACCAGCTAGGGCATGGGGTTACAGAGAAAGTAGGCAATTTACTGAGTTCACCTGAAACAGGGATTGAAGTTCTAAATGCTAAACCAGGAACTTGCCCAAAAGGTCATCTTTTCATTTGATACTGCCAGGTATGTCTTTGCCACCATTGACCCCTGGTTGTTTAATTTGAGAGAACTGATTGTCCTGTCAGTCCAGGGATCCTTTCTTCAGACACGCAGCCTTTAACCCCTACATGCTGTGTCAAATATTAAAACTCTCTTTGAATAGTGTGTGTTGGCTTTAGTATAGGTAAACAGTGCAGCTTGCACATACAGTCCTACAGAGCATTTAAAGGGGTGCTCAGGTAACTTCAAAAGTCTGTATTTTATTTATTGAATTGAGTCTCTTCATTGTTATGGAGTTATAGTTTGCTATAGACCATGCACTGTGAAAGAGATCAATTTGTTTGGCACTGACCCATCCATTTAACTTGAAGCAATTAGATTTAAAGCTTTGCACTTTATTAATGTGTGTGCAAATAGCAACTGGGTTCCAAGGACACTCTTCAGGAAAGCACCTTGAGTGATTGGTCTTGATATATAATTCATATTTTGCTTCCAGCTTTCCAAAGGAAAAAAATCACATTAGAATTATTTTTAGATAATACTGTAAAGGGAAAAAACTGAAGTGGTGGTGTATGACAATGACTTTGTGTGTTTAATGGAAGTATATTGACTTGAAAGTGTTACAGCTTTCCTGACAAGTTATTCCATAGTTTTATTAAAGAGTATAGAGATTAATTTGGGATGTACATCAAGACGTTAAAAAGGCCTCCAAACAAAACTCATGGCACCACAGTGTTCATTTTCTAAACTGTACTGGCATTCATGGTATTTTAAAAATCAATGCCACTTCTGAATCTTGACTGAGAATAAGAACCACCTAGCAAATAGAGCATTTCAGCCTGGATACAGTTATGAATTCTTAATAAAAGTGTGCAGTTCAAGACACTCATCCCTCATGGAGGAGGCACCCTAACACTGGAAATGCCCCTGTGTAAATAAGGTGGCTATACCATCCAGGGCAAATAAACAGTGGAACTGTCCAATTTGAAAACATTTGTGGCATGCACAAGTGCTAAAAATAATACCAAGGTGACAAAATAGTAATCAAAAGAGGACCCTAAAACCCCATAAAATTAATTAATAATTACTTAATAGAGCTAATTAATAGCTATTGTAGTCAATGCTGAGCATGTTTGAGTAAAATATATGTGCTTATGTAATATAAATATATATAAATATAAAAATATGTATGTACTGTATGTATATTTTATATATATATATGCACACATGTACAGCTTGCAGATTATACCATGCCCAGGTCAGTCATTTAAGAAGGAATTTATATGTCTGGAAATACAGAAGAACAGACAGTAAATGTTTGTGTTCTATGCAGCTGAAAAGGAGAATAAAGATACTGGACCAGAAATGAACCAAAGAGTGCAAGCTCTTCAGGGTTTTTCTGTTTCAGCTCATTAAGATCATTCACGTTTCTGATGTGCTCTACTGATAATTGCAAATAGTGTTGGTGTCTTTTGTAAACTGGGTGAAGAACTGTGTCTTTAAAAAAAAGCCTATTGGGACTGGGCATTATTCATGCAGGGGACTTGCAATGCTGACCAAATGGAACAGGAACAACGTCGAAAAATTACCTCACTGAGGCTCATCAGCCCTGAGTTTTCTGTGAATGATGAAGACACAAAAAGTAAAATTAAAAAAAAGGTCAAACCCTTACTATGAGTGAGCAGGGAAAAGCTGTATGCTGGCAAAACGCAGAGATCTCTTAGGGAACATGAGGAATGTTTAGTGTGAGAGAGAACATCAGCCAGGCTTTGGTCCTAGAACTCTCTGCAGTTTAATGGTGACTTGAGCAGAAACTGCTATTTGTGATTTCCGAATGAAATTTGTGGAATGCTGCAGTCCCAGATGATAAGGAAAGCAATCCTGAATGAAGTGACTCAGTGGCAGTGTCAAAGCATCAACAAATTTGTGAATAACCTGAGGCTGAATAGTCAATTTTGGCATTTCAAGGCTGGTCCTCCTGGCATCTGCAGAGGAAAGGCCCAGATGGTTACATGGAATTAGAAGTCACTGAGAAGGTAAAAGGGAGTGTTGAGCTCTATAGTCTTTTAAATAGGAAATGTATGGATGTGTTTAAATTAACCTGGCTGCACTGGTCCTTGTGTTGCTGATAGCAGCTGCCACATATGTCAGGGGTATAGCAGTCACATTGATGTGGCCACAGCATGGTGTGCCTAATCCTTAGCTTCTTATCTCTGGTTTTTGCTACTTTGAAAAATGAAATTCAACTTTGCTAGCCAGAGAATTAGTGTCTTTCTATTTTTCCTCTTATTTCACTCCCCTTTCCAGAATTTCCCTTTGTGATAGATTTACTCACTACTTGTGGTAAATAAGAGTTTCAAAGATCCTTACAGTAAATAATAGTGCTGCTGATGTGAAAATGATCTGCATTTAATGAGATACATTTGCACTGTTATAATTGGTAATCTAAAGTTAGAATTAAGAGTATATATAAATCTTTACAGAGAGGTAATGACCCAGTTATGCTGTGTCCAGGAGCTTTGCTTATGTATAAAGCTCAAGTAAATTCTTGTCACTTTGACCAAAAATTTATTAAAAAGCAACCTCTCCAAAACCACAGAAACCCACAAGATCTCACTAAACCACTGAAACTTTCATGCTGGCTGCTGTAATTAAAAGTGAACACAGTGAATGTGTTTTACCACAGCACTGGAGCTGTGAACACTCTCTGTGGCTGTGGGCAAACAGTTAAATCAAGAGATCAATGGTTCTAGAGCATAATGGCACCTCTCAATTTCCCCCTCTGGGATTGATTTGCAAATGAATATGCCTGTTTGTTTATTGGAATCACTATTACTTCAGCAAAGTGTTCCAGCCAAGATGCAGCAATTTTCCAAGGGCCCTGGATTTCATTGTTTATCAGTGTCATGTGGAAGGATCAGGAGACCCAGCAATGGAGACTTGGAGTAAGAAAAAAACAACCCACCAAAGAAAGAACAAAATTTGTGAGCTAGAAAAGTACTTTGGTACTCAAGTTGTTAAAAAGACTTAATGAATTTTAAAGAATAAGAATGCAGCAATGTTTCAACTGCTTTAATAAGGACAAAGTAATATGGGAAATCAGAGCATATGTGCCACTGCTTTTGCTAATGCTTGTTATTTACTTGTTGATATAAGCAGTCCTAAAACAGTTGCTAATCTTCTAGAACATGACTTGGGATATGGAGAATCTGTTTGCAGTAGATATATAATTAAATGAATGTTTCAGGAATAACTTCTTCCTATCACACAAAAGTGTGAGGGTAAAATCCAATGATGTTCCTATGAAATCAGACCAAACTGACGAGAACAAGGCAAGCTAAGTGGATGGGGTAGTTTAGATGACTGGACAAGTCAGATGCATGTGTCAGTGTCTTGGGCTTGAATTATCCATATAATGATTGTTTGAGAAAACTTTGAATACCCTTTTTGTTAATCAACAAATTCTTCCTTCATCTAGAATGACCAGTTTCCATACAGTATGTTAATGTAAGGAAGAAAATTAGTGATTCTGATACACTGCCCTTCTCCTGAACTTGCCTGTTTGTTGTTGTGCATGTTGTCCCTCAGTCTTGTGCTGTTCTCCCTTGGTCCTGCACAATAATGAAGGCAAGGGAATGGGGTCTGTCTTTTAAAAAGCTAGGTAAAATAACATCATCAGCATGTGAGGCAAGAGTAAGAGAGAAGGGAATAGCAGAGTGCTGCATGTGTCTTGCCCTCATTCAAGCAGAGAATTTCCACCCATCAGCTGCATCTCCTAAACAATGTCAAAACATTATTGAAGAAAATCCCATGCAAACTCCCTCCACCTCTGTTGCTCTTGACAAGAGTACATGAAGTTCTCTAATGTGCAAGGGAACTGTATCAAAATGGCTGGATTTGGATTTCCTGCTGCTGTTTGTTGGCAGTAGAGCTTCTGGAAAGGTTAAAGTAGAGTCTATTCATCCAGAATTCTGGCAACAAAGGTAGCCAGAGTTTTGGTGCCAGTCCCCTCATTTGAGTTTGACCTTGCTTTCCTCTTGGTGCTCGCTGTAAAACTTCTCTGTTCTGACACTCAAAATGTTCTTGGTTTGAGAGGTTTCCAAACCTTGTGATAAAACAGATACTTCCCTTCTGCCCTGTGTCCCCGCCCAGTCTCCTTAGCTGCACCAGGGCATATCACCAGGCTCCTGCTGTCAAGGACCACAGGCTGAACAAGGTGTAGAATGGTAGCAAATTTCTCAGTTGATCTGTGGAAAGTGCAAATTGCCACTTTTGCACCTGCGCTGTACTGGGCTTTTGAAGTGCTGTCCAGTGCTCTCTCTTCTGAGGGCAGCCCTTTTAATTTGATTCTAGAACAAGAGTTCTACCAGCACAGGTGAGGACCATCTGTGTTTTCCTTCTCAAACTAGGAGTGTCTAGTCAAAGGAGACTCTTAGACATCTATGTGGATAGCCTTCTGCTTGTGTATTTATTGCAGTTTTCTTCAAAACAAGAGCAGATTTTTTTCTGAGAGTAAGAAAGGAGCTGTTTTTTCTCTTGTTCCCTTGAAAGTCTTTAAAATCATTTGGGAGAAAGTATTTGGAAAAAATTGAATGTGCGTCAAAGACAAAATTAGACCTCTTGGGACAGTAGCAAAAGAGAAAGTGTAAAGATGAGATTTCAGAAGGTGATGGTAAGGGCTCTTGATGATGCTTAAAAATTAAGTTCATAACAGGCTAAAGAGCATCCAGAGGGACTGCAGAGTCACAGGATTTTGATAGAATTAGGGGAAATGCCATCTGCGGATTCATAATGTTAATATTACCATGATATCTCATTTCTTGAGTAGGTCAGCAGGATTAAGTGGAGGCTGTCTAAACAAGGATGAATTTTACCCTTAAGCCCTCAGGGATCAATAGAAATCTGAAACTTCAGAGACTTAAAATTGAGGGCTACTTGTTTTGTGTAGAAGACATTAACACTAATAGAGAGACATTAATATTTGGAGACATCCATTGATGTCTAAGAACAAGTGTGTCGTGGAGGGAAGGAGTTCAGCAAACATCTTGAATCTTCTGCTTCTCATAATTTGAGTATTGCTGGAACTGTTCTGCTGTTTCATCATATTTCTATTATATAATTCTACAGCATTGAGAAGGCAAACTTATGATGGAAAGCAAATGATAAATTTGGAGAGAGCATGCAGAGACTTGTATTTGTTTTTTGGGAGTGTTTTTGGTTTGCCTTGCAAGAATCCTGTTTGTGTTTAATTTAAATATTTATAAGCAAATAGTGAATTTTAAATGTAATTCAATGAGAAGGGTTTGAGTTAGCTGCTAGTTCTGCCAATAAATAGTAAATTCCCTTCAACATTAGCAAATGAAGTATGATATAAGCTATTAAAAATACTACCAATAATCTGGTTCATTAGCTATGTTGCTAAGGTTACAAATTAGTTTCTTCAAATTGGCAAGCAAGTTTTATATGCATATTTATGTATAATGGAATTTCTGGTTTTGTGTATTTGCTATCCCTAGGTATAATAAAAGTAATGCATACTGACTTTGATTGTAGCTAAATAGTATGAGTATGAATTTATATGCATAGACTATAAGAAAGACTGTAAGAAAATCTTTCAATTTAGGGGTTTGATAGAGAAATCAATAAATGCAGCCAGTAAAGTCCTCTGTCCAATAAAATGTATGAGTTTTGGTAAGGGCAATATTCTATTTTCCTCTGAAATTTGGGTTCTGCTTTTCCTTGTTTGGTCTACAATTATTCCCACTCTGAAGTGATCCTAGTGTTCATCCTTGTTTCCCAGACTCTGCAGTTCTCAATAGTTGGTTTGGAACAATACATTAGCAAAGTATAACAGAGACTTCCACACTTCCTTTGTCTGACTGGATCTCAAAATTGGATGGATGATCCTTATTTATAGGATGAAAACCAGTTTTAGCTGTGAAAATGGTCCTTTTGACAAAATTAGATGATGGAAAAAGGCTAGGAGTTCTACTTAATGACATACCTCTTTCAGTGAAAATTGATAATAAGAATTTGATATTAATTTATGAATGATTTAAGTCATACTTAGGATCAGATCACACTTTCTGCCTTCAGATGTCAAAGAAACCAAGCAGCTAACACAACCTTGTCAGATCTGTATTGAGCTACCTACAGAATGTGGGCAGAGAGTGCCAAAGTCATTGGACAGATTTTATTTTAGTCTCTTACTTCACTGTTTCACCACAGGGATTTTTCCTAATGAGAAAGTTGATATCTAGGTTATACTAAACTGAACTAATCTCTGATTTAACCTCATGGCTTGCCACTTCAGCTTGTTCCACGATCTGTCCTGCCTGCCCACAGTGGCTGGGCTGGGTCACAGGAGAAGCAGATCAATAAGGAATACTTGGATGCAGGGTCATTTACAGATGGAGCTGTCTCACACATGCAGTTTGGAACATTCTTTCAGGCCTTTCTATCACTTCATTTGTAGTAGAGATATCATTATTTAATGTTCTTCAAACAACAGTGTGCAATTCAGATGCTTTATCTCTTTGTCAGTGAATGTCACAGGCTTTGTGCTGTTTTTTTTTTTTTTTTTTTTTTGTTTTTTTTTTTTTTTTTTTTTTTTTTTTTTTTTTTTTTTTTTTTTTTTTTTTTTTTTTGTTTTGTTTTGTTTTGTTTTGTTTTCTGTTGATCCCAAGAAATCAAGGAGCTGGACTGTTGACTTAAGCCAGTTTAGCAGTGGATTTGTTTTGTGATGCTGAGCCATGTGGTTATTGTGTAAGAGAAATTAGGGGAAATGGAGCCCTCTATTAATAAAGCAGAACACTATAATTCCACTGCTGCAGTTTACTTTGTTGTGAGGACTTGGTTTTTAGTGCATTATAGCAAAAGCTTGGGTCATATATTGATTGGAAAATTGGTTAAATCTGACTCCCTAACACTTAAAATCAACTCAATTTGTCAATCAGAGATAAACATCATTGGAAAAAAACTCCAAAGTAATCTTAGAGGAGGGAAAATTTAGATGAGATGATCACTCTAAGGCCTTACATAGCAGAGCTACATCCCAAAGTCCTTCCTTCTGTTGTGTGTAGAAGAGAAGTAATGGTTACGAGGGTGTGAGTGGATGAACTCCTAGCACTTGGTCTGGAGCAGAACATGTCCTTAAGTAATGCTCCTAATTTCTGTGGTCAGATTTTTCCTCTACTGATATCAATGCATCCAGGGCTGTAGATTCTAAAAATGCATATTCAGAAAGGGCCCAGGGGAATTCTCAGTGCCACTTTACTCTTTTGTGCAGACTGCAGGCTCAGGGAAGTGCTGTAGCATCTCTTGCCCTTGTGTCACGTACTGAAAGATTGGGTTTTTTTGTCACAACTGGTAAAAATAAAAATTTACTGCAACTATAACACAGGGTTGGATCCCCTTTGTCCCTCAGACTCTTTTAAAGACTTAGGAGTTTCTGCTTCTATCAGGCCATGGGAAATTCTGCTCCTTCAGTCTTAGGTCTTAGATCTGCATTAGCTGAAATCTGAGACAGACTCCGTACCTTTTTCTAGTCCAGACTGCGTTAATTTGCCAAGGCCCAGTTTTCATTCCAAAAAATGGAGTTTAGCTTAGAGGCCTTGACACCCCTTACTCTTAACTCCTTTCTTCTCATGACTGCTCCCAGGCTTCCTTGCTGGTGCTCCCAGTTCCCTCAGAAAGCAAATTCCCAGCAGTGGTGCAGTGGGGACAGTGTTCCCAGTTCAACAATGGGCAAATAAGGTAATCACTTTTTATCAGTGTCCTGTTTTTAGGCAAACACTTGCCAGACTGCAGCAAATCAGTTGGTATTGACCAAAAGTAATTACCTCCTGAGAGATGATCAGTGTGGCAGGCTGCTCATACATCTGAAATTACCCCTGCATTCCCTGGAGTGCATAGAGCAATTGCTGAGGTGTAAGAAATGAATCAATGTGATCTCAGTTCTACCTTCCTGATGGCCTCAGATGTCCTGGGATGGATGAATTGATGCTTGGTACTAGGAAGTCCTTGCAGTGTAGCCACAGCCTGGCCACACCAGATCCCAGAGATGAACCAGCTGGGAAATGAAATTAAATGAAGTTTTGCTGATGCCCAGCACCAATGGGACAAAGGAAATCAGGAAAACTCTGGAGGTAAACCCACATGCTAAAGTTGCTGATACTCTTTGAGAGAGGACCTGCAACATTAGATTTGCAATCACTTCCAAAATATTTATTGTAATTAATTTTTTAAATTCTGCATATATTTTGTCTGAGTTAGTGTCAGTTATTTTTCTTTTAAAGCTCACTAAATTCTTGATCTTAATGATTTCTGTAATAAAACTTTAGTTTACTTAATGTCATGTGAGAAAAATGTCCTGTTATTGCACTGAGGCAAAAAAAAACAGTTCAAAGGTTGCTGTCTCTAGATTCTTTGTTGCTCAGAGTATTTCTAGTAACCATCTTACTGAATACAATTCCATCATTTCAGTTCTTCTTTCTACTAGTTTTCCTTGGCTTTTGAGAATTCCTCTCACTTTGAGTTCAAGTTCTTTTGCTTAGTGTAGAAGTACTGTGGCTTTGTCTGTGTTGTTCTGCAAACTGACCTCATTGGTGACCTCTAGAAAATACATTTCTTTTTTAAATATCAAGAAATTACAAAAAGGGAGAATAAAGTATGTCTGCAATTTATTTAATCATAAGGTGATGAAGCAAAGTGGGCAACAACGCAAAAGAGTATTATTGGATGGAAATGACCAGAAGGAAAGTGGTGTAGCACAGAAATGACCTCATATAACTTTCTTAAAGTCTCCTCTGGTTTGAGCTGGGAACAGCATGCATTAACCAGCCAAAGACAAATTCAACCTTTCATTAAATACTGACTCTGTTTTAAATAACTCTGTGAAGACTGATGGACTCATTCAGATGTACTATTTGTCTTTTGGGCTTCTATCAATGAATCAATGTCCTTTATTTGACTGTCTGACACGTATTTAATTTGGTGTAATATATGATACATGGAAAATGCTTTTCAGTTTGAAACATTAATGACTGATAGTTGCCATCATTCAAGTTCTGCCTGTTACAATTTATTTTTTTTCTATACTCATCAAGTTTACTAATAATGATTAAAGATTTTCTTAGTTACATTGACAACAGTAATGATTAAAGACACAGGCAACTTGTGGTATGGAACAGTTCACTTCTGTCCATCATTGATCTTCCTTTCCATATTATCTGCCAGTTAGACCTAAACAGAAGTATTGAAGAGCAAGGTTATTCAGCACATTTGAATGAGTAATTGATGAGTAGACATCAGTTAACCCAATAAAATATATATTTTAAAATCTGTAATCAAGGGAAGGATATTTCATGCTTATGGGAATATTGGCATTACATTGGAAATTAGATACTTACAATTAAGATGAATAATGTATTACATTGTAATAGATAGTGCAGTGGTAGTATTTGGGTTTCAAATATTTAAAACTGATACTTCATTTGCAGTTTAGGATTTTTTTGGGAATTCTCTATCTGGTTACATAGAGATCCCTCCTTTTTGTATGTTTTTTGGGGGGGGGGGGGGGAAGAAATACTTCTGTTTCAAATATAAACTACTTGAAAAATAAATGAGTACATAAGGAAAAAAAAACCTCAAATTTTGAGCAGGGCATACATAGCTGATCTGCAGTTTTATTTCAGCACTGTGTGCCTTTGGTAAGTGCTCCTGAGCTGAGATGTTTGGCACTTGACTGGACTGAGCTGCCTTGTTTTCAGTTCCCAACTGTGGCTCACCTGTGGCTGACCCTGGACCTGGGCAGGCCATCACTGTGCCATGTGCCTTAGTTTCCCCTTTGTAGGAATCACTTAATGATACTGGCCAGCTCCTTAAAATGTATTGAAATCAAACATGTTCCTATGGACAGCCATAAGCAATGGCTGCTCTTTGCACCTCTGTTTAAGAGGAGACCATACAATTCATGCTCACACCAGAAGTTTTCTGGTTGGTCACTGACACAGAGCTTTCTGTCCCAGGCTGTGGCAGGAGGTCTAACCAGGAAATTACTTTATTTTGCTTCTGTTTCTTCTCTTCCCATCTGCCAAATAAGCTGTACCACCTGCATTTCAAAGTGGTTTTGAACCTCTAAGGAAAAAAAAAAAAGCTGTACAAGCTATACAATTTACTTGTGCTCTGTTTTCAGCTTTGTGCCCTAGATGGCCTAAAGCTGTCAATATTTGGGGAGGCTTCATTAAGGGTTTCAGTTGTACCAGAGTAATGTACAAATATTAAAGTGTCTAAATGAGCTCCTACACCACATTTCTCTATTTCTTTTGCTACTTTGTAATGGTAAGTTTCAAAATTCACCATCAATTATACTTCTAAGCCATCATTAATACTTCTGGTTCAATAGTTTCAGAGTGAGAAAAGGGTAGCTGTTTCTGGTTAATGATTTATATCCAGTTTCATGGCTTAGAACCTATCTTATTTTTGTAAATATGCTTTCTAGCAAAATTGAAAAATATCTCTTGATTGAAAAATTGAAAAATCAGAATAATTTAAGTGTTGTTTATCTGAAGTAATAATGTGCTTAATGCATTTGGATATCATTCATCATTTTCTTACAGATATTTGAATATTAATTTTGAGATATGCAGAGACTGATATATGTATAAAAGAACACTTTAGAATGTGTTATATTCTTAGATGTAGTGTTTTCATAATAAATAGATATCATGCATGTATTAAACATTCTGTAGGGTACATGTACTTAAATAATGTGTATTTTTCCATATATTTTTGCTGAATTAAATAAAAAAAAATGCATTTAGAAGAGCCTTAACCACACAGACTTTAGATTCTTGAGAAGAAAATAGGTGAAGATTAACCAATACACTTGTATCTTACTGCTTTAGGCATACATATGTGGTAATTATTCTGCAGTCTTTGTTCCTTTTGTTAAAATTGAGAGTGAGCTCTTAAGTCATAATAAAAGTACATGGGTGCATTCTGTGCATGAATGTATTTATTAGACAAGAGTTCTAGATGAGGATGCAGGCATATTCTCTTTGCCTTGAGTAGATTTTCAGGCATGAAATCAGAAATATACTCTGGCCTCTTCCCAGAAGTTCACCAGACCTTGTATATAATCAAGTAGAGAATATGATGATGGTTTCATTTGCTGTCATTGGTACCTGGTTCCTTGATATTGTGTGTGTGTGGGTCTGTCACAAAAGGCTGAATTCAAACTGGTCTGTTTACAGAACATTCATCTCTTGAGCTGTGGAGTGCTCGGCTGCTTCTTGCACTTGCATACTTCAGGTGCAGTTCTGACCTTGCTTGTGTAGTACTTTGTATGATATTTAGACATTTCATCTATTTTTTAAACCCATGGAATCATGTGTGGTTTAAAGCTTCCTTCTTGCCATATGTTTGCAATGAAGTGGCTTGAAATCCCAAATTATTCTTCCTTTAGTTTTCTTTTAGCTTCAGTCCTGCACAGAGTTTGTCACAGACTGGGCACTCAGAAAAGTGCTGCTTTAGCAGCAAACATGATCTTTACATGAAAGAGGTAAAATAGCTCATATCAGGATAAGACAGAACAACAAAATAAATCTGAACTGTTTGCTATTAAAAAAAAGGAAGATACTTTGGAGACTACAACTGAAAAGGTAAGCTAGAACTAGTGATCAAATTGGAATAAAATAAATGAATGAGCTCAAAAATGTGTTTTCAGAGAAATAACAATACCTATAACTTAAATTCCCTAATGGATTATGCCAACATTTCCAGCATTCTTTGTGTGATAGTGGCAGGAGGAGATGTTAGGGGACAATAGGCAAACCTGGTCACCCTCTGCTGTTGAACATCTCCTCAGCATCCATCTATTGGATTAGGAATATTAAAGAGAAAAGGCAAGAATTCTCCCTCTCTCCCTCTCTCCCTCTCTCCCTCTCTCCCTCTCTCCCTCGTCTCCATATATATATATTTTTATTTATTTTGCCTTTTATTTATTAATTTGAGCCTGTTGGAAATGTTTGCCTCCACAGACTCCCGTAGCAACAAATTCTAGTTTGTGACCCAAGATGTAAAGTCCCTAAGGGTAAGAAAGGATATATTAAAAGTGTATGGGTGTATGATCTTAGCTGTCTGATGGGCCAGATGACCCTTGGCACAAGGACCTCAGTCAGTGTTTTAGGACACAAGCAAAATAGAAATATTAAAGTTGGGGTCAGCCTGCAGGGTCAAAGTTGTTTGGGTTTTAGGAAAAAGTAGATCCAGAAAGTGAGGAATAAAACCCCAGCACAAGTTAATGATGTGGACATAGAATGGATTTCAGCAGTTTTCTGCCAAATATTGAATAAGGGAATGTTCACCTGTGAAAATTTAAATGAGTTTGTCTATAATTTGGGATAAATTTCACTATGTGCTTTATGAAGACTACATCATATGCTCCTGTTCATTTGTGCTCAGCTACCACTTTTAAGAGTTTGTGACTAACTCAAGATAAGGAAAAGTAAAGAAAGGGCTTGGCCTTTGGGATTCTGGTATCTGTGGGAAGCTTTTGAAATGCTAACTTTTTTTTATGAATGGAGTTGCAGGTTGTTATCCCCATCTAGAACAATTCACAAAACTCTTTCAGAAAATACTGTCCCACCTTGATCATTGATTTTCTGGCCAATCTCAAAACAACTTTTCCATTGATTTATAGGATGCAAATGTATTTCCCAGAATTAGTCTAAGCTTTCATTCAGATTTGTATGGTTTTTTAAAAGACAGTTCTTAGGATGGAGAGGTTTGCAGTGTGCAGCTCTTCTGTAATGTTGCAAAGGTAAATATCCTTATGTTAGAGCTCAACCTCCTGCCATGAGAAGCTGTGGGACATTCCTGCTTTAATCCTTGATTTGTCTTTCCTAACCTTTTCGTGGTGGTCCTTCTGTGTAGTTTAGTTCTTTGTGGTTCTAATTTTTTTGGTTGCTGGTGCTTTTGAGGCCTGTCATTCTTGTAAAATGGGATGATGCATGTGAGTTAATTAGGCTAGCAAAACCCTTGTGAAGAAAAAAAGGAGAACAAAGGGAGTATACCTGGAGACTCCTTCAATTGCTTTTAGCAGGCTTTGAGGAAAACAGATGTTCATTTGAAGATTTTAAAAGAAAAACACAAATGTTTTTAATTCAGCTTTAAATTGGAAGTAATACTTGACCAAATTAATGTGAAGTGATAAAGAACAGATTATTTTTTTTGAAATTAGGGCAATAAACTGATTATATTAAAATGCACTTCCCTACACTAACAAAGTATTTAGATAATTTGTTCTAATTGCCATTCCTTCTCATACCCAATGCCTAGAATTAAGAAATGTGGTGTTTTGTATTTTTCCAAATCTACTATCTAATACCATGCTCTCTCTCTCTCTCCAAATTTGGAAATGAGAACAATGAAGCCAACAGTGGGTGATAACTTTTCTCACTTTTTGCAGATAAACACATTGCAGGATTGGGATCTGGCAGCTCCCAGCTGTGCTTCAGCTATAGCTGCTATCTGCCAGTGTTTAACTCGTTGGACTGTGAAGTGTTTTTACATAACTAAAGTAGGACTGGCAGCAAGGAAAAGAAAAACTTCCATATCTCAATCCTCCGTCTAAATAATGGACAAAATATTTATTTTATTGGGCTATTTCTAAGTGCTGTGGGGTAGTAAAGATGAGGTAGAGAGGTATGATTGTATCCTATAGCAGTTAAATGGAGTTAAGTGCTCTGTTCTATTCCCCTGGTTATTCTGGGAGAAATTCTTCTGAAAATATATCACACTGATGGTATCCAGTGTCTAGAGCCCTTCCAAATGTTCAAGCTTATTCCTTATTTTAGCTTTTTGTGGTTGTAAAGGGACTGATCATTCACTGAAGTACTGCAGTGGGTTAATTTATTGTAGGGACACAACAATGGGGTTCTCTGTCAATAAGGGGCATTGTTTAGGAGTTCATCCACAGCAGCAATGAAACAAAAAGACACATCATTTTTCAGGTCGAAAACCTCCTTATTGGTATTTCTGTATTTCAGGCTCTGCACTGAACAGTGTGAAAAAGGACCACTTGGGCTTTTGTTGCATCCTGGGTCTCATGAAAAAACTGTAAACTGCTCTGCACAGATGTAGGGGAGAATGCAGTACAAAAATGCAGTTGTTGTGTTTTGAGTCTTATCAAGGCACTTCAAATCTGGGTTTGTAGCACTGATATAGCACAGCTAGAGTTCAATTCAACTGCTTATAAATGGGGCTGTCTGGGGTGCACTTAGTGGCCAAGTTGCCAGCACTGGTTTTAACTGGGCCTGCGAAATCCTCAGCCAAGTTTGCTTTTTTTGGGGATGGGGAGGACAAAAGATAAAAGTTTTACAGAATGCCATGTATATGGATAAAAATACATATATATAATATGCATATATATATATGTGTGTGTGTGTGTGTGCACTGGTATTTTAGGTAATCATGACCAATGCTTCCCTCTTGCTTATGCCTTCTTTTGAATGACTGTTTGATGTCAACAGCCTCACAATGACCATGTTCTAGTTTTCTAAGCTTTTTGTTCCCTTAGTGATGTGTTTCTGCTCCAGAATGGAAGTTTTACTTTGTCTGGAAGGATGTGAGGATAAAAGCTGTTCTAAAACTACAGAAACTCATGAGCAGACACGGGCATGTTTCTCAAACTGTCACAATTGGCTTTATTCTCTTGATCCCAGCAAAGTTAGAGGCAAGCACATGGAGTTGCCCAGGACTGTTCACTAGACCAGTGGCAGTCATAGAATCGGCTCTCAACTGTTTCATCTCAGCCCAAAGCAGTAACTCCTAGATTGCCTTGCCTTCTGAAAGAAACCTTTGCTAATTATATTAGAGCTCTTGGCAGACTTCAAGGACTTGACAAAAAGGATTTGTTGACTCTTTCCTAGAAGTGGTTTCCATGGCTTTCAGTGGGTATGTTTCTTTTCCTGACAGATCATGAAAGCTGCTACTGACATAGTATTCTGCAGGCACCAATGTGTATTCTTTTAAGTCCTGTTTTTGATGCTGATAACTGAATAATCATCTCTGTTATAACCATCCTCTGAAAAACTATCTGGTTCCCACGGCACTCTTGTAAATTGAATTTTGCGTTTCCTGTTGCAAGGGAAACAAAACATGCATGCAGGAGTTACAGATGTGGAAACCTAAAAAAAAATGCTAAGTACCTCAGTCATTTCAGATTGAAGTTTGTGTGCTAGAGAAGCACTGCAGTAGTTTCATACCATCCTTTCCTACAGGCATAGGGGCTTCTGTGATATTTGACTGTGAGAGGGCACTGTCTTACCATGTAATGGATGTGTGGGTGTCCTCATTATGGAAACTCAGTTGTTTATGTTTGCTTTTGGCTTTATTGAAAAGCTTTAACTATTTTGGAGTCTGTTGAAAGACTGAACTGAGTAAATGGGGAGAGTAATGAATAAAGTTCAGTTTTTGCAATGTAAAATTTCTCCAGGGATTCAGCTGAATGTCCTTTACTCCAACAAAATATGATGAGTTGGTCCTTGTTTTTTGCATCAATTATTTGTTTGATGCACAGTGAGCTTTTGAGAGACTGCCTTTGATGTTCAGCAGTAGTGTGTCTGATGTGACCCTTGATGCTTCTTCGTGGGTGGAAAAAAATCGGTTGTTAAAAGATGGACAAAATCCCATTTAAGGTCATTATGTTTCTATTGAATTGTACGTTGTACTTCTGCATGTGGTCATTAGTCTTATAAAAACAACCACACAAGAAAGCTGCACATATTTGCATTTCTTTCTTCCTTCCGTGAACTCTTGACTCTTCCACCTTGGTTTAGTCTCTTCTTTATAAGAAGCAGCAGCTTTATGGGGCTTCATCAACTGACATTAATAAACTGTCTTGAAAGATTTGGGGACATCACAGATTTTAAGAATTGATTTTTGTATCATTGAAGTGAATTTGCATTTTGTATTGACCTCAGTAGACCAATATTCCTAGCTGAAGATAGCCGTGTTTGCGACATGGCACAAAGCCCTGCAAGAGGAAATGGAAACTAGCTTCCATCCATCTGCCTTGCTAATAGATTAATATTTTAAAATGAGGCCATAAATGAAACATTTACCACTATTAAAGTTTTCTGGGTAATAAATCTGTGTCGAAGCATGTTGAGCAATGCTGACACTGGTGCTGTGTGTTGTACAAAGACAGCATTACAAATAGTTGCAATTTCAGCCATGTAATGAGGTAGCCACAAGCAGCAAAAACCTCCCTCCTCCCCCCACCAAATACTTATTCCATTTTGATGTGTCCTTGTAAAAATTATTTTCCCATAATAAAGACCAAACTGCCAACTTTCAAAGCTCAGGATGAATATAATTGAAAAGAATACCTAGTTTAATAAATGTACCTATAATTGCCTCCCTCCTCTCAGACAATACTGGGGGAAATAAAATTAGCTGCAAATAACACATCTAGAGAATCTGAATGGAAAACAAAATGATAATAAGCAGTTTCATGGCATTTAATTTATATCATGGATTTGTAGCAGAAAAGCAGAAACCTGTGGACAACAGGGTATGAATCCCCTGTTATATTTAGAGATTGACAGCCCTATCTTGCAGCACTCATGAGTTGTATTTTGGAAAGTTGAAAATAGAGATAAACAACATAGCTTCAGATCTGGACATCTTTAGGAGCTCAGACAGTACCTGATTGAGTCTGTCAGGAACAAGACATTGGACAAACAGCTGTCGAGTTCACTTAAAACCTCCCTGCAGTTTCAGTGAGCTGGGCTGCAGTTGAGTTTCCTGCTATTTGCAAGCTTGTATGTGCAGTGCCCAGTATTTCAGAGGTTGGTTTACAGCAGAGTTTAGATCAAGATACTTTTTTTCAGTGGCCAATTTCTTATTCTCAGTTTTGAAATTATATATTTCTTTAAAGTGTACCTTTAATCTTTACAGATGGTTTTCTTCCTGTTATGTTCAATTGAGGTTATGGTGATGCAGTAAAATTGTTTTGATGCCACAGCCACATCAGTCACAAGCAGTGATGTGGAAACTGACTGGCTCCACTGCTCAGGTTGTACCTTAATGAGGAATTAGTCTGCAGACAACTCTTACACACTGAATTTGGATATTTATTTGGATGGAACTTCACCAGGGAGAGCTCAGATACTGTCAGGTAGCTGTATTCAGCTGGGACTGAAAGGAGACCTGCTGCAGTGGCATGTCTGGAAGATTATATGAGATTTCCTAGGTGGCATTTCCTACAAATGTTAAGACTTCAGACATAGACACATTGGCTAAATTCCAGTCAGAAACTCTTCAGCCTTAGCACTAACACTTTTACAGCGTTAATTCAAATTTGCTGGTATCAGGCTTCTCTTTTCAGCAATTATTCTATTCTGTGAAGATCTCCTGGAATACAGAAGCTCAGAGAATATGAATTCCTCTGTCAGAGGAATGATTTGCTAATCTGATCTTTGTAAATGCTCCTGTCCCAGAGAAGGGCTGTCATGGTGTCCTGTGGTGCTGCTGCAGCCAGTTGTACCCTTATGTGCACCAGAGAGGGGCGAGGGATGTAGCCTCATATTGCATGGCCTGGCATAGCTGAGGTGCCCAAAAGGGCTAATGTCTTCATAAAGAGAGATTCACATGCAAGGTAAAGCTCTCTGCTCCTGTGTCTTCAAAATTTGTGGATTTTTTTGGTCAATTTCAAAGTTGGCACTTGAAAATAATCAGTAGTGGTCCTGTTGCTGAGCCAGCTCAGGGGATGGATATCCAGTGGATGTCCAGGAAGTGGTAGAACAAACAGTGTACCTGTTAGGAAATAGGTAAGACCCCCAAAGAACCACTGATTTCCTTGGTTGTCTGGAATTGTGAGATATAGTTAGTGTACCACTAAGTTTTTTATTAAGTCACAGAGTGCATGTGGTCTTTTTATTAAGTCACAGAGTGCATGTGGTCTACACAGATGACGTTTTTTTCTTGGGAAACAGCAGTAGAAATACATGAGTGTTGGCAGGAAGCAATTTTAAACACAGTCTGAACAATGAGCTGAAACAGACCCCACCACCCCCCCCAAAACAAACAGTAAATAAAAGGTGGATGTATCTTAAACTGGGACAAAATGTACAGGAAGGAGAAGCCACCTGTGAAATACTGTTCCAAGAGACAAAGAAGGGGCTCATTGCAACTGTGAACTGTCAAGAGAAATTAGGCTAAACTACCTGCTTGGTCCATGTAGTTGTAAGGTGAACAGGAGATATGAATCTCAACAAAGGATCTGAAAACTTGAAGGATTCAAAGACATCCTTGCTTCTTTTCCTCTGCTGGCTCAGTTAGTTCAGATAGCTTTACTTGGGTGCAGAGAGTATCTGCACTGAGGATATACCTGAGTTTGATACCCTCAGCACATACAGAGCTAGTTCTGGGACAGAATTATCTCTATGTATAATAAATATCTCCACAGACATTTTAAGGTTTTCCATCCACAGTTTGGGAACCAGGAGTGGGATAAGATCTCTGCCAGAAGACTGAAATTAGTGAGGAGAAAAAAAGACAAAAAGTGAGGTGCATTGAAAAGGCAGTTAATGCTTCCAGAGCAATGCCCTGGCTCACAGGGAGGTCCTCAGGTGGAGGGAAGTGCAGGGCTTAGTACCTATTGGTTTTTATTAAATGTGAGTCTCTCTGAAGAACGTTTCCCTACTGCTCTTTCTGAAGAGCTTATGCTATGTTTATAATAATCATAGAAGGGTGAAAAGGTTACACATTCTCTGTTATGCAACTGATTTTGCAATCACTGGACTGGATTTGAGTGTGTGAAAAAGTGTGTGTGTGTTTATATTCGTACTTGAAGCTTATCTAGGACATAACCTTTATGGAAAACAAAACATCCCTAAAATGACATTTGTTTCCTCACATTAATTGGAGAGAAAGTTGTGTAAAACACGATGCCAGATGCTCGCTACCATCACAAATCACTCCAGAATAAAAAATGCAGGCATAATTATCTAAGGAAATAATGAAGCTAGAAGTTTGGGGGAGTCATTTGTCAGGTAAATGAATCTCAACATGAACTGTATAAGCATGGTCTGATACCTTGTTTGTCAGAAAGCTTTTGCCTATTGAGGAGGACAACTGCTTTGTTGCTGTTTTTTTTTTTGCGTCTCTTCCTGGCTCTCCCTTATGCTTTTCCTTACCCAAAACACCCATCTTGAAGTAGACAGCAAAACCGAATATCCAAAGTGGCAGGTGTGAAAACTGGATGCCATTGAAATAAATACAGATGGAGAAGGAAACTCAGACCCTTCCAGCATTAAAAAAACTCTGCTTATAACTGTTGAAGAGGATAACGCAGCTAAAGCATGCTGCTTCTATTTTCTTATTCTTGCTGAAATATTTCTCATTAGTAGATTTGTAAAAATGCCAAACTTCACCTAAAACCCAGCTGTTTACAGCTTTATTTCTAGTTCAATACGCGGTTGACCGTCTGACAGGGGAATTCTTGATCTGTAACCTGAAAATCAGATACAGAATCACTTCAAACTGAATCAAAGAATCTTTTTTAAAATTTCCTTAGAAAGAAAGAAAAAAAAAAAAAGCCAGTCCAAATAAATAACTGTGTTTTTCCCAAAACAAGATGTTTCATCTGATGTAATTCCACACTTCTGTTTATCCTCTTAAACAATATCCCCTCCCCACCCACACAAACACACACACACACTTTTTAAGATGCTAAACAATCAGAAGGAAACAAGACTATGTAATGAAAGCATGTGGGACTTGTCAGTCTAGAAATTTGAACTTGTTGACCTATTTTAGCCAGATTTGAGGTAGAAGCAGAAACATCAGAGTTGCTACTTTCCAACATGCCTTCTGGGAGGGAGCAGGGGCACAGCAGTGTTTCTAGACCTGGCCCTTCACTTCCCAAGTTAAAGCCAGAACAAAGGTATCATTTAAAAAGATAGTATTTGCCTTTTAGAATAAATGAACAAATCAATCCAGGTCTGAGGCTACAGTAACATAATGCACTTCCTCTAAGTAGAGATGAATACAATTAATCAAAATCTTTATCTTGGATGAATCCCATTACATTGGCTTAAAAATGTAAATTGTTCATTTGTGTCAGCCTCCTGGTTTCCAGGAATCCAGACTCTGGGAATAGCAACAACATGTCAGTTAAGCTGCTCAGAAACAGACATATTTGAGTTTTAAGTGACTTCCTGACATTTGCCTCTTATGTAAGTTATTATGTAAATAGAAAAAGGTTATTTTAATGTACTCATGGAGTACACTGTGTGTGAGCCACATTCCTCAGTCCAGCTTCCTTGAATGCTTGTTTTGGCACTTGTTGTGGAAGGGTGCTGCTGCTCCTAGGATCTTGCTGTGCTTTTCACACTGGTGTGCAGTAGCTTCTTAGTGTATAATTACATGCTGTGGTATCCCAATTAACTCCTTTCAACCAAAGCAAAGGTTGCCCGTGTTGGGTTCCTAATTCTGGATGCTGCTGCTGCTCTGCTTGTAAACAGCAGTTGCATTTTCCCCTGACTTCCCTAATAATAGAGCAAATGTGTGTGTGTGTGGACATACTTTTGCAAGGAGAAAATGTGAATCTCAAATAAAAATTAATATTTAGATCTGTGGGTCCAAATATTTTTTAATTAGAAAGGGTAAATACACCATTTCTCACTTTCACCAAACCTCAGAAGTCAATGGAGTGAGTCTTAGGAAGCAGATGTAGCAGATGTGAACGCAAATGCAACAGAAATAGGGTGTGTAGAAAAGAGTACAGCAACAATTCTTTTGGAGATCACAAAGAATGAAAGATTTTTGCAGAAGAGAAAAATGTAATTTTGAGAAATAAGAGTATAATGGAAGGTATTTTGTATTATATGGTGCCCATTTCTGGGAGCAAAGTTTCCAGTTTCCATAGGCTTATTTGATAAGATCAAGTGGCAATATTAAACAACAACTAGAGCAAAATGATGCATGTAGTTGTATTTATAGGATGGTATTAATTACCTGTTAAACATAATACTGATGGTAAGTTATTCTTAGTTACTGATGTCATGAGACATAATGTTAGGTGTAACTTCTTTGATGGTGTGCAGACAGTCATCATTGAGAAAAAAAATGAGTCAAGGAAGAATCATAATTGGGAAAAGAGAACAAAAGTTTTTGGGATGATGTTGGTAATTATTTCTAGTAGAATGAGGATGGGAAGGAGGACAGAATCCACTTAAAAAAAAAGGGATGAAGCTGTTGCAAAAGAAGAAAAGTTGGGATGAACTCACCTGGGATCCAAATATTTTGAAACTTAAAAGGATTTCTTTTCTTTTGAGGTTCACTCAAAACAGTCTCTGGTGCATTTTAAAACCACGTTGCTAATTGTTTCTCCCACAATGCCTGACAGTCAGTCAGACTTTTAAATACTCTTCCCAATTACTGCCACAAACTCCTTTGTATTCTATCAGTACAATAAAGCAGTTTTACTGCACCTTGCTCTGATGTAGCAAATGAGGTTTCTTGCATTTCTCCTGCCCTGTGTCTTCAGTCAGTCCCTGAAGTGATGTTTCAGAGAACCTGCCTTCAGGTCAGTGCAGACACAGTCCTGTCCCCTGTGTCCGGGACATTTCCAGTGCCGCCATTATTTGGGATCACTCGGGAATAAGGGGGAAAAGGATCAACACATCTTTATGTACCCTCCTTCTGCTCTCCCCTCCCGTGGAGCCATGAGTATTTCAGGCACAGTGTAGGTCTGACTGTAATCCATCACAGCTGCTGTCATCACACTGGCTCTTTTTGAAGTGAAGCTTCCCTGTTAAAATGTATGGGAAATGTCTGTTGTGGCATTCCTGGGGGAGCTCCCCACGATGTGATGGGTGAATGCTGCAGGGAGCAGTGAGGGGGCAGGGGCCCACCAGGGCAAGCACAGTCAAAAGACATAAACCAATCCCTGTTTCACATCTTTCTTATTTGGTGTTTTGACAATGTGATAAAGACCTGAAAATTGAAGAAAGAAATTAATGATAGTATAGTAAAACAATTAAGCCTAATTTCTTTGTGTATTCCCAGGAGGGGATCATGAAGCTACTGGTCAACAGTGAAATCTCATAATTGTTCTGTTCAAAAAATATGAAGTCTAATATGTTCTTCATCCTCTGTGTTCAGAGAAGTTTAGGAATAAGTGTTCATGGAGAATATTGATTAGATTTTGATTCAGCTTTCTCTTTACTCTTCAGTTGGTTAAGGAGGGCAAGAGCAGCTCTCAGTTCAGACTTCCTATCTGATTTTAACATCAGCTTGTTGCAAAGGCATCTGATACTTGGCTCTGGGTAATTTTTTACTTTTTTTTAGTGTATATTGCAAGAAATTATTCAAATACAGGATTAAATGGGTTACAGGGCACTTTGGAGTGGAGACTTTGGATGTTAGAGGCTCTCATGAGTTGGTGTAAAAAAGCAATTGGAGTCTCTTTTGTGCTTACCAAGAAAGGTGTGAGGGAAAAATGACCATTCTGAGCCTAAAAATGCATGTGAGCACAAGAAATATGAAGTGCCCAAGATGATATGGTGTTCTAAATAGTTCTAAAAATACCAGAAGCTGGTTCCTTGAACGTATTGGCCCTCCTGCCATTATATGAGCAAGTACTATTTTTATCTGATAAAAATATAATCCAATCAAATAATGTTCAAGATGTCAGGCAAGGGGTATCTGTTGTTGCCTAGTATGTGCTAACATCTGTTTACCCCATATGGGAAGTTTTACAGCAGTCTATATAGAAACAATTTTGGTAACTGAACATATTTTGTTTCTCCTGACTCATTATTTATTTTAAGAATTCCTTCTTGATATAGCAGCTCTTTCTTTCTTAAGTGCTTCTTCCCTTATTATAATTAATATTTCTCTATATTTTGGTTTCATTTGTGAGCTATTCTCATTCCTGCAAAAGTTGAACTGTGATGTGCTGCAGAATGGCAGCTTCAGGTGAGGAGCAGGCAGTGGGGGAAGAGTTGAAGGTGGGATGGTGTGAATGGCTAACGGCACGGGGCCCTTCCAAGGTGGGGATTGGAGGCAGACCGTGCAGGGAATGTAGAGGAAATGAGCTTTGTTTACTCTGTGTCACCTATCTCAGCACCTTGGCTGTGATGGCAATGAGAATGTTATAAAGCTTGTTCAGTGCTGCTGAACCTTGCACAGGAGGAATTTTCACCCCTAACAAGGCCTTACGCTTCAAGCAGCGCAGTAGCAGAAGGATCGTAGCGCAGAGCGGATCTCATTCAAGCCTGACCATGATTTGTGCCACGCGTTTGTCTGTGTTTAAGTAAACAGAAAAAGCCTGACAAGAGACAGGAGGGACAGACTGCCAGGAGACAGGAGGGGAGTCCCCAGCAGGTCCCTGACCCGCGGCGCTCGGCTCCGGCGGGTGCCCCAGGTTTGCTGGGTCTCAGCCCATCTGGCCAGGTGTGCTCACTGCCTGCCGTGGGGCCACAGCCACGGGCACACAGGGCTCCTCACAGCCTGGGACAGCTGTGCCAGGGGGCTGCAGGTTCTGGGGACACTGCCCCAGCAGGGACCCTGCTCGTGCCACTGCTGCTGTGCTGCTGAGAGGGTGCCTTGTAAATAACGTTTCCTCCTTTGCTTCATCCTGGCATGTTGCTTTTCATGCATGGACACAGCAAGCCCATTAGCCCTCTGTAGTGATTTTCCATGCACTCGTCTGGCTGAAGGCTCCTGTTTATCATGCATACATGCTTTTACAAGATCTTTTTATCTGTACATTTTCATTCAGGAGCAAGCTCTGTAACAAGAAATTCTGTGACTTTGTTGAATGTCTGATTGATTTATTTAAAGAAAAATGACAAAATAGATCTTTCTGTGAAAAGCCAACTTTTATCCCCTGTTGCTTCTCCATTATAATATAGAGCTTCAGCTTATGTACAGATGATTCCCTTGTAAGCTCTGATCATTTTGCATAAGTATTAGAAAACTGAAGCTGACCTTGAAGTGGTGAGTGCTGTATTTATAAATGGAAAAAGGATTGCTTTTATAAAAGATTTGAAAAGATTTTTTTGTGGTGTTAATCTTAAAAAAACACAACAAAATTACCTTACCGACACTCCATAAAAATGCAAATAATGTTCTTTCAAGCCTTGTTAAAGGAATAACTTAATTTGCGTTATTAAAAAACATAACTGGAACAAAATATATAAAACATACCAGGTAAAAGGTAGGTGCTCTATAATAAAGAGGCAATAAAATAAAGAGCCAATTGATGCTTTATTACCTGCTTAGTTTATTGTTTATATTTTAATTATATTGCTTCCTAACAGACTATCCCTTTTATATGAACAATTTAATATATAAACAATCATATCTCAAACCTTTAGCTGAGTAATTACATACATTTTAATTTTAGCTCTAGGGAAGTTTTAGGCCTGCTCTCTGGCAAAGACTTTCTTTGCTAATTGCTGACTAGAAATGTTATTATGTCAACCCCAAAACAATAGAAGACTAAAGAAAAAAAGAAATGCCAGCTCTTCAGAAAAAGAACTTTTTAATTGAGGTGAGCCTTTATCAATTCTATGTAATATAAATGGTAATAACTTTTGTGCGAGTGGGAAGATACTGCAAAGGATGAATAGGAGAGTTGTAGTTTTGAATAACTTGAGCTGAGGAATGAACTTCAGGAGAACAGTTGTAGCAGAGGTGTATGCTAGAGAGTGCTAGTATTTAGCATCATTTTTATTATTCTGCTTTAAGCAAATAATCAGGAGGCTCTAAAGACTTCTCTACACAGTGTGGGCCCAAACTTTGAAATTTTTGCCCAGTGCTTGCTCTGTCACGCTCACAGTGTATGTAGTTTGGACCTCATTGAAGTTTTTCAAGTCTTGTTTATCAAATGTTTGTGGCATGATTTGTTGAAGACCCTTCTCTTTACTGGAGTGATAGACTTTGGTATGATTTTAGTAAAATTTAGATCGGCCTCAATAATTTTAGTAGATTACTTTTTAAATTCTAATTTTTGTCCCCCAACTTGTCAGGTAAGCTTCACTTCTAGTAAGGATTGTGCCATCTAGCTTATATTGCCCCCCCCCATGAAAAGCATCATTTAGAAAAGCTGAGGGCTAAAATGTACTTGCCTCAGTGTTACGAGTGGAGGTAAGGGCTCACTGCCTTTCTCTACATGTCTGCATTCTTTTCTTTCATAATTTCATCTGTGAGCTTGCTCCCCTAGTCTGAAAACTTACTGCAGGACCTAATTTACCTGTCTATAACTGCTACCCTTGAAGGCTGCACTGATCACTTCTATAATACCAGAGGATGTTAGCATCTCTGACAGAGTATTTTGCTTTAGGACAACATCAGAACATCAGCCCAGAGAAAGCAGGTATCCCACCTTATAGCAGAGTTTGAACATACTGACACTTGTTAGGGCTTTCTGTGGCAGCGAGTAATGTCTTCCACTACTCCTGCTTTAGTTCATGCTGTGAGTGGAAGCCAGAAGAAGTGGAACAAATCTACACTGCAGGTCTGCCTTGGAGGGAGATGCCTGGGGCAGGTCTGGCCTGGGGGATGGGGCACTTAGTGGGGCAGCACAGTGAAGGGCACAATTCCTTCCTTCCTGGTCCATAGCGCTTAGGGGTGGCTGAAGGGTGGAAGGGAGTGCTCAGAAGAGAAGTGATCATGGAATGTTCTATTATATTGGGGTTGGAAGGGACCCACAAGGATCATTGAGTCCAACTTCTGACCCCACACAGGATCACCCCAAGGCTCACTCCATGTACTTGAGAGCATTGTCAAACACTTGCACTCTGTCAGGCTGTGACCACTGCCCTGGGGAACCTGTTTCAGTGCCCAGCCATCCCCTGGCTAAAGAACCTTATCCTGATGTCCAGCCTTGACCTCCCCTGGCACAACTCTAGGCCATTGCCTTGGCTCCTGTCAGTGTCACCACAGAGCAGAGATCAGTGCCTGCCCCCCCTCTTCTCCTCAGGAGGAATCTGTGACTGCAATGAGGTCTCCCCTCAGTCTCCTCCTCTCCAGGCTGAGCTGACCAAGGGACCTCATCCTCTTCTCATATAGTCTTCCCTCTAGACCCTTCATCGTTTCTGTTGCTCTAAAAGGTTTGTATCTCTTTTATATTTTGGTGCCCCAAACTGCCCCCAGGACTGGAGGTGAGGCCACCCCAGTGCAGAGCAGAGCAGGACAATCCCTCCCTTGCCCAACTGGCACTGCTGGGCCTGATGCACCCCAGGACAGGGTTGGCCCTCCTGGCTGCCAGGGCACACTGAGATGTGATTCTCATTGACAAGGTTTGGGAGGGAAGGGGTGGCACAAGAAAGATGTGCACACATGTAAAAATCCCTTGAAGGGAGAGTCCAACGTCATTAGATGGAGGGAGAATCTCAAGCTCACAGAGGATCCTGTACAATTGAGAGAAAGAGGCACAGTAGGTGCTGCTGAGGGATGTTTAAAGAAATTTGAGAGAGGATTGGCTGATAGCAGTGGGAAGTGAAGTATCAGTGCAGAATCAGTGATTAAAGGGAGAATGAGAAACAGAGATCACATAACAGTCTGAACATTGTCTCTACAGGATGTTGAAGGGGCATCCTTGTCAGAAAAAGGGCAGGGAGATGTTGCAGGGGACAGTGGTGTGGGATCTCTGATGTGTGACAGATCTGGTCTGTGATGCAGCGTGTGGCTTCCTGTTTCTTTGTTGTGTTTCTCCTGTTATCTTGTTTCGTGCCTCCCTCCATATTTTCCAGTAATTCCTCTGTCCTGCAGGGTTCACCTTGAGCATTTGGCTGCTTGTGGCTCACTTGTCCCTGTCCCTAGAAGATCCCTTGCTCTTGTGTCTTTTTGTAAATTGTGCACACCTGTCACAGGGCAGCACAGCAGAGACTGGCCCGCAAGGTCAGTGTTAAACAATGTCTCTGAAATAACCATAGGTGGGTGAGGTAGCTGCACTTTTTTTCCTCTTTCTGTTTGGCTTCAGACACTTGCTATCTAATTACTGAGCACCTTGTGCACTGAACCATACAACTGGCCTTTTCAGTGAGCTTGTAATTCAGTCACTGAATCATACTGACCCTCCTTTTTATCCTCTTTCGGATGTATTTATAAACTTGCTACCTGTGCCTGAGACAGCAAAAATTATTCTATAATCTGGGCTTCAAAGATGGTGAGAAAATTGAATTCTCAACGATTTTCTTGTGTTCTCTGCAAAAGTAAAACTCATCTACAGCTCTGCTTTGTTCTGCTGCATCACAATAGTGTTGCATAAGAACCGAGGACCAAACCTGTTTAACAGTCTGATTTAAAACAGAGCTGAACTTTAAAATTTGCTATTTATACAAAGATATGAGAAAATGTGTAATGCAGGGAAGTGTTCCAGCAGAGCAGCAGCTGTCAGCATTCAGCTTGCAGGGGTATGTGCCAGCTCTCCATGTCACGTGCTGTGTGAGATCCGTGAGCTCAGCTCTGTAGGTGCTAAACCCACGAGTGCCAGATCAAATGCTTGGTCTGAGAACACTGCTTTCAGTCTGAACTCTGACATCCCATCATTGTGGGTGCTCCATAGAAGTGGTTTTCCCCTGTGTGTTAAACCTTGGAAGTGTTCATTACTGATTGCCCTTTTCTGGGTTTTTGCTGGCCACTGATGAGCTTCACGGGCAATTGGAAAGTTCTGTGCATTTGAAAGTCTTTTCCACCCCCTTAGAAGCACAAATGTATCTATGTACGTGTTATAAAAACCCCAGTATTGTCAGCCTTGCACTAACAGGTTTTTAGTTGCAGAGAAACAGGTTGAAACAAATACTTGGAAGTTTTCTGGTCAATTGTGGAACATACTATAAGTATTCCTTCTGTTTCAGAAGATGTCACAAAATATCCTTAGAGTGAGGGAGGAATCCTCTAAAACTAGAAGACTGCATTATTAACAGATATTTTGTAAATGCAAAATTGTATCTTTGGAAAAATGTTAACAAATGTGTACAAAATAGCTGTGAGTCCAAAATACTCCCCTGATTCATTAATTTATGATTATTATTTTCCTTCTAACAGTGGTTTCCCCCATAATTTCTATTTCCTTCTCCAGTCCCACTATTAGCCTGTGATTAAATTGATTGTACTTTTCTTTCTTGAGCTCTGAAAAAAAAAAAAATCTCAAAGTATTCAGCAGTACAAATCTGGGCACTTCATTATGTTTTCTGTAGCAGCTGATCAGAAGGTATTGTTTGCCTTTTTTAATTTGAAGAAAAAATGAAGACCTTCAAAGGTTTAAAAGTGTACGTACTCAAACTTGAAACGCATCGCGATATTGTACTAATGGCATCTGCTGTGGGTTGGACCCTTCAGGAGAAAAATGAGATAAAGTCACTTGCAATCCCACATCAGATGATGCTCTCTATCCTTCTGACAGCATCCATCTTTTCTCCTGTAGGCATCTGCTGCTCTCACAGGCAGTTTTCCTTCGTGGGGGACAGGCCCAGCAGTCTGTTCTGGTCTGGGAGAAGGAAACCTTGGTTTTTCTTGGCTGTCTTGAGCATCCCTACATGGCACCTTTCTCTGTATAAAGACATCCTGTAAAGATGGTGCTCAGCAGTGATCCTTCTCCCTTCCTGATTTTAATGGAATGTCATTTGTCTCCTGGAGACCTGAGAGCTTTCTGTGATACATTTTCAGACCTTTTGAGACAAATGTGTGCCTCAGTCCACGCTGCCAGCACTGCTGTTTGTCATGGACTGGAGGCTGTCTGTCTTTCCTTGGCTGGATGCAAGGAAAGGGTTTGTTGGTGTCAGCTATAAACTGAGTCCTGTAAGGCTGCTTTTTGTAGCTTACAATGATAATTTGAGAATCTCAGAGTCTCCTGGAGTCAGACTATCCCTTGCTGTCCTTAAGGACACCTTTTCCAGGAGCAGAGAGGTGTAATGAGGGTATCTATTTGCCCTTCTGATTTCTGGACATAAAGTCAGGAGCCAAGATGTTACTAACTTTTTTGGTGCATTTCCAGGCTGCTGGGGGCTTCAGAGGGTTGGCATGACTGGCAAGGGGAGCTGCAGACTGCACAGGGACACAGGTTGGGCTGGGGAGTTGTTGCAGTAGCCACTGCCTGTGCTGGGGTGTGCAGGCTGGAAAAAGGTGCTGGCAAGCAAACTGAGCTGCAGCTATATAAAGCAACATCTAGGTCTTCATGGGCCCCTCTGGCTTTTGCATTTTTCATTTCCTTCATTCTTGTACCTCCTTTGACAGCTTTTTTGGGAGAATTGAAGAGTTTTGTGTCTCAGGTTCTGCCATTTTCCTGTGCAATATATTGACTCCAATAAAAACATCTGGAGGCAGTTGTTTGGCAGTCAGGTGCAGTGGCAATACCCAAAGAGCAGAGGGAACAGGGGCTGCTGTCTCACATGGAGACAGGACAGAGGCTGTGCTAGAGCACACCAGAGGCTTACAGGGATCAGCTGCTCACCAGCTGCTGGCAGCAAACTGGAGGAATTACCTAACAGCAGGTGAGGTGCTGGGCTCTGAACACACCCACCCAAGTTTGGGGTCGTGTGAAGATGTTGGTGAGCATGGAGAGTCCATAGTAGTCACTCCTGGGGGTGTCACCAGTTCCCTCCCTGGTTCTGATGGGGTGCAGCAAAAGGAACGAAGTGCTTTAGCATTATAATGAAGGCTGAATGATGCTGGATGTGACCTGCTCTCCCTACAGTAATTTTGCTGACAGAGATATATCAAAACTTTTCTTTATAAAATATTCTGTAAAATATAATTGAAATAAGTAGAATGCCTTGAAGGCCTAAAATAATTTTTTATTTCCAAGGTTTATGCTATGAATCACTCCCTTGATTTGCATCCCAATAATCTGATTTATACCCATTTGTTGTTTACTTCTGTTTATGTATAATCTGTTGTCTGATCCTGGTTATCTTCTTTTAGGGCTAAGAGAGGATAATAAAGTTGGGATGTAAAACAGCAGAAATGCTTAATTCTTCAAAGTCACCATTTTTCATGCATTGCAATGGGTATTATAGATTAAAATAATGCAATAAATTATGGCAGCCAAAATATTTGTATTTCTTCACTTTTCATTTAACCATAAAAATCACAATATTCTTATTTTATTTAATAGTCTCTATTAAAATAGAGATTTCCCCCATGAAGCAGTACTGGACTCTTTAGAAAGGAGCCACTAATAATGCTCTTTAGGTGATCAATTATTAATATTCACACTCTTAAGACTTTTAAAATCACCTATTCCTCACACTTCTGGGTGGTGTGTGGCTAGATATATTAGGTTTATATAATTACTATGAGAGGGGTTTAACTGGAGCTGAATAAGTGAAAAAAAGGTTTGAGTTTCTAGTAATTGTTTTAGCTTATAAAAGACGAAATTTTAAAACATACTTTGTGTAAGGAGATTTTAAAAAAATATATTCAACAAAACATATCCTTCAGTCCCAACCAGGGCTTTCAAACTAGATTTTAAGCAATTTTTCTCAGTTTGTTTCATGCAATCAGCCCTGGTGCAAGGTGCTGAGGACCATTTGCTTGAGAAATTACAATATCATGAGTTTGACCTCTGGAGAACAGTCAAATTAATCTAATCCTTATTATACAATACATTTTCTATGCATTCTCATTCTCACAATTTTGTTGGCAATTCTTAGTCCTGGGAATTGTATACCTGGTTGTGTACATACCAAGTATTTTCTGAGTGCCATCTTTCTACCTGTAGAGTTTCTCCTTTCATTTTATTTTTTTTTTAAACTGGAAAAACTGATTAGGCAAATCTTTGTCAGAACTTAAAAAAAAATGTTCTAATGGCCTGCATACAATTAATGGCACAGGAATGTCTGACTTCTTGCACGATATTACTGTCAGGGTGAGGGTTGTTTAATGTTTTTGTGTTTTCGGGTTTTTTTTAAAGATAAAACAGTTGAGAAAGGCTTGTGACAGGATGTAGAGAGGAGCTAAACCATGTAAGCAGTAATTAATAGGATTACAGGACATAAGAAAGAGCCTTTGAGAACCCTTTTTCTTTATGGTCACTTTGGTTCTTGCAGCAGAAGGCTTTCCCTTGTAAAATCAGAGCAGTAGGTACAGCCTCTGAGAGACTTCACTCAGGTGAGCTGCTGCACCTCCCTGTGGCTGAGTCCCTTTGGGATGGAGAAGGATCCTTCCTCAATGACAGGTTCAGCAGAAAGCCTGAGTGATGAACTGCCCGTCATCCTGAATTACCTTCCCGCTCTGGGCAGGGGCTGTGCTTCACCATTGTGGGAGAATACTGAGTGGGAAAGTGAGAGGAGACATTTTGTATTAGTGTTATCATTTGAACTATAAAATTACTGAAGGTATTGAGGGTTCTTTCATTTACAGTGCCTTTACAAATACTAAATTCACTTTAAATGGTGTGAGTATTCCTTCACTGAACCTTTATATGCTGAGTTTCTGCCCAGAGCAGATTTTTACGATTGTTATAAGTCCTAAATAAAAAAGCTTCTGTGAGAAATGTCAGAGATTTAACTAGAATCTCATGAATAAAGTTGAAAGTGTGTTGGATAGAAAGCTGATGGTATGAAGCTTAGGTTGTGTGGAGTAATTCTCCCAGTATTCCTACAGTAATAAAACCAATTAAAAATCAGTGCCTCATAAAAAAAAAAAGGGGGGGGGGCATATGGTCTACTGGACAGCTTTGTTTGTGCTACTGATATTCTGCTCAGCACCCACATTGTTCATAAGCTTTAGCAACAGCCCTGTCCTGCTTAGGATTCAGTTCACATTCCTCTGCCACATTCTGCAGCCACCACATCACCTACAGAGGCAGGAGCCTCGAGTAGTACTGGGATGCAGCAGCCCAGTGACCAAGGAAACATCTGTCTGCTGAAATAATTAAAAGAAAAAGATGCTCACAGCCCCCCAAGCATCTCCCCAAGAGGTATTAGCAGGTCTCTGTCCCCTTGTACAGGAAATTGTCATTGCAAATCAAGACGAGATTAAACATGTGGGGAGTTGGTGTGTTCTTGCACTCTTTGGAACAAAGGATAAGTGAACGTGCTCCTTATGTTCCAGAAGTGTAACAAGCAATAGTTTTCTATATAGAAATGGCATAGAAGGTTTTACTCAGATTCACTCACATAGTTGACCATTGCTAACTCTTTTTTTCATTATTAAAACAGGATGACTACTGTTGCAATTATTAATGCTGTGTATGATTTGCTAAGTTCCACTTTATTGATTTTATTTTGATTGGAGTAAGACTGATTGCCACCTTGGAAAACAAAGTTGTCCTTGAATGACACTATTTAAGTATTACATTCCCCTAAACATTCATTAAACCTCATGCTTTAATTAAACCTAAGCATTACCAGTAAGTGTTGGAGGTGCTGAAATTGGGGCAGCAGTAACTGGATGTACCTAAGGACCGTCTCACTAGAAAATGTCTAAATTGCTGGTGAAGAAAGCAAAAGCACCCAGGGAGCATTTTGAGGTTCTTTTTGTTTTGTTTTGTTTTGTTTGGTTGGGTTTTTTTTGATTGATTTTTTTTATTTTATTTTATTTTTTTTTTAATAGATCAACTATAATAAAGTATGGCTTTTTTACCTGCCTTTGTTCATGGTGGTTCATGAAACACTTTTTACCACTTAAAGGGAAAATCTGTTTTATGTATGTGTACATGGCTTTAGATTTTGTGTCCTTTTTAAGACCCTGTGAAAGCTAATGAGCTTTTTGGCAAAGGAGAAATCCAGTCTGGTAGGCTCTCATTCTAGATCCATAAGGTCTAGGCTCTGTTTCTCTTACTTACCTGTTACATGTCATGATGTTGGAAATATAATCTTTTCTTTCATGTGTTTCCTCTCCAGCCCACTTTGCTGCAGCCTTAGGGCTTTGTTTAGTGGGAGCCTAGCTAAGTTTGCTTAAGTTTATATATTATTGTTTTCTTTCTTGATGCTTTACAGGCCACTGCATTTGTTTTGCATGATATCTGTGTTAACTTCTCTAATAGTTTTGGTATGTCCCACATACCTCTGTCAGTCACTGCAATGCCACTTCTCACTCATCAGTGAGGATCCACTTCCCTTGGCTCTGCCACACTGCTGTCAACCAGCATTCCACTCATGAGCAGAAAGAGCTAAAAATACCCTTTTTTTTGTGTAGAACTTTTTAATCTGTAGATCTAGAGTCATTTAACAGTTCCCATCTTTTTCTCTCAGTGTCATTAGAGAAGTGCTGACTTCCCAGGGTCACACAGCCAAATTAACAGCAGAATAAAATGCTGGAAGCAATCACATGGCTTGGCCTGCTTATGAAAATGTCTGTGTACAGGCAGGTACCTTAATGTTTGACACAGCTCGCGTACCCGAGGATGAGCAAAACTACTTAATAAGAATGCATTTCCTTCTATCTTTGCACGTATATCATAATAGTAAGGTATTTTGCTAATATTTTCTGCATGACACATCTGTGCCTACTTAAGAATTTATCCATTCTGCGGCAAAATAGCTGCTGTTGAATCAGCAGTTTCTTAATACGATGTAATAATAAAGAATGTAAGAGATTTTGGCAAAAGAATTTGCTTAGTGTATGCTGTTTTATGATTAGAGGTGGCACTTGGGCTTTCAGGTGAAGTGCTTGAAGAATTTAGATAATAAAATGCTGTGTTTTGTGCACTTTTGCCTCCTAAAAAGTGACATGTACTTGTTAGAAACAAATAGAGAACTTAAACATCTACAAATTTGCTTTGGTCCAGTGAACACTGGAAAAATAGGGAGATTCTGTCTGTTGCCTTTTGTTACTTATCATTGCTCACTCAGGTGAGCAGACTCAAACATTGCACTTCTGGCATTTAATTTACCAGTGGTGCTATCTGTAGAAAGTGTGACAATATCCATAATGAGACAGCCATAATCAGAATTTGATAAAGTTTATTAATGCCTTATCAGGACTTCGGAAGGCTCAGCACACATGTACTCTTTTTGTGCTTTATCTCACTTAATGAAATTTGAAAACAGCCTAAGCAAAGGTGTTCTCTGCAGCTCATTAGCTCCTCAGAGCTTTGTCAGGGAGACATTGGTCAGATAAATCAACAACACGCAATGTTAAAAAACCATGAGATTTCATTTTAATTGTATGACTGCAGTAAGGGATGGGTGCAGAATCAGTATCATGGCTGCAGAGGGAATCCATGTTTATTGCCCTGGATAATGGCAGTTACTGTGGGTAAGCTCAGGGACTGTATTTTTTCCCATGAATTCAAGCTGTGAGAAAAAAAAAAAAACATGTATTATTTTGTAGTAATAATTGAGACTATATGATATTGAAACCAGTGTTTAAATCTGGTTCTTAAAAGATCTCAGCAGATACAGCCTAGTATAACTGAAAACAGTTCTGGTGGTAACAGGTAAAGTCTCATAGAATTTATGACAATTTCTATTGGTAGAAGAATTCCAGTACATCTAGAAAAGGTTAGCTTAATTAAGGCTATGAGACAATATTGTCTTGGGTTACCTTCTTGGGCTCTGCTGGATAAGTGTGCTTCTAATGGGAATACCCACTTCCCAGCAAGTGAGCATGGCCTTTGAATAGCACAGGCTGGGAAATTTATTTCTCTGGTGTATTTGAGTAATTTTGAACACATTATATAGTTTCTCCACCTTGACCTGGGAGTAAACTGTGGCGTGTTCCCACTGTGAAGTGTAAAGCACTGTTGATGGTCCCAAGGGACATTGCAATTGCACCTTCCAGGTGGAATTATTCTCATGTTGCTGAGCTTGTGTTTCCATCTGCATTAGCTTGATCTCCCTGCTCTGCCATCCACTGGGCAGCAGGGCCTCACCCTGGATTCCCTGTTTGCAAGGCAGGACTCTCAGTATTGAAACACATCGTTCACTTAGTGTTGGAACACATCACAGAAACTTCCCCGTGGTTTTCATCTACTACAAAAAAATCAATTCCGTCAATTTGCCCTAATGCAAGGGTTCCTTATTTTAATTGTTTCCTCTAATGCCTGTCCTTCCTGAGCAGTTGCTGGCCAGAGCTGCAGGCATCTTTAACATTACAGAGTGCCCCTTGCTCCCCCCAGCCACTGCTGGCTGCTTTGCAGTGTAAGTTCATCCTTCTTGGGAAACTGGATTAGGCAACACTGCCTGGAGCCCAGGATCAGTCCAATGCTGGTTTTGTCAGGGAAGGTTCATTTCTCAGGGCAGTGGGATTCCACTGTGGGTACTATGCCTGTCTGGTGCCCAGTGCTGCCCACCACACAGATGCCCAAGTCCCAAGAAACCAACTTGTGCTTTCTTTAAAAGAGCACTCTTTCCTTCATGGCATCATCCAATATCATCTGTAGATATGGCCACACCTTTTTATCTGCAAGTGTTTTTTCAGATATTTATTAGTCTTTTATGGGTGCTCCTCCCCTTCCTTCTCCACCAGCACTGGTGTCTACAGTTGTTACATGTTCCCAATCCTGTCTCCAGCTGCAATTGTGCAGTTTTTCTTCCCTTCATAAATGAGTTATCCCAGTGGTGCCACCACCATTGCTGGTGGGCTCAGTCTTGGCCAGTGGTGGTTCTGTGCATTAAAGCTGAAGCTAAGAACAAATATTGACTTGATCTGAATGCTCCACTGACAGCATATCTACAGCGAGTCGAGAGGAATTTCAAGACATTATTTTGATTGTTAAACCAGTAGGAAGGGGTTAAGTCAGTAATTTTGAAGTATTAATTGATAATCAAATCAAAATTGCTCTTTGCCTTCCAGTCTTCTACCTTTTTATTTCAAAGTACTATACTTTTCTAAAATCATATTGTGAGAGTGAAACTTGACATTAATTTTGATCAAGTGCATTGACTTGAAGTATTATGACGAAATAGAACACAAAAAGCATCTCTTCCTTTTTAGGTGGATAGACTAACTTATATGAGAAAGTGTGGGCAAGGGCACCTAATAACTTGTAACTAACCATTAAAGTTGGAACATTTCATTACAGTAGCATCTTCTCATAGAAAACATTTTTAGTGAGGACTGACTAGTTTAACACTTGCATAAGCCAACACAATGGAATGTTAAAGTTTTCCTATGTGAGTTAATACTTTCTGCAGTAAATCAAACTTAAGTTTTATTTAAAGGATTGCCCAATTTCATGGTTTTAAAATGTTTTTAAACTAACTTTTCAAAATACTCTGTCAATCATAAAATGTTGTCAGTTGAAAACAGTGTTGAAGAAAAAGGTACGTTACTTCTCCAGAAGTAGAGGAATCTGAACTACGGAAACAAAATTGTATTATTTGGATTGAATTTCATAAATCAGAACTCAAGTCTTACATACATGCTTTGAATAGTCCCTCCTAGTCAGGTACCATTTGGAGAAGGTTTCCAGGATATTGGACAGGCTTGACTGAATAAGAGTAAATCAAATCAACTTATACATTGGAATTTTCTTGGGATGGATTGGCTTCCAGTTGTCAACCTCAATGTGTATTTCTTTGGGATAGCTGGAGTAGCTGCCTCTCTCTTTGAGCTCTTGATGAGCTCTCACCAGATTGGACATGCAACTTCAGCAGTGTCAGAGGGAAGATACAGATCTGCCACCAAATTCCCCAAAGCTGTCTCCACTCCATCACCCTTGTGTAGTATAATGAAACTGATGTCAGCTGGACTGTGCAGTTAGGGATGTGTTCCCTCTCACTGATGGCTTTCAACCTGCCATGCTCATTGTTCTGTAGTGTTTTGGGAATTGCTGGGTTTGGGTATTTGGGGGATTCTTTTTTTCTGTTTTATTTATTTATTTATTTATTTATTTATTTATTTATTTTTTTCTCTCCTGTTACTGTTAAATTAATGATAAATCATTCTGTCAAGAATGGAAGAAAATGCATCTCTTCTTCCTTTCTCCATTCTCCTTTCATCTCATCTGAAGTAAAGGCAAAATTTTACATGCTTTGGTGATTATGACTGAGTGGATTTTCTGCACACTTGTAGACAAAACTTTACCTATAAACAACCTAAGTAATGAAGCAAAAAAATATACAGCATAAATTCTGTCTGGGGACTCCAATGCTATAATAAGTTTTAAGACATAGGCTTTTTTTGTGATGAAAATTACTTTCCAAGAGTTAGCCAATGTTTTGATTAACTTTGAGGAGTTCAGTAAAATTGGAAGGTTTTAGCTGGGTTTGGGGGGGTTTCATATAACATGGTTGGTTACTAAATGCTTTTGCCTTTAACATAGCCTTTTGCATATTACTGCTTTTAAACGTTTGTGTGTATACTTGCATCTTACAAAAAAAGAAAAAGAACATTTAGCTTGTTAATAATAAAAATTCAGGTGCTCATCATGTGCATTTAACACCACTCAGAGATTGTAAAAAGGCTGGTGTCCTGTGGAGGTAGTTCTGAAAAAAAGACAGGAAAGATTCTGTGGTACTGTCAGCTTTGTGTGCTTTCCCTGCCTTCTCCCACGCTGGGCTCAAGTGCTTTCCTAGACAGGCTTTGCTGTTGTGCCTTCATCCACCCCTGCCCTGTCTTGAGGGACCCTGAGGCAGTGGTTGAATGTAGTGCTGCTGTTCAGAAATAACAATTGACCCAACCTTCCTTCTTATGGGTCTGATTGGTGCAAATACATAATATTTAACATTCCACTTGTATAAATGCTTGGTGCACAAAGCTAAGCTAAAACAAGCTGATGGTTAATGGGACTGTCTGTATAGATCACCAGTGATTATTAAATAAGGAAATATTTTATATGTGAGATGATTTTATACTAGTTTAGAAGACACCTCTTTTCCTTGCTAGACTGGGCTTGTAGAATTATTTGTATTCGCTTACATAAACTGCAGACTGTTGAATTTGAAATGTGATTTAGTTTTTTACCCTGAGACTTTCTGCAGCTTTGTGTTTGGTAGATAGAAGGAAAGGTCGTAGGCGAAGGCTTTGAAGAGTGAGAGACAGGGGGCTGTGAAATAAAGAGTTAAGACTATTAGGGTGAAAAATAAATTATGGTGGTCCTGCCAGGAACAGTGGAAAAAACTGCAATGACTGTCAAAGGGAGAATTAAGATAACTCCACAGTCTTTCCTATCTAATGTTCATAATGTTTTTAAGTTTTGGGTGTTTGAAGATTCAGAGGGTTGGTTTGAGGTGGTTAAAAGGCTTTACATGACAGCCGTATTTAATTAATGTGAGTTAGTCAATTTATTAATTGTAGTTTACTCTGTAACAATGGAAGCATTGGAAAATTAGCAGGACTAAGCATGGTGTTTAGAAAGGTAATGAAAACGCTCACTAAGAGTCTTAATTAAGCACTAGACTGTGTGCACCTCCATTTAGGAGCAAGTCTTTTCAACTTCATTCTTCAAAAGAGGTAATTGTATCTTTCTCAGGGCTGCTGCAATACTGTAGCAAAGGGCCAAAATAATTAATCACAATAATACAGCATAAGTGATTCCAGGCTTGTGTTTTTATAATCTGTGCTCAGCTCCCTGGATATGAACCTTCCACTTCACTTGGTCCTGTATGCTTGTACATTAACATATCTTTAATTTAGATTTTGTAACTTCCATGTGCCCAGGTCTCTGTGTACCAGGGGTGACACTGAGCCATTCTCCAGAGCTCTCTCCATATCAACCTCTTTATCTGCACCCAGGAAATTATTTCGCTGTTAAAGCCATTCTGCACATTTCTGCTCCAGAAGAAAATGTTCCTGTGTATTCCACAAAGTGAAGCTGATGCTGAGAATAAATAGCTGCAGTCAATCCCTTGTTCTGAAGTTGAAAGATTTTGCTTTGAAATCTCAGTGTTATGTTATCTGAAGAGTGGCTGGTCAAACACCCAGAGCATTACTCATAGCTCCAATATTCGGTCCAAATTCTGGAACATTTGTGGCTAATTTGCTTTCAGACAAATATTTGTACTGTTTTTCCAGAAACAGAAAATGATGCTCTAAACACCCAGAGAGAAGCTTGTGGACTTTTTTTTACAATAACGTGTTTATGATTATCCATATCTAAAAATATATTAAAAATGTTAATTAAACAGCTAGTTGAATCTAAGCACATGAGCAAATGCAATTTGAGTGTTGTACAGATTCCCTTCCTGCAATGTGTTTATGAAAGTTTGAAATGAAGTTTTTTACTGTTATGGCTTCCTCTAATGTCATTTTTTCTTCATTCACATCTGCTGCTCAACTTTCAATATTGATTAAATGGCAACACTCTCTTTGCTGTAATCAAATTATTTAGCAAGTCCTGCAAAAATGCATGAAAAATAATTAAAATAAAAAGCTAGACCAATTTTTAAGTAAAAGTGAATAAATGAATAATCAAATAGCTAATGGAATGGTTTTGTGTGAACTCTCTTTATCTGTGCATAAGTGCGGAACAGAATTGCAAAATTGCAGTCTTGTATTTTGTATGCATTTATAAATAAGTGTGAATAAGAACATTCTATGCAGCTCCTCAAAGAAATGCAGATATATTATTTCTTTGTATAATTTTTATCCTCATGGATAGCTATTGAATCTAAGCAGATAGCAATCTCTGGTTCAGGAAGCATTGTCTCCCTTTTACAAAGTAAACTGAAACAGAAGTTAAATCATTTTTCCTGATAATTTATATGAATCTGCTTGTACTGGTAGAATTAAGTAAATTCATTAGTGTTGTTAGATGTAAAAAATGGATTTCTCTGTTCAAGGCTAAGTAGAGCAGCTTTTTTCTCTTTATATACTTGAACTTTATCGTGTTGGTGAATTGCTCTTTAATAATGCAATCTTTTTTATTCCCTCTCCCAGCCAGCTTTGTCACATTACCTCATTTTGTTGCATAGATGAAGGTGTTTTTTGCCAGCATCTTAACATAATTTTTAAATGTGAGCACATGCAGATCTATGTTCAGGTCAGAGAATTATTCCCATAGGACAAAATCAAGCAAGGGAGAAATTTAACTGTATGGCAGAAAATGCTTTATGGCAGAGATATATTAGGTTGTGAAAGAGTCATCTTAGGGAAATATTATAAACCGATTCACCTGAGACTTCTATAACTGGAATTGACAAAACACTAGAAAATGGTCTGTAGAGGGAAACTTGTGCAGTGCAGAGCACTAGCTGAAATGGGAAAATAAAACTTTTCAATCTTGAAATTCAATGATTTTGGGGTAGTGAGATGAATCACATCTGTGGTATATATACACTTCTGATTTCACGTGGTGTCAGCACTATCTGAAAATCGACCCATTTAGACACTGCGTATCTGACTTGCTTTTCCTGTTCTCCCTCGATAGCTGGCTTGAAAGAAATAGTTTGGATCACGGTAGCTTACTCCATTTGCAACATGTGGTGGTGCATTAGTGAAAGTATCCTGGAACCAGTCCTGGCATTGATAGACTGCTGGGGTTGATTGTGGGGTTTGTTGTTTGCTTGGATTTTACTTTTTACAGTACCATTAAGCTGTTGCAGTTCTCTTTCTTGAGCTCTACTTTTATGTCCAAGTATGAAAACCTGTTCGTTTTTGGTAGCTGGAATGACTCAATCTTAATGAACAAGAGTTTTTTGTAGTATTTCCCTTATAATTCCAATTACACCAATAGCTTGTTGATATTCCCTAGCAATCTTTGGCCAGCAGAATTTTCTATATTTGTTTCATCTGCAGGAAAAAATAAGAACCCAGTTATTGACAAAAAGTTTTTTTTTTTTCTTAATGAGTTTTAAAAGTTACTCAAATTATTTCTGTGGTGTTAGGTGTTGGCTTTTTGTTTGGTTGGATTTTTTCAAAAAAAGAAGAATTTGGGATCGCTCAGAAACTCCCAGTTTCAGCTCTCCAGAGCCACTGCAGCAGTGATCAAAAGTCATTGCTATCGGCAGGAATTTGACAGGCTTGTTGCTAAATTTGCACAAAAATTTTAGGAAGCAGTTGTGGAAGCTGTGAAGTTCCCTTAATCTAAGGTTTCTGACATAAATCCTGTTAAGGCATTTGAGGCAAACTGGATGTGTAATATAAACATCATTTTGTTTAAAAGCATTTAAAATGAGTGTCCTGAAAGGTGCTCTGGTAAGTTGTGCTTTAGTCTTTAATGAAAACCTAATTTTGAACATTTTTGTGCTGGTGCTATTTTAGTACAAAAGCCATGGAATTTTGCCTTAAGTTAAAAATTACTAAAAACAGACTCATTTGAGTATTTGCTCTACTTATATTTTCTTTTGATCCCTATAGACTTTTCTTGTGCAGAACTTTCATTTGCTGCACTTGGTTATATCTGATTGAGATATGGGGTCAAGTTCTGATACTACAAATCCAGAAATAGTACTAAAGCCCAAGATAATTTTATTCTGCTGATGCTTGGATAACTCAGTAAACTTCCAACCTGAAAGTGCTTCTCAATTATAAGTCAGTGGAATTTCAACTGGTAGAGGTGCTGGTTGAATCAAAACAGAACGGATGGTGGATAAATTTCTAATGTTACTCTGAAATGTACAACTTCATGTTGAAAAAGCAGATGTTTTCAGAATTAGATATATTTTACTTATTGGATTAGAAATTAAATCAGGGCTGAAGTCTGGATTTTCATTCCTGCATGGCAATGGAAAACTCCCATGATGCTGGGAAATTTTCTTCTTAAGATCATGGAAATTGCATTTGAGTGCAGCCTGGTTGTGCAGTGAAGCAGGATTGAATCTAATATTTGGGAACCCTTTTCAAAACCTGGAGAGGGTTTGAAGAAAGCTCACTTTGGCATGTTAGCATGTCTTTGTTGAAACTGCCCAAGAGGATGTAACCAGGAACAGTCTGTTAGGTCAAGGTGGTTTTTCACCTCCCAAGCATGCTTTGGAAAATTTTCACTTTTTGTTAGGTAAAAGAATTTAAACGAGGATTTGAAGTTCATGTAGAAGAGCAGTAATTTGTACAAAGAAAAATTCCCAAGAAGACCCAGAATTTCAGTCAAAAGTTTCCAGAGAACCTCAATGCTGATAATTTTCAATGCAGGAAAGACAGAACATTGTTTTAGTAACTGAATTGTTATTTGGCCTTTCCTGAAACTACAATGTCTGTGCTTCATGTGAATGGCTGGGAGCTCTTGCTATCACTGAACCAATTTTTGTGTGCTCAAATCTCGTCTTAATATTCTGCAGTAATTTTCATTCTTTATGTTCTTCACAAGTTTTGTCTGAGGTGATCCTGGGCTCACAGTGGGGGGGTCCTGAATTGTATTGTACAGCACTTTTTTTGTTTACTTTTTGGGTGCTTGTCCCAGGAAAACCTTCTCCCAAACCAATATGTTGTAGGTACTGTTTCTCAAATGTCACTGCATAATACTGTGAATTGCCTAATCAATTACTGATTAATTATAACATGTAATTTTCTACATGGATTCAGGTAGAAGAGAGTATGTCTAAAAATATTATTTCCTTTCCTGAATGCTGTGCTGAACTGTGCCTCGTGTTTAATGGGAAATGATTTGTGAAAGGGCTGCGCTCCTGTTGTCAGATGAGTGGTTTCCATGGAGGGGGGTGTGCACACATGCAAGTGGTGACAATTTGTAATTTCATATTGATCTTTTCACCATCAGGGACTTTAAATCTTACAGTTATAATGCAAAATTGATGGCTTTGAACATTTGGCTGTCAGATACAAATGTTTCAAATATTGCCCTTGCCTCAATCACACCCAGAATATTTGTCCAGAAGATTTTGAAATTGCAAGATTTTTCTTAAAATGATTATACAGTTCCACAGAAGTTAAAACTACCAAAGCGGTGAAACAAAGAGATACCTTTTAGATTTCTTTGTAGTTTATTGTCACTATTTGTCTTAAAGCACACTGATGAATAATGTAGTTGATATTAAACTTGTGGAAGTTGAACTCTTTCTGACTTATTTATGCAGTTACATAATGCCCTGTCAGATGCCAATAACTTTTGAGAATGAGAATCCTGTTGATAAAAATTAGAATATTTCTGGATTTGGACAGCAGAACTGATACTGCACTGGCAGTGCTCTGCATCTGTTCCCAGCTTCTGAAAGCAGCAGTTTAAAATGTTCCATCTGTAATCACCAACTGCTTCAAAAGAGGACAGTGACTGTTTGCTATCAGCTATTAACATGGATCAAGACATTTAAAAGGTCCTGTGAGCCAAGCTGGGTGACATTTCCTCAAGTAATACTCTATTTATTGGGAATGTGCTGTAGGTACCAACTGCATCCTGCTCTGTGTCCTGTCTCTCCTACAGCATACATTCAGTAACATATAATATTTTCTTTGTTTTTGATGACCTTAGACTCTGCTAAAATAATTAATGCTTGTTTTCTGGGTTCTTTTCCTGTTTCTGGTCACCTTCTCCTGCTTTTCTTGCTGATCTGTTTATTTCCTGATGGAAAGAATCCTGCTCAGGGCATTTTTGCCACCTATGCTTGTTTAACCTCTTAGATTGTTGAGTAGCAATCCTGTTTTTAAACAGATCTGCTGCTGGTGGTGTTAAATTGCTGTAGTTCCTATATGGCTGGGAAATAGGCCAAAGCCATTTTTATATAATAAAAAATAAGGCTAATAATGTGAAAACAGTGTAGTGCTTACCTGGAAGTTTCTCTAGAGGCTTCAATTTCTATCTTCTGTAATCAAAGAAGGTCTCCTGAGCATTTTGGTGACAGAGGTTTGTGAACATCAGTTTTATGAGACATCAGAGCTCAGTAGCTAAAGATATGTTTAGGTCTCCAAGTCACCTTCGTGATTTCAGCACTAGGTTTTTAATTTCTACAGAATAAACAAGTGGGAAAAATCTGCAGCTTCCCACTGGGATATACAATAGCTTTCTCCAATAAACTGTTTTAATTTCCTGCATTTTAATGAAAGTACGTTCTGTGATAGAGATTTTAAAAATTAGCAGACTGTTAAATGGCTGGTGCAGCTGCAGCAGTAGTGGGAAAATGCCATTTTGGCTTAACAGAGTAAGGATACCTTTTAAATTCCACTACCATGTATAAAACTATCTTCAAAAATGTCATTTTTGTGCAAGTATTTTGGAAAGTGATGCATGCCTGGACTGTGTGAAAATGTATGTGGATTTTGTGGCCAATGGTTTGGATTTTTTTTTTCCTTTTCATAATTTTAATTGCTGAAGGGATTCATAATAGCTTAGAGAAGAAATAAGCTGAAAGCTGAAGAAGTACATGACAGGGAGGGTAAAGTATAAGGCTTTTATTGGGAAAGACTTTAAATAGATCAATATTTACATAGTTTCTATTATAAATCTACAAAAAATGTCTCACACGCAGGAAAATTTGACTCACACCTGAAGATTTATATCACAGAAATAGTAGGGCTTAAAAATAAATGCATAAATATTGTTTATGTTTGAAGGCAATGTCTACTGGTATTTGGCTGATGCATGATAGCACAGTGTATCTCTGGGAAGTACCTTTTCCCATAGATTAATTCCAATTATAGAGAACACAATTGTGTACCTAAATGGATTGACTTGATTGAATTTTAAAGTGCAGCACCAATAATGCCTGCAGCATGGCAGCCAGTAATAGATGCAGTATATATATGTAAATAAAGTTGGATTTATATACCAAGAGATAAACAAAGAGAAAGAGTTATGCTGAAAGGAAATAAAGGAAATGATAAAAATAATTTTGGAAGTAACTCCAGAGTAATATATGAAGCTTTTAAATGACTGCAAGTCTGGAAAAACAGTTTTGATAGTAAATTTCCTGGACTTTTCATTGGGAGCCTGAGCAGCATAATGCAGTGCAGTGATTGCCTGTCTCTTCATTTTGTAACCCTTCATTTGGTTTAGGGTTTCTTTGGGGGAGTGAGGATTATTAATAACAGAAAAGTCCTGGAGAAAATCAACATTGTTGTAAATACCTAGTGGAGGGTGGCTTGCAGTGACTGCCGAGGGAACATGCATCTGATGAGAAATTATGTATTAAAAATCTGGCATGTTCTACCTGGCTATTTTTAACACACTGCAGAAAATGTGGCTGATTCCCCTATCTACTCACACTTTTCTCTTTGAGCACTGGCTGTCACAGTCCTGTCGCATGCGCCACATTTTTAATAGGTTGCCTCTTTTTCACTCTGTGCCTCCTCTTATTAGTCCATTATGGAGATTATAAATATATGAGATTGATCTCAAAATAGAATTACCCAGTTCTATTAACTTGCTGACTAAGAGAGGCGTGTAAGGCTTCTTATTTTCATGTTGTAATTTTGAATCTGATCCCATATTGATTAAGTGTGGGGATTTTTTAGTTTGGATTGTATGAGGTTGGTTGAATGATTGTTTTGGGTCTAGTGTGGTTTTTTTGTTTGGGTTTTTTGGGGGGTTTTTTTCTGTTTTGTTTTTGTTTCCTATGAGACTAGTTCTGACTTGGAACCCTTTCTGGTGGAAAATAATAACAAGCACAGAAATAAACTAGTCAGACTTGTCTTTGCCTTTTCATTTTGAAGAAATACTTCCACTTTTTTAGACTCATTTGGAGACCTAGTCTTAGCTGAGGGACAGTGTTTTGCTTTGTTTCTGGTACCTGTTTGGTTTTTGGGTTTTTTTCCCAAAGAAAAAGTGTTTTGGCAAATCATTTATGCAAAAATTTGGAAAAGTAACAACCATTATTAGAAAGAAAAGTTATGTGGATTCTGTTTATTATGGGTTATGGAAAATAGAAATTGTTTGCTTGTGTTATGAGTAATAAATACAAATGCCATTGGTTAGCTGCTTGTATTTAGACAAAAACATCTCTGATAGCTTCATTCATTATCATATGTGGAATAAAAATAGATGTGGTTTTTCAATTCCATCTCAATATTTATACAGCTCAAAGCAGTTGTTTTTATCCAGGCTGACTTTTGAAATGAGTGGTAGCACAAGAACTGTTTCTCCTTAGGTAGACTTGGCTCTTTTCGTTTTACTAATTAGCTGCTATTGATTAGTGCAGCATACTGAAAATATATAGCATGTTAAAATCTGAGCAAGGCTCATTTTTCTAGACTAATGTTGCTATTTCTTTAATTTTCATCTGGATTCAGTTTCACTTGAGAAACATTATCATCTGGCTTTAGTTGTGGTGGTAGGCTGTATCTGTAGAAGTTTCAAAGCATGTGATACAAACTCATAAATGGCAACAGAATGGACTTTTCTGCTGGCTTTAACAAGATTTAATTTAGGTACAGAATCTACTGAAACTACAGAAAGATATTTTGTTTTATACCAAGATACTGAGCTGGGCTGTGACCTGATTGTGTTTTGAGGCTGTGGCAGTGCTGCTCTGCCTGGCATGGAGCAGCCCTGCAGCAGGGAGGCTGATTCCAGGGCAGGGAGCCTTTCCTTGTCCAAGGGCTGTAGGCAGGGAGGGGCAGTGGCTCCATGCCAGCCTGCAGCAGGCAGAGTAGCCTCTTTATGGCTATTAATATATGGGCTACTTAGAGCTACTCTTAGAACTGGAGTTTTAAAATTAGATTTTATCTTTAAATGACCAATAATACAATAATAATAGTAACAAAATCTCTGCAGTGTTTCTTTTGCCCTCTATTTTTCTCCATTATTCACCAGTAGAGAGTTAAAAGCTTTGCTCACTAAAAAGAGCACTTGGTAACTTCTTTGTATGGGATGAATTTTTTACAGTCAAAAAGAATTTACAGTAGCAGTGTTCTGAGTTGATTATTGACCACTGCTCTTCACTGGGGAAGGCAGGATCCATAGAAAAGAACCTGTATAATGCTTGTGATGTTATGAAATACTTTTTAAATGAGCATAATCTATAAGAAAGTACAGAGCGTGAGAATTATTGTGCGTGTCAGCAATTCTTTAAAGTTATTTGAAGGAAAAAATTATACAGCCACCAGCTGAAGTAAGCAGGGACCCCTATTAGTTTAATGTGTATCAGCAACTCAAATATTTAGTTATTCTAGAAGGTCTGACTTGAAGTCAACCATATTCTGGCAGATAATGCTTCTTGAAACAGAATAAGGAATTTTGTGCCTTTATTTCCTTTTAATACAAATTTAATTAGACAATGACATTTTAAAGCAATGAAGATTGAAGTAAGCATGCAGTGGAATTAGTATGGTGATGTTTAAGTGAAATCACTGCCCTGATTTCAGATCTGTGTAAGGCTGCACATGACAAAACTGCAAGTTTAGAACCAGTTACGTTGAAGTCAATGAAAAAGGGATCTGTCAGTAATGGGATCTCTGAAAAGGGATCTGTCACTAATGGGATCTCTGAGACAGGAAGTCTGAATAGGGATTGTGATGGCCTTCCCTGACTGGATTTAAAAATGACTGGGGAAAGGAGATTCTTTCCTTGCATGGCCTCATGTGCTTCCAGGTCATTAAAACTGTGATTACAGTACTTGTGTTCAGGCGACAGTGACCTGAACAAACGAGAAAACCCAAATGAAAACAATCATTTGAGGTGTGTCACCATCCCCTCACACATGTGTAACACCTTTTGTAGATGTAATTCTCACCTACACACAGAGTCCATTGGAAGGATCCTCTTTATGTAGGTACTCTCCAGGAAAACACTTATGGGCAGTGGACTTACGAGTTGTCCTCTGTAGACCACGTTCTCCAGACATGGTGGAGCTGAAGGCTGAGGATGAAGATAACTGCAGCACTTCAAAATCCCTTGAGCAGTCTCATGGGGTTTCTGGATGAAAAGATCATAACCTCCCATATGTTTGTCTTTTCCTAAAGGTTTAAGGCTAAGAAACAATCTATAAGATGACAGATTCTGATGATAGTCTGGAGATTCTTAGGATAACAGTGGCTCTTAAAACACATTATTTTTCTTAAAACTGCGTGTTTTCTAGCAGTCAACATGCTGATTGGAGAGACATACCTATCACCACATATTTGTGTCAGAAGCTGAAAGAGAAGTATCTTTTGGCAAAGTTATAAATGGAAAACAATAATAAAATCCTTGTTTTCCAGGGATGCAAAACCAGAGAGTTAATATTTCAGTATATGTGGCAGGCAGATTAAAAATATTTATATCTTGATTCAAGTGTTCATCAGTTAGTTACTCAGTTAGTTCTTGTTGTAAATGATTCAGAACAAGTGATATATTCCAACAAATGTTTTAGTTATATCTATGCTTCCCCATTGTGCAGCAAGTGTTATTGTTAATTGAATATTGCTTCAACACCTCGATTGATTCTCCTTATTCCTTAAACCCATTTTAACATGTCTTTGATAACATTTTGAATTTTCTGGAAACAGCTAAGTTCAACATAACTCCATTATGCAGCAGGGGGGAAAAATCAGTCTAATTATTGCATAGTAGAAAAAAGGGAAATGTTGTCCAGGACTATAGGAAGACACAAATCTTTGCATTTCTCTTATAGGTGGTGCATTTCTCTTACAGGAGGTAGAAACTCCTGAGGCCACTTGGTTTCTGTGGAGAAAAGAAATCCACATGCTCAAGTTCATTTGTTGTATAAAATTCCCTTAGCAGTTCTGTATTGGGCAACTTGTTTTGGGGATTATCAAGTAAGATTCAGCTTCTAGGAGAGAACCTGATTTATCCCTTTTCTTTCAGAAATCCTATAGTTTGATGGCAATGTTAACTTTGCATTGTACATGTTGTTTTCTGGTACATGTTTATTCTTAGCTCTGGGAGAAGGAATGCATAAATAAAAATCCACTGTTCCTCTGCTGCTCTGCTGCCATTTTAATCCCTATTTATCTTACTCTAAGATGCCAGAGAGGAAATTTAATGTTGAGTATTGGTTCAATAAATGTCAGGGAGGGTAGGCAGTTTATATCCTCTTTTGCAATAAACATTTAGTTCCCCTGACAAAGACAGTATTAGAATATCAGGAGGGGAAGCTGTTGCAGTGGCCTCTGCTGCTTTCAGCAGCTGAAAATGTGAGGTGGTACTGGTGACCAAGCACACAAACCTGAGTCTCCAGAAGTGCTAGATATGCTGGGATGCTGGAGCTTTCCTGGTAAAAGTCAATATTTCTTGTTTAAGAAGTTGAACTATGAGAGATTTGGACTTGGAAAATGTCTGTAGTTTTCCTCTCGTCTGTAACTATTGTGCAGGCATAAACTTTTCATGGACATAGTCTCTTTGCACGTGCTATTTTTGGTATGCTTTATTTACATTACAATAAAAGACAATTGCATCTCTTAGCACTCATTTAATGAATGGCATGAGACTTATTAAGCTAACTTGCCTGTATTAATATGCAAGGTGGGTGTTAGTTAGGAAAAGGCAGAAATACACAATTAGAATACAACATCATGCAAATTATTTAAGCATTGTTACCATGTCAGGTGAGTTAAGGTGACAGTTTAAAGAACTTACTATGCAATTATTTATTTTATGCATAGTTAATATGTGACCTGTGTATTTTACAGTGAGGAAAATCAGACAAAATGGAAATGAAGGAATTTTTTCTAAAATTACATGTTTATCAGTTAGAAGTAGTGAAGTTAAATCTCTTGAGTACAAGATAATTAATTACCATACCTATTGAATTAGTCCTTTCCTTCTGCATCCACCAGGAGACCTTGGAGTAACCAAGCCTAATTTCTAAGGGAACTTGGTTTAAGGTGATAAAGTGGTATCAGAACATCATTGATAGTTGGAAAAATGTAAAAATAATAGTTTTATAACATTTTTTAGAATCAACTATTATATCACATACATAATAAATATAAAATGTCTGATTTATATCATAGGTCTTTCATATTCATTGACTGTACACAGTTTTTTATACATGTGTATCATATATGTTGGTTTATATTCTTTGCCAATACCTGAGATGCTTACTAGTGAACCCTTGAAATACAAGTAATTAAAGTCTTCTCAGTCTTGAAACCTTAGATTACTCATCTTCATATATTCCCATGACTGATATACTTAAAAGGATTTCAGAGCTTTTCTTATCACATTTCTGCTTTAAGCTTATGTTTAAAAGTAGGAGAAAAACTCATATGAAGCCTGCAATTTGAATTAAGGATAGAATTAGAAGCACACCCTTGGAGAGAGACTTAAAGACTTTCATTGCTGTGTGTGGTGACTCTTTCATGTTAAAATTCTTCTGAGCACCTGAATGCCTCCTGCAGAGAAAAGGTGTGTGAGAAAAAGAGAGGAATGATGTGACCAGGCATTGACACACAGTCAAGTATGGTCATAGCAATGGCTGGAGATTCCTTCTTGGGCTCTGTTGAGCAGAGTCTGGCAGATTTATGCCACCTAACTGGTGCCAGGACCTGGATTTAGCTGAGGTAGGAATGGTGCATCAAAATAGTTCTGAGCAGGTGCAAAATTTCCAAGTGAGGAGAAGCGTGAAGGCTGCGGAGTGTGGCTGCTCAGTGGGCTGCCCCATGGCCAGAAGTCAGGCTGCACTGGGGTCTCTCTTCTGTCTCTGGGGTGCTCTGTATTCAGGGTGTGTTCTTGGATCCTTCCCTGAGCTTACAGCCACCAGCAGCCACATCCTGGAAGTAGCAATCCTATTAAACAATGACCATGTAAGCATGTCATTCAGGCTGTCAAAAACATGGAGGCCAAGCATGATCATTTCTTTTCCCCTACCCCTCTCCCAATTAAAGAGCTTGTTACATCTTTCTGATAGTTTAATCATTGAAAACTGTGGCTGTGAATGCTGACGAGATGCAAATGAGGGCTGCCATCTGTTGGCGGTGCTCCCCGCGCTCAGTGGAGAGCTGGTGTTGGGTGTGCTTGCTCTGTTTCCCCTGCACATGGGAGTCGTCACACAGGGAATCTGAGTCACAGCCTTGGAATGGGTGCTTCTCTCCGTCCTCATAATGAGTTTATTTCAAGCAGCAGGAGGACAGGTTTCCTTACAGTCACAACAGGACAGCCAGGGGATGGGTCTCAACCAGAAGGGGTTTAGGAAAGGCGGATCCTGCTGGCCAACCTGATCTCCTTCCATGAAGCTTTGTTGATGAGGGAAAGGCTGTGGATATTGTCTACCTGGACGTCAGTAAAGTCACTGAGATTGTTTCCTGCAACATCCTCCTGGAGAAACTGGCTGCTCATGGCTTAAACAGGTGACACTGCTGGGTGAAAAGCTGTCTGGATGGTGGAGGTGTCACTGTTGTGAACGTGCCTCCTCCAGACTTGTAGGCAGATCTTTTGATCTCTACTCATTCTTTGGAGGTGAGTAACACACTTGAATGTGCTTTGTGTGGAGAAGTGGTTTGGGCTTTTTTAAAACTACAGGCTGATAACATCATTTGGCTCTGTCTGGTTCTTGAATTGTGAATAATCATTTCCTATCACCTTTTCCAGGCTGTTTAAAATTTTAGAGCGGTTATCCTACATTGCCTCAGTCATATATTTTCCAGCTGAAAAGCTACATTCTATTTAGCCTCTTCTCATGTGGAGGAGTCAATTGACTGACATGGCTGACTTCTTTCAGCTTTCTTCACTGAGAAGTTATAATACTGGAACTATTTTAGGTCATTAGAAATTTCGAAAGTATCATGTTGTATTTGAAATTGCCTAAAATATTGTACTCTACCAACAAAAAGGCTGCATAAATGGTGTACAATTCCTAAATTGCTGCTTTCCCCCTGTCTCTCATAAGAAATGCCCAAATCCAAAGACCCACACACAGTATCTCAAAAGGAAGTCTTATGTACAGTAATTCACTGTGCAGATATCTATTCTATCAGGTCTGCTTCTTCCTTCTGACAGATTCATCCAACTTACTGACATTTAACAGTTCTTGCTGCAGGTTGAAGCAGAATAGAGTCCCCAGTTTCACAGTAAATTGTTTGTGGATGAAGAAAAGTTAATGTTTTTTATAATCTACCAGAAAAGGACCACTAAAACATCAATTATCTATTATGAGCTGAGAGGATAATTGATGTTTTTAGTGGTTCTGTTCTGGTCCAATCCCAGTCCCAATCTGGTTTGATTTAGAAGCCTGCTCTGCACTTGAAAGATGGATCAGCTTTCATGACACTGGCACACTGGTGTGTATACTGTCTTTTGGGTTGTATTTGCCTTTTTTTTTTTTTTTCTGATTTTGATGTTTAGAAAAGAAAGTTGTCTTTTCTTGCTTGAATTATGTTTTTATGGTCTGTGGGTTTTGAATTGCATTTATAAACATCAGTGTCCTTTGCTACTGCTCTTCAGTTCAAATAAATACAGTTCTGTTACAATGTAGAATATGAACAACTGTAATAAAATCTAAATTGCTCATTAGAAAAGCACTGCATTGAACATGGTTTTTGCTTAATAATTTTTATGGTCTGGTCTCACATAGCTCCTAAGTGTCTTTCTTGTAGAACAGGATTTCTATGCAGAATGGCTGTTATTGGTGTTCATTTGGAATCTGAAATTCTACTAATACTAAATGCACATGGTTAATAATGGTTATAAAGATGCCAGAAGCCTGGTATCAAAAGGACCAGCTGTATTTGAAACACTTGGACTAAATTCTACTTAGGAGCTTATATAACCTACTTTTTCTTTTACTCCTATTTCGATGTCAGTTAAGTGGTGAAAATTTGGACAAGGGAGTTTCTTGAATTTATTAACTTAAAAAATTGTATTTTTAAGAGAATGGAAGTTAGTTTATAGAACAGAAGTCCCCTGCAAAACAACAGATGTAAATGACAAAGCATCAGAAATTTTAGTGTGGGGATTTTTTTTTTCCCATATGTACTGGGGTAGTGAATCTCTCTAATATGTGTCTGGACTGATGAGACAGACATTACAGCTATTTTGCCCTGAAGTTTGATACTGGAGAGATTATTTCCCCCTCAGCATACAATAAATAAACCGTAAATTTATGATAGTGGACTTAAGGTGCTGTAAAAGTTGAGCTTAATAAACATATTGAAGTTTGGCTGTTTATCTAGATCTCTTTGGTTTGTTTTCCTTGGAGGAATATCAATATTTTTCTTTGACTAAAATATAGCATTCATGTCCATCATTCTGGCATTGTTCCTCTTTTAGCCTTGTACCTGAACTTACCTAAAAATGTTATAGGTAAAAATGTTTACCTAAAAATGTTATATTGCTTTACCTAAGGTAGTTCTGTTCTGCATGCATCACATCAAATCTTTCATCAATTGACTTTTTCACTCCTAATTTGTGCCATGAATGGTGATGTGCTGGCACTTTTCTGATACTGCAGAGACAGTTGGTTGTTCAGTGTTTAAGTCTGTGGAGCACAAAATTGATGTCCAGAGATTTTGATTGTGCAACATTTACATAAAATATTCAGCCAAGCACGCTGCCAGTTGTTTGAAGGTATTATTTTTAATGACACAGAGGCAGGATATGACCTGCCACCACTGCAATGCTGAAGAATAAGCAGGCTTCTTTTCATTCAGTGTAGTGTTATTCTCCAGGCAGTGGTTTTTCTGTAAATGCAGGATGTACTTTTTGACTAATAAAACTAGAGACAGTCATAATAACTAATAATGTGTCAACATGTGGCTGACAGTGTATGTTTTGGATTGTTCAAACTTTTTGAAAAAAAAAAACACAATGAATAGAAATGTTTTGTGCTCTTCTTTCTTTTTTCTTTTTTTAATTTTAAATTGAACAATTTGTTTTAAAACAAATCAATATCTCTGAATTATTTGCCATCCAGCACAGCATTAGAGAAAACCAAACAGAACATAAACATGCCTAATATGATTCATTTTCTTCGCCAGATACAAGAACAAAATTCAAGTTAAACTAACAGTAGTTCATAGAATTGCATTTATTTTCTTCACAGTGTGACTTTTAAATGTCACCATTCTTTTAAATTCAGTTGAAATCAAAGAATCAAATTTACTTTTTTCATTATTATTTTTGCATTAGGCTGTGAGAATCTACAGCTTGTTTATTCTCTTGTTCCCCTCAATTCTTCAGCCTCTGAATTACATTAGAGCTCTTGAGATTGTGTAATGTTCCAGGCATTTTCTTTTCATGCCACAAACAAGGCATTTTCTGTACTTCTCCTTGTTCTTGCTTTAATTACCAGGAAAATTTCCATGAAATGGGATTTTATTTCATAAGAATTTAACCCACTTGTGCTACTAAATCCCATTATGGTACAAGCACAAATGTCAAGGGGATAAGTAGCAGGAGGAGATGAAATCTCATGGAGAAAGCACTCAATTTAAAATAAAACTAAATATATGTCCCAGAGATTTGTAAATTGTCTGCATAGGTGAAATATTCTACCCTCACATCTAAAAAAATTTCACTTCTCTTCAGGAGTGTTCACAACATGGAGTTTTTGTTCTCTTTTATTAACACACTTTATGAGAAAACAGAATGTTAATAAAATAGTTCTTGCAATATTAGAAAGAACCCATTAATTCTTATCTTTATTTGTTCAGGATGTAATTTCCACAGAAAATTATTTTTATTAAAATTGATATGAGCTCTGAGCATATTTATACCTCCCATTGCTTCTAAGGTTGCAAGTCATCATTGTATTTTGACTCTGTAGGATAAAAATGGAGAAAAGGAAGTTCTCTGGCTAAGGAACATAAGAAAATGTGAGAACTTTTTATGTCCCTTTGTGATTTACATTTTTGTCTTTTAGCGTTGTCCATAAGAAACTTTGTGTTCTGTCTGCCATGTGTTTTTCATACTGGCTTACCAGTGTGAGGTTATTCTTACTCCAGTTTAACGCTGACACTTTTGGCTGATGGGCAGATATCTTGTGGTTGACTTGAAACCATGTTTCTGCATAATGGCTGTAAAGTCAGTGGATAAAAACTGTTTATGCAGTCTCAGAAAACCTTTATATGTTTTTTTTTTTAGAAAACTCGTCAGGAGTTGAGAGAAAAATTATATAAAATTTATATAACATGAGCACCTGCTTAGGCTTTGGGCATGAAAGTTATAAAAGACTGAAGTAATAGTGGTGGGGATATGCTGCTTTTGTTCACTTACACTAAACCTTGCAGGTTGTTAGAAATCAAAAATAAGAATATTTTACTGAGCCAGAGTGTTGTTCTGTAGGTTTTTTAGTTTGGGTTGTTGTTGTTTGTTTGTTTGTTTGTTTTTTAAATACATTTTTTACTGTATTCTATTCGTCCCTTGCTCAGTTTTCCCTTTGTAAATCTGACTTGTAAGAATACCAAAGTGCTTGGAAGTTTTTCCCAGAAAACTCTAAAGCAGGAGATAGAAACAAATGCTAAGGTCAGAGATTTTCCTCTTTGAAGTGTTGTCTGTGTTACAATGAGGGTTGGCAGTCACAAGGGGTTCAGTGTTGCAGCCAAGATCTCGTTGCCATGGCTCTCCCATCGCCCTGATCCGCTGCCATCCCCTCTGTTGCTTGTGGGAGACTGTCAGCTGCCTCGTGAGATCTAACTTCCCATTGCTCTGCAGGACTTAAAAGCTGTCCTGGGCTGGTGTTTTACAGGAATCAAAGTTGCTTAAACAGCACAGAGAAACTGTCATTAATCCCTTTAAAATGGGAGATTTTTGCACAGTGGAAGAAGCCTAGAAACAGGTAGAATGGAGAACTGCTGAAGAATTCTGTGTTCTCTGCTCAAATCATTTGCCCATTAAGATAATTCTGGGCACACACTCCTCACACCCCATCTCCCCTCAGAGATCCAAATTACTCTTAATGTCCTAAAGTTCACTGCCTGACAGAGATTCCTGCCTCTTCAGTGGGGAAGTGGGGTACAGAGACAGCGGAAGACTCGGGCGAAATGAATCATGTAGAGCACAGCTGTAGTTTATGGATTCAGGCTGGCTTTTCAATCCCAAACCAGCATTTGTTTCCAGCACAAAGAGGCTTGTGGTCACTATAAACAGGATTTTTACAGACTGCCATATGCTGTGGAGGTCTTCCTGCACTGAAGTGCTCAGCATCTTCAGCACTGAGGACATTTATAAAATCAGTAATGTGTGCAGAGACTCTTGTGCTGCTTATGTTTCCTCTGCAAAGTGGTAGACAGAAATATTGCTGTTTCTATTTTTAGAGTACTTTTGGTAAGCTTACACTAAAAAGGTCACCTACATATTCCTGTGGTGCCTTATGCCAGGGAATAGGGTCTCTAGGCACTACCATGAAAACAAATAGTATTTCCTAATTATAATAGAAACCAAGGATTGTTGGTGGGGGAGTATGAGTCACAAGTCTCCAAAGTACAGTAGGTGTTATTTAACATTTCCTTTGCAAAAGTACTTAGAAACATTTATAAGATTGTACTCTTCACTAGAGTATACATTTTGCAGAATTTGAGTGAATGTCTGTCCTATTTCACTTCAATAAACTCAATGGGAAAAAGAAAAAAGAAAGCAGTCTACACCCTCTGCACGATAAAGATCCATTATATTTCCATCTATCAAGGACATACTTGCATCCTATTTGTAGCCATTTTCTTTCCTGATTGTGTTCTAAATGTGTTAGGGTGTTTTTCTGTGGTAGCTGTGAAGATGTGGTGCAGCTGACAGGTTTGTCCATGTTTCAGATGCTGTGCTAGCAGGGGCATCAGCCAGGCAGCTTTTTAATAATCTCTTTTTATCTGTGGCTGCAATATTAGCAAATGTTGTTGAAGAATGATTTCCACTCTAGCAGGAACTAGCTTCTTCAATTTACTCCTAAAACTGCTAGACCCCTGCCTTGCCATTTTTTTTTACTCTGTGTTTTTTAACTTGCTACACTTACGTTCATTGTGCATGTAACATGATGATGCTCAATCTCAACTCGTCTGACTACTCTGAAATTACTCTGAGTTGTTTAATCATAAAAGAATCTCAAATTAATGTGGATTGGAGTAGGCAAAGAATTTATAGGTGGTGCTGGTTTTTATTCTCTGGACATCCAGTTCACACCAATTTTTTTGCATGATGCTGCTCCTGACAGTGTAGATTTCTCCATTTCAAATGTTGTTCCTGAAAGTCAAGTGAAAACACGTGTTCTCAAACATGTATTTTATTGTTGCCTCACTGCCCTTGCAGTCCAGGAAGGTGTGTGTAACAAGAAACATCCCAGACTACAGGTACACCTATAGGTGACGTGCAGACTAAATAATCCCCTTTCAAAAAAACCTGCTTTTAATTTTTTCCCCCTGTTTTCAGAAGTCTCTGTACTGTGAACTGTTCCTGTTGTTAGGGTGAGCTTAGGAAATGTTCTGTCTTTTTTTGGGGGGATTTGTAGTAGTATTTCACAGTGATGAGCAAGAAATGAAAGCTCCTCTGACAGAACAGGAAGCTTTATCACTACTGATAATGCAGTGCTTTATCCTCTCCAGACTTAATAAGAATATATATCCTTTAGTTTTGTTATTTGTTCTGTTCTTGTGGGAGTTGGTCATTACAACGTTTGTGATCAGTGCAGTCGTGCCTTCACTGAGTAGTTAAATTGAATTATATCCAATAAGAGCAGCAGTGCAATGAAATGACCCCCACCCATCTAATACTGCCTGCCTTTGTTCCCAAAGCCTTATCTGATTTGGGCTGTGACTGGACAAACATTTGGATGGCTGGAGTTAAAAGTCTTCTGAAGAAGTGGCACGATTCTGGTACTTCAGACTTTTTCTTACCAGAGGATTGGCTTCTGGGGACTGAGAACTCACAGAAGTGTTTGGCACAGGATTTGGGGTAAACCAGACAACCTGAGTGTCTGTCCTCATCTCAAATAACACCTTAGAGATCTGGATGAAAGCTCTGCTGGGGACAGAACTCTCTTGGTGTGGGTGTCCTGGGGACAGGGGGCTCCCTGCCTTGCAGCTGTGTGCCTGTGTTTGTGTGATTGCTGAGCTCATCACACACTTTGTTCACTTGGCACTTACACTGAGGTTTTCAACAAAACATCTCAAGGCATTAAAAAACTTTCAAGAGCAAGCTACTAGGGATTAACAGCATTGTGTGCAGCACTAGAGACGTAGGGCAATATTCTGATGTTAACTTTTTCATCAAGCTGTGTCATAAAATTAAAGCTTAAAATCTTTTTCAGGGTCTTTTTTTTTTTTTGAAGAATGTCATGCTGGAAAAAAACAAACAAGTTGGTTTAACATTTGCTAAATCAAGCCTCTTATTTAAAATTAGTTGTTACATTTTTAGAAATATAATATTTTTACAGGCTTCAGAAAGGAGGGAGCGGAAAGGTAAAATTAAGTTTTCATGTGAGATAATAAAGTAACTTAATCAAGGCTGCAGGATATGCACAGCACCAAGGAAGTTAATTAAGGGTATATGGGGTAAGTATACAATGTACTCCCAACAAAAGTTTTGCTCCCAACATCTGTAACTTCTGTTTATTATTTTAATCTTTCAGTAGCCCTGTCATAACTAAAATTATTATTCATTTGTACATATCTTTCATAGATTTGTAAAAGAGCTAATTCCTTGTAATTTCAAAGTAATGATGTCTGGAATATGTATTTTGTAAACAGAAATGTTTTACTTATTGTTTTATAGTAAAATAAAAAGTTGTCATTTTCTGATCCCCTGGTTAAGCCGAAAGAAACTGCAAATTCAAGCCTATGCAGTTTGATGCATGTGATGCACAGTAAAAGCCCTCTTAAAAATTACTCAGTGAATAATGTCGAATCCCTTCACTTATTTCATATTTGCTGCAGTAAAGTAGTAAAGCATTAAGACCTATCATTCAACTATGTGAAGCATAATTTTAGATAAATATAACTTTTTGAACATTTGGTTGGAAATATGGGTAGTAAAATTTTGCTGGCGGTTATAGATCAGAAGGAATCTTTGCTTGCAAGAATTTGCTCAATATCTTGACTGCTAATAGAGACCCTTCAGTAGTAAAAGCAGTAAATTTGAACTTCCAGCATAGGTAGGAAAGCTTAGCTTGAAGCTAAAGAGCACCTCTCCTATGTGCCCTATATGACCTCTATAGGAAAAATTGTACTTTTTAAATATACCTGATTTTTGTAAGTGTTGGGAGCATCCTAAGACTCAGTAAAGTGGAAAGAATCATTGCCTTTCGCTATTGTTGTATACTTATGCTTTTATTCTGCTTGCTTTCTCTTACTTTTCCCAGCTCTTGTTTTGGTTATCATGCCTTTGAGGAAAGAAATCTGAAATACGTTCAGAACCTTCTAAATACTACTGATCATTGGCTTTTTGTCACGTGGATGCTTTTGGTCCATAGACACAAAATGTAGCTCTGCGTGTTCTGGAATTAGCAAAGCCTTGGCAGGAAAGGAAAACTTCCAATGTTGGTAATGTTTGAGTTTCCTCTGTTGTTGGAATGAAGCCACTAGTCCATCACAGGAAGAAAAAGACGATACCAAAGTAAATAATTTTTGTAACACATATTAAAATTTCATAGCTTCAACTTTAGTCACGAAGCTGTGTAAATTTTTCTGAGTTTCACATTTCAGGTGCAATAAAAGTGCTAAATATTAATTCTAAATCTGTATATGCTAATAGATACAACAAAATCTTTCTTCCTGTCACTGACAGACAAGGGATTTTGTTTATTGCTAGGCAAAATTTGACATTTTCTCTTTAGAAGATTTACATTTTGAAAGGTTTGGTTTCATTTCCTGCATGCTTGAGGCAGAATTTGTGCTAGCCCTTGGGAAGGAAATGTTTCACAGCGGTTTAAAGCCTCATTTGAAGAAACAAATGAAGAGTTCTGGTCATTATTTGTAGTGTGAAGCTTCTAGAAGTTCTCCGTTTACAGAGTGGTGAAATTTTATTCCTGGAAATTATTAAAGCATGAGCACTGAAAAGATATAAGGTAAAACTGTCAATAGCAAACACTTACTTGCTTATCAACAGTTACTGGAGGCTCCTTAATTGAAACCCAGCAGGTGAGAACACCTTAGGAGGAGTTTAAAAATTGTGCATTATGTTATACTTTCATTAAGGAGTTGTATAGGAGTAATGATCTGCAGAGAAATACAGAGGAAATTCTGGTAAGCTTTTCCCCCAAAGAAACATTGACTTTTACTACAGAGCCAACAGTAGTGAAACCTATTCTTTCTCTAGAGTCATGGATGATCTGTTATTGCAATTTTCAGTTGTAAATATGGGGCAAAAAACTGTAATTTTTTATCTTGCAATTTTTTTTTTCTCCTTGATGTCCTTACAGCCTAATGAGGTATCAGCACTGAAAATTCAAATCTGGCAAGAGATGCTAAATAAACAAATACACAGGTGACAATGAGAAAATAAAAATGAGGTTATTTAAAATAGCTAAATTTTGGCTTAACTCTTTTGAGACCTTTAGTAAATGTTTTTTTTTCTGTAAATAAAAGAAAATTAATAGTAATTTGTGCCAAGTGAATGACTGGAATACCACTGAAAAAAAAAACAACAACCAAAAAAAACCCCACAAGGCTACAGGGATGAAATACTGTCCCATTTCAAGTTTTCTACAGAGCTTTTACTGCCACTCTTCAAAATGCTGTGGCCTGGCCCAGTCTTGCCGTCTGATTGTGATGTCTTCAGTTACCAAATTTTTATTTTTCAGCCTTTTGAATTAATATTGATATGATTTTGCAGTTTATATCAAGTCCAAAAGTTTGTCATAAAGGGCTTCTGTTGATTTGTCATTACATCAATTCATTAATAGATGAAACTCAGTACAAGGCATTTTTTGAAAGCTTTTCTCACAGTATCTGAGCAGCCAGGAGGGTCAGCCTTGTCCTGCAGGGCATCAGGCACCTCCAGCTGGGCAAGGGAGGGATTGTCCCGTTCTGCTCTGCCCTGGTGTGGCCTCTCCTTGAGTCCTGTGTGCAGTTTTGGGCACCACAGTTTGAGAAGGATATAAAGCTGTTAGAGAGTGTCAAAGGAGAGCAGTGAATATGGTGAAGGGCCTTGAGAGGAAGCTCTGTGAGGAGGGGCTGAGGTCCCTTGGTCTGTTCAGCCTGGAGAGGAGAGGACTGAGGGGAGACCTCATTGCAGTCACAGCTTCCTCCTGAGGAGAAGAGGAGGGGCAGGCACTGATCTCTGCTCTGTGGTGACAGTGACAGGAGCCAAGGGAGTGGCTGGAGTTGTATCAGGGGAGGTTAATGTTGCATATTAGAAGAAAGTTCTTCATCCAGAGGCTGGCTGGGCACTGGAACAGGCTCCCCAGGGCAGGGGTCACAGCTCCAAGGCTGGCTGAGTGCAGGAAGTGTTTGGAGAATGCCCTTGGGCACAGGGTGTGACTCTTGGGGTGGTCCTCTGCAGGGCCAGGAGTTCGACTTAAAATCCTGTGAATCCCTTCCAACTCAGGATATTCCATGTTTCTCTGATAATTACTCTGATGTCTCTCCTCTTGTTTGGTGCAGTACAAATGTTGGTATTACGCTATGGCTGAGCTCAGCACAAATTGAGATGGGAAAGGAAGAAAAGGGATTTATTTTATTTTCCAAAGCCCTGTTGCAAGGTTGGTGGACTTGCATTGTTATTTGAATTTAGGCATTTTTGTAGCTAAGTCAAAGTAAGAACTGTACTGAAGCACCACCTCCAACCATTTTATAGTCAATCCCTCTGCATAAAACACAGGGATTATTGGTCATTTCAGAATAAAAGAGTATTTGAGATAAATGAAAATGCTTTGATGTTATTTAAATGCAGTGTTTTGACTTCTCTCATTTCAAAAGAACATTTTGTCAAAAAGAGAAAAGCAGCAACATTTTAGGATACAAACAAATCTCTTCATTTGAATGACTTTTGTCAGTTGACCTAAAATTGAATTTCTCATTATTTTTAAAAAGTTTCTTTCAGAAAAAAATATTTTAAGAAAATATTGTTTCAGTTAAGTTGAAACTGTTTTATGCATTTGAAAATTGTCTGCCAGGAAACTGAACAAAACCCCCATGATTATTAACTGAGCTCTAAGCTAAGCTATTTAAATATAGAAATTGTAGCAGCATATAACTTTCTTTGCAGTTAAGGCATATCTGTTCATCTATAATCTGTATAAAAACCAGATTTTGCATCAATCACAAAAAAGTGTGTTTTCATGAAAGAACAAATCATTTTCAAGTGTCACATAAGTAAAATATTTGATGTCCCTAATCATATATAACATAACCACCCCTCTCCCTCAGCAATATCTTTTCTGAAAAGTCATCTTTAATCATTTGACGGGAGAATCCTACTGTTAAAATATACAACAGATAAATGGGGGTGCTTTTCTTTCTTTTGCAATTACTCTTGAAATAAAAGAGTTTTGAACACAAACAAAGAAACAAAACCTGAGTTCTCATATATGTGATTCATTACTCGGTAAAATTTCTACTGTAGCAGTCTCCTGGAGTGGAAACATCAGTATATTTAATTGGTGTATTAGGCAGTTATTTTGTGGACCTATTGCGTGAGAAAACTATTGTATTAAAGAACTGTCACTTGGTCCAAGTTGCTCTCAAAATTTTAGCAAAGATGTTATGAAATCCTCAAATATTTGCTTTCCTGCTGGCAGGAAGAGATACTGTACAAGCTGTTAATGGTATTAGAGAAATTGCGCTGTCATAGAGCATCTCAAATCCCCTTTTGCAAGATGATATTTTCTTTTGAGGCTCACATGGCATTGTATTACCTGGTAGACTTTAAATGTTAATAGCACCATTATCTATGTATATGATTCACTTTTATTTGTTCTGTTATAGGATTAAAAAAAATAGCACTCCAATCCGAGTAGAGCTTTGTGGAGGCATCTGTTTGGAAATCCTTCTGGCTTTACAGAGATGGTCAGGAAAAGGAGAGAGACTGCAGAAGGGCTGCAAAGTGGAAGGGAGGGACATGTCTTGAGGGACACAAAAAGAAAGTTTCATAGCTTTCTTCATAAATCTTCTTGTGTTGCCCTTTTTAGTGGAATTTTAATGTTGAAACGTTTTTTAAGGCTCCTTAGTTTCAGCATTTTAACTCTGAAACTTTTATTCCTTAGTTTGGATTAGTGTATATTTTGCATGATTTACCACAGTATGATTATTTATTTTCCACTGTTGTATTTTTAATACCTGTTTATTTTTACATTCTTGAGTGGATGTATTTTAAGTTAGCAAATATAGAGCCATTGAATTTTACAATATGACACTTTTACATTTAAATCAGTATTTAATATGGAGTTTGTTTTTAAATGTTTATAGTTCAGGTTTTCGTATTATATGCATTTTTGCATTTTCTGTTGTGCTAACACATAAAAATGTAAATCCAGGAATTTCAGTTAGAAAGCAGATTCTTGTTCAGGAAAGTACCAAAACCTACATTTAGCTGAAAACAAACAGAGGTATCTTCAGAAACAGGACTGAGAGAAAACTAACTCAGAACTGATCATGATTAATTTCTGGATCAAGGGCATGGCTGGCAGTTCTGGTGTGGTTCAGGCAGGAAGACATTTCTTCTGTATCCTTTGTAGTGCAGGCGGTTACAAGAAATGAGTTACAGCGAGATTTCCATTGTATGACTCAGACCACAGTTGTCCCTTAACAGTGTGATTCACACCCATGAAAACATTATGTAATGAAAAGCTGTCCACTTTGTAAAATCACACATTGGACAGCTTTTTTCTTTCAGTTTTTTTTTTTTCCCTTTTTTTATTGTATCTTAACATCAACATGCAGCTCAGTATTTAAGGACTGCTCACAGATTTTTCTACTGTGCATTGCATAAATAGGCAAATATCTGTTCTAAATGGTCTTCATATTTTGTGCTAATTTTGGGAGACCTTTTTGCCCCTGCATTACAAGTCTCTCCAGAAGTCTCTGGTGGTTGGTTTCTCCTTGCCTTGTTAGCACTGCTCCCCTTGCTCTTCACTGGATCTGTACCTTAGGGGCTGCAGTGCAGAGCCAAAAGTCCTGTCATTAAAAGTGGAAAAAGAGAAGAGCCATAATGGAAAAGAGTTTGGCAGAACTATACTAATTGCTTCTACTGGTCATGTTGTGCTGACTTGACAGTCTTCGTTGGAGCTATCAAAAACAAGGGATGACAAACTAGGGAAATGTAAAGTAGTCTGGTCTTCTCTAAATTCATCAGCGAGGTTTCCTCTGTAATCAACAGAGACACGTCTTCAAAGGATGATTTATTAGGCCTGTCTTTAATAGGGTAAGGCACTCTGGAGCTATTGACTTAGTGAGCTGCTTGGGTGAGGAACCTAATTTTACATACCTGGAGTTAGCAGAGATAAGTCTCTTAGAAGTGCACAGGAAGGAAAAACTAACATTTCTATTGCTGGGAAAAATTGTTGATGGAAATAAAATGTTGCTCATTACACCATTTAGCTTTCTTACCTAAATGAAAAGTCCTTAGGTGGTGCTGGATGCTGTACAGATCTCTGTGAGGGACTTAGGCTTAGACACCTAATGACATGGGATATTCAGGCTTACAGTAATGATCATTTCATGAAAATTGCTTACAAAAAGCAAAGTAGTGGAGTCATAGTATCTTAGACACTAAATAGGACTGCATGAAACATATAAAAGCCCTAATTATGCATCAAGGAAATATCCTTGGCTTTAAAAGAGGTTTAGTATTATGAGTCATTAGTGATATTTTCCTGAGCAGTCTTTTGAAAACTTCCCCATTTCTGAGTGAAAGGACATAATTTTTCTGTGAACTAAAGAACTGGGCAGTTAAGACCAAAAGGCATTTACAGTGTCATTCAAACTGAATGTCATTTGCTATTTTAAACCAATGTTTATGGGTCAGAAATTGTCACTTTAATGTAACTACTTGTAGAGCCTTTTGAATGGACTGGTGAAACCATAAAGAAAAGATATAACACAGAAAGCCAAAACAAAACTAAACAAATGGAAAAGAAATGACAGAAAATGTAAACCACTCCATTAGTAGATAGAACGATAATTCTTCGTATGTCCAACACTGACTATCTCTGACCTTGGAAAAACACTCCATCTTCCTGTCTTTGCCCATGTCGTTGGCTCCACTGTTGCTACTTTGAATTCCCACAATGTCTGTGGAAGTGTGGAACCATTCCAGGATGCCCACAAAACTCTGTATATTCAGTCTACCAGGAAACTGGTGGCATTACCTCATAAAGGGACAGCACAGGAGCTTGGAAGCTGTGCCACCCAACAGCAGAAATGTCTGTCCTGTCTCAAAGACTGCCACTTGTTTCCCAGAATCCTGTGGCAACAGCAGGAGAGGTTGGTGCTGCCAAGTGTGATGGCATTACTAGGAGAGGGCATTCAGCAGCACCATGGCAATGGAACCAGAAGGTTACTCAGTTTTGGACATTGTCTTTACAGCCTCAGCAACAACTGAACAGAGTGGAATAACTGGGATACTGTTTGAGTAATTTTAAATTTACCATGTGCCTTTTGGAATCAATGAGCTTGCTCCAGCTCTATTTGTGTTGTAAATATCCCAGGTACCAGAGCACTGACATACACTGCTAGAGGGTCACAGGAAATACTGTACAAAGGTGACTATTGAATTAATTTCATTTTTGTGTGTAAGACAATTTACAGGTCCCGCCAAGAAACCATCATACCCAGACTCCACTTAGTTTCTTCTTGTATGATCTAAAAATATGTTAAAATGTAGATACTTATTCACAGCAACCTACTTCATGTAACTTCAACCAGCAAAGATCTTAATATTACTAGACACGTGCTCAGTGATCAGTATTGACCAAGACTGATTTTGATCAGTCAGGTGTGAAGAGGTCAGTGCTGTTTTTCTGTTCACAAGTGGAATGAAGTACTGTTTTGTTAAAATATTGAAGTAATAAGGATGATTTTTTAGTTAATGATAAATAGAGAGATTTGGAGAAGGGCAAGAACTCACACTTAGAGGAGTATTTTAATAAAAAATCAATAATACGCACATATATATATGATTTCTATATTCACTTATACTTCTGAGTAATCAAGCCCTAAATTTTCTACGGTCTTGCAATTGCTATAATGCAATTTCAGAGTAGGAAGCATACAGGTGGTAAATCTTAACTGTCTCATAATATATCAACATTCATAGACCTATTCAAAAGCTGTAGACCAAAAAGTCTGAGTGGTTGCTTTATCCAAGAAAATGTCATGCAGTTTTTTCCACTTCCAGATGATTCATCCAAACAAAAACATTTTGCAGGGATTTTTTTTACATCTTTTCTGAAATTAAGCTGTTAGTGATCCTAATAAGTTCTGCCATTATATCCTGTATCAACAGGTCCTGCCCATCCTGTCACTTTCAGATATCAGACATTACCTTTGTGTATATACTTAATTACGGGATACTCAGCTTTTCTTTAGAGCATGTAGAAGTGCTGGAGGGACTGCGAGCTTTGGATCAGCTCTGGAGTCATTCAAGTGTGAATTGGCTGTGGGTCTCTGTTGCCAAGTCTGCAGGGGAACACAAAAGGTCTGTTTTGATTTCCTGCCATGAGTAAATTCTCAGGGAATTTGTGCATTTGTGCATTCTGAACAAAGGCTTGTTCAGATTGTGTTTAAATATGTAAAAGTCCACTTCCAAACGTTTTTTCAGGTGTTCTTGATTTTTCTCCGAAGCCTTTCTTTTCAGTAATCCTTATGAGCAACATTTTCATGAGAATAATATTCTAGCTCTGGATTTGAGTACACATATACTGAATGTATTGGTTTTTTGAAAGATCCTTTATTACACATTCTTCTGATTATCTCTTTGCACATATATAGCTTTAGATTAATGCTCTTGAGGGAGCTGCTATTGGAACACCCAGAGCAGAAAACACCCAAACCTCACTGAAAAAGAGACTGCAAATTCATGTCTGAATACAAACTTTGTAGCTGAAGAAACTCACAAGATTGTTAATTCTAAAAATCTGCTTCATAATTTATCCCTTTTAAAAATGAAGTGTATGGATGATCTTAAAGGCCTTTGCCAACCTTAACCTTTCTTTAGCAGCTGGGTAAATGCTGAGGAGAGGGAGGGAGGGAGAGGGTGAAGAAACAATAATTCCATCCCTTAATAGGTTTTTTCACTTGTAGTTACTAATTGTTGCACGTCATAGATTGAGTTAGTTACTTGTTAAAAGCAAGATACTTCATTAAAATATATTATGTTGTGTGTGTGTCCAAGGCAGTAGACTTCAGGGGCAGACCTTATTTACATTTGCTGCTTAGAGGTTCACACCCTGGCACTCGCTTTCCTTGGGCAGGATCTAACATTTCTCTCTACAGATAAGTCACAGTCTCAGGGTAGTACTAAGGTCCAGCCTTACTGGTATTCAGGCAGTGCCTGAATTTTGCAGGAAAACTTAAACCTTTAACCCCCGCCAAATTACAGATGGATTTCTAAATATATTGCAGTCTACCCATTAGAAATCATGTGCAACTGCTTGCAGAGGAGCTGTGTCCACAAGCAGTTGAGTTTCACGTATTCTCATGATTTGGGATCCTCTTTTCTTCAGTCCAGTTTTGTTTTTTGCATGCTGTTCAGAAAAGACCTTGGCTTTCCCAAGGCTTTCCAGTCCTCTGTGTCTCATGATTCTTCTGATCAACCTTCAGATGGTGAGATACAATTATATGGGGAATTTGTAAGGCAAATCATAACAGGAGCTATGCATTTTTAACTTTTATGAATTAAAATTTCCAGACTGCTTCTATTGCTAGAGCTGAAATTCTTTTTTCTTTAAGTGTTGAGTTTGATTTAAGATTTCTATATTTACATTTGAAATGAGAACTTTATAGCATGCATCTATGTCTTGTGTACTTTTTGAGGTTTTGTACTTACAGGTTCTGAACCCTTGGAAAGAATAAATTTTACTCACATAGCACCTTATGATCTAAGTAAGCATTTCTATGCTCTTTTGCTCTGGCCCACAAAGTATTTGGATATTGAATCATATGTTCAAGGTTGCAAATGAAATCTGTGGGGGTCATGTGATTTAAAGTAATATGTATTAATCTCAGGACAGTTGTTTATTTTTATAAGGTTATATTTTGCTTAAATAGACAAACATTTACAGTAAAACTACTCCAAGCTACTGCCTCTAGGCATGGTTTTGTGTTTTGTTTTTTTTTTTTTTTTTTGTAGAAGAGATAGATGCTTTCTGATACACTAAATGTAGAAGGTAAATTGAAGGCTACCAGTTTAGTTTTAATTTTTTTCCCTTATGAATGCACTGTACTTTGGAATGGAGCTTCAATTTGCAATTAGTATTTTTAGGCACATTTATGAATGTGCAAATTAACTTTTTCTTCAAAGTGTAATAATTCAACTGAATTTCCTCCCTGTAACCTGTAGAATTCATGTGTCAGAAACATGGATTGTTTGTTGAACAAACCACTTTTTTTTTTTTTTTACTAAAAGTGTCAAGAAGTACCTTTGCAAATACTGCTTTAAGTATTTCCTGAAGCTGCTGTGAATCCAGTAACACCTTTATGCTGAGCAGGCAAATGATGAGGGATGTGTGGGTTAAAGCATTTCTGACTATCTCTGAGTTTGCCTCAATACTTCATAACTTCACAACATACAATGTTAAAGGGTAGAAAAAGATAATTTAGCCTTTGTGGTTATTCCAGGGTGTCTTAAATTATTCCACACTTTTAATCAGAATTAGCACAGTGGTAGGGCAAGGGGAGTTAACCAGTTGCTAATCTTTCCACTGTTTGTTCTCCTAAATCCATATAAAATCTCTATTAAAAGAATAAATATTGTATCTTGTTGAAGAACTTGTATCAGTACTTTATTTTTCTGAATCTTACCAGTAACCCTGTTAAAGGGAAAAAAAGCCTCTGTATAGATACTCTTGAATATCTAATTATTGGTTGACCAATCATTGATAAATTATTTTGTTACCTGACATGAACATCAGGATTGATCCATGGTATAAAATTCTCTACACCCCTTAATTGTTTTATATTTGCTTGTTTTAGAACTCTTAATACTTTGGGTTTTTCTGGGCTTTATGAGTCTTCTTAAAAATTTAAATTACTGGTTTAAGCAGCCCATCAGTTAACTCCTTTAAGATTCTGTTTTGTCTTTTTTTATTTAATACTGAAATATTTTCCATTGCCTATATTTTCTGAGCTTCCATTGTCAAGCAGTTGAAGATTCTTTATTTTTATCTATTAAAATTCTTGAGGAAAGATTGCTTTGAACACATTGCCAAGTTAACACATCCCATTCAGCTTTAGTGAGGTAATGTGTGTATACTGTGTTTGGGTTACAGAAGATTAAGATGCACTGCCAGAAAAGAAATTAAATAGCAGTTCTGAAAAGCAGTTTTTGAAAGGATGAATTTGTAATATCAAGGAGACGGAGGAGCTTTTCAGTTTATTTGAACAAGTAAATGAATAGAGGGGGAGAAAGGGAAGTCTTTGAATTAGCGTTAGATATGAATCGTTTTCCATCTTATAAAACCTTTTCTTCATGTACCTCTCTGTGGCTGTCTGTCAATCAGAGTCAGTTTGCTTAGGGACCTGAAAGAGGCTGGAGTTTGCATTGTGTTTGCCAAGGAGTACGATTGCCCTTCCACTTACCAATGTAGGTTGGACTCTTCCCCTAACAGGAGTGCTCCTAAGGATAAATACAGGAGAAAGCTTGGACCTCTTACATCTGCTGATAACACCTTGGGTAGCAAGCCCTCACCTTGCATAAAGACCTCCAGGTCTGGTAGGAAGTAAGCCTGGTTTCCATGACATAGCTCTATAAATTAACAGTCTCTTGGGGAAAAAAGAGATCCATCCAGGGTTAGCAGTTGGTACAGATTTTTATTAACAGTGGTGAACAGCTTGTTTTCCAACCCTGGCCACTGTAAAGCCAAGACTTGTGCAGTGATAGGTTAATTTCAGTGGGAGATAATCTGAAAATAGAAAACTATTGAAGCTGGAGCAGAAGTGTCACCACAGCATCTTGTTGGCACTTTAGGCTTTTTGAAGGGAAAAGATTTATCCTGTTCTCCCAGGCTGTGGGACAAGGGAAAAGCAAAACAGAAAGGGGGGGAGCTGGAGCTTGTGACAACACACCAGAAATGAGATGGTCTCAGTCAGCTTGGGGAAGAGGGTGATGAGAAATGTCAAAGGATGTTTTCAGTGTGTGGCTGGAGCATCCCCACCATATGTGTGCAGTGAGAGCATGTGAGCACATGAGCACCCGAGTGGTGGCTTTTGTCCCACAGCCCCCAGCCACACCGAAGGAGCACTGTGTTAACTGCTGCATTGAAAACCATTCTTTCCCGCAGGGAACCTAAGAAGGCTTGACAAATTAGTTTAAGAATACAGAGTATATGAGGGATAACAAAACAAATATTAGAGCTAGTTAGCAAATGATCCAAAATGTTTAATGCCTCAAATAAAGAAATTTATTTTGAGGAAAAACCACAGCGCCAGCTGCTGTGGCTCTTGCACACCTCTTCCTCTCTGCTTCCACACCCTCTTGTTTTCTCAGGGCAGAGGTGGGGAAAGAATGTTAAAGCAAAATTTAGAAAAGTGTTACTTTCCTACATGAAAGGAAATAGAACAATGTGAGAGATTTGAGTTACAGTTTCATGCTTTTGTAGAATTTTGTAGATAAACAATATCTTTGGACAAAAATGAGAGCTTTACTTTGCCATTTATGATAAACCCATATTTATTTCAGTGCTAATGCACACCGGTACATACATTTGTAAAGGACAAGTAAGCCAAATAAATGTCAACCTCCCTGTTACTGCTTTGCTGTTGGGAGTTTGTCATTGGTATTATGATAAAAGAGTTAAATGGGATTTGAAGGATGATAAGATCTTGCTTTTACCTTTAGAAAATATATATGTGTCATACATTTATATGCAAATGAGAAAATTCTGCTGTGTGACAAAAGGAGAAAATTGTGTTGGTGCTTTCTGATTTGAAGAGGCATTTGATTTATCATATTTACTGCAGTATATTGTTCCAGCTAATACCATACCTATTTAAAAAGGTATAAAGTCCTTTCAAATTTCTTTACAATGCTTGTGGTCAGCCTTGCATGAAATAGCCATTTGTTCTTCTCATATTAAAGCTTGTGCTTTCATGTAGTTCTGAGAATTTCCTATTAATGTAAATTAATTTCACTTCATTAAGTGGCTGGGTCATAGGCAAGGGAATAATAGCAGCCAGAGACACAGGAGATTACTGGTTTGAATAACCATAAATTGGCACCCACCACTTTCTTTCTAATATTGGAAAGAAGCTTCTGGCTGTCAGAGCCATTTGATTAATCAAAAAAGCCTATGAATGTGAACTTTAAAGTTAGACAAGACAAAATTATTATCTACACAAACAACATTTTACAGCGTGGAACAATGGATTCTTGTCCCTGTGGGAGATGATGGTAAAGATTCAGTTCTCTGTGTTACTTTGCTGTTATTTCAGGTCACTTGTGATTATTCAAAGTCATCGACTCAGCAGTCTTACATTATGCATAGAGGGCTCAGTTGTGAAGAGATGACTCCAGAGCATAGAGAGTTTATTATTTAGATATTAATTTGTCCTCTCATGTAAATGATTATTTCTTCTACCAAGATGATTATGATAAGGTGTAATAAGAAAAGATAATTCTTGCTTTTTTCATATTCTTTTCTCCAAGTCTGACCCCATGTTTGTTGAAAACAACTGAAGAGAGATCCACTAATTTCAGTAGATTTCTGATTAAAGCACTAATATCTAAAGAAAGCTGAGGGGAGTATTTTTTCCAGTAACTAAATCCCCTTATACTGAGTAGAAAGAACAATTGAAAAGCATCCTCAGTGCAGGTGTTTCAGAAGGGTTGTAAAACTGCCCTGAGGAGCAAACTGGAAACTACGTGGTGAGAGAGGCTGATTTAGGGTATAGCAGCTGCAGGGAGGTGCAAACAAGTTAGCAGGCCCCAGAGCTGTTAGAAGTATGGTGGATATTCCTGCAGCATTTCCTCTGAAACCTTACACAGGGCATGGAAGGGAATTCCTGCTGCTCTCTTCTCAGCCATCCCCACTGCTCTCTGTTTAAACAAGGGTGAAAATTTCAATTATTGCTCTTTCTGCATCAAACACAGCTCCTGATATCGAGTCTGTCTCCTCAGCCTGGAGTTGTACGTGGCACAAAGGCTTTCAGTGTTGCAGTCCTGTCTGGGAGAGAGAGGGAAGATGATGGCTCTTCTGAGAGCACTTTGGTGGTGGCAACACATTGTCAGCTCTGTCAGAGGGTGGAGGTCGAGGAAAAGCTGACAGGTCTTGCCTTGCTCTGAAAATACCACATGGCATTTATTCACTCTCTGCCTTTGACACACTCAGATGGAAGGAGTGGTGGTGTTTTTTTCTGATTTTTCTCCTTGTACCCATGCTTGTTGTAGGATTACTCAAAAAGAAAACCTTGTTGTAAAGATTGATCACTAATTTATCAATGTTTCTATCTTATCCAGACTGTATATGATGTATATCATGTAGCTAAGGGTGGCATAATTACTTGGATAATTCTGCAAACATTTACATATGTAAATTCAAAAGGGGAATTTGTAGCAGCCCAATTAGTCATGCATTTTAAATCCTATTGATTTTAAAAGTGTGGTGCTGAAAATTCATAGCCGTTTTTGAGTTGCTGTCACTTTACTTAAAACATCGAAGGAACTTTGATTTTTGAACCAGACAGATGCATCTAACATTTTTTTTTTTCCCAAGGCTCCTCATTTTCTGTGGTAGTAATTCAAGCAGTGATAAAAACAAGACGTTTCAGTTTATTTCAGTTATTACTACAATTATTCATCTGAGACAGGTTTTGAGCCTTCCATGGCAAATAGGATGGAATAGGAAAGCTCAAGATTTCATGTAGTGGTTTCCCAAGCTGCACAGGCATGGTGTTCAAAAGCAGAACTTGAGAAGTATCAGTATATTGAGCAATTCATAATCGGTTACTAAATGTTACTAAATGAAAGTTCAAGTTTTGTTCATTAATAATGCTCAGTAGTCAGAGAGGAGGATTCAGGCCTATGTGAAGGTTGTGAAAGCCATGTGATATCCTAGTTGTCTGTAAATTACAGGAATAAAACAGTTAAAAATCCATCCCAAGATTGTTTTTTGGTGGCTCAGTCTACCACAGGTTCTAGCAGTGGAATTTCAAATGAGAATTGTGTAACAGTGACATGGAGTAGTTCTGGTTGTTCTTAGCTGTACTGTGTTTTTCTGGCAGATTTCTGGCACTTGGCTTGGCTGAAAGGTGGATCCTGTTGTAGGGGTTATTTGGCAGAGTATCTACCCATATTGGCATACTTTCTCCTCAACTAAGTATCTGTAATTATGCTAAATGGCAATTGCAAACTACAGTGGCTATTTGCTGTTTACTGAGCCCAAGGAAATAAATATCCTCCCCATTTTTAACTAGGTAGGTAGGTGGAGAAAATAATCTTGTTTGGTTTTTAGAAGCTGGTGAAGACTTGCTCTGCTTTTTTATTTCTCACAGTGGAGTTTCATGTGATGATCACATCTCTGAACAAAAAAGTGTGAGGACTGGGGAATCCTGTCATTGACTCCGTCCCAAGAACAGTGACAGAAGTCTCTGGACAAGAAGGCTTGAGTACAGGGAGAACAGGTGTTGGAGTAAGCAAAACTGAGTGAATGAAAGTTTGTTACAAATTCATCATTTTGGGTACATCTTACTAAGCCTAGTATACCTTATTTAGGGAAGACCCAGAAAACAAAGGACATGGCTCAAAATTCCAGGTGGCCTTTCTTTTTCAAAAGATCAGGAGAACCTAGAGTTTAGAGTTGGCACACAGCTGCAGCAGACTCTTCAGTTTGTCTGGGGACACATGGGGCCAGAGATGCTGTAGGTCTGGAGGAAAAGTTTTATGTTTGTAGAGGTTTATCTACAGCTGGGGGCAAACAGCTCCATCTGTCTCTGGGTTTGGAACCGAGTAAATAGCTGGTGAGAGTTTCAGAATGAAGACAGGCTGTGTACTTTTAATTAATTTGGGAAATAAATCTTCCTGTGGAATAGGAGTACAGAGTAGCTAAGGGAAAGCAAAATAATGGTATAGGAGCGTGCTGCAGTCTTTTCACTTGACTGATAGTTTTTCTGTTTCAGCTGTGCAGCACAGACAGGTGAGTAATGTCTTGTGCTTGTTGAGAGGGACAGGAAGGAATCAGCTGACAGACAGCCAAGACACAGATTTTAGAGAGAATTGCTGAATAGACTTAATGAAAAGAAACAGGGAACAATGGGAGGTGAGGGAGGGTGATGTTTGAGCATGGTACGAGGCTGCTGTGAGAGGCAATTTGCACAGAGCTCAGCCATGTGCTATCTCATCTGACACAGCCAACTGAAGTGCTGAAATGTGCTCTCAAAGGCAAGGCACGAGCTAATCTTGCGGGGGAAACGGCTCCTTGCCACTTGTCCCAGAAGTGTCCCCCTGGATGGGAGAGGCATCTCTCTCCCAGAAGCCAACAAACAGTGACATAAAAATGTACTTATTCAAACCATTTCAGTAGGACTGCCCTCCTCTGTTTTCCTAAAGCCACAGAAGGGAGTGAATGCATGACACATAAGTAGACCAGAAACAAACTGTGTGCCCTAATAATTTACACTGGAGTTTCAGGTAAGTGCATTCTTTGACCAATAAATCCTACTTAGATATGGCCAAACTTAAAATCAGTGGACAAGACATGTGCAAACGTTTTTTACTTGTTAGCATACCTATTAATACAATCCTGCTGTTCTGGATGATCCCTGAAAAGTTGCAACAGTGGTTTTCCTACCTGTGTCAGTCCTAGATTTGCAACATTTTATGCATGAGTGTATGTATACTATCAAGTTACATCAAACTTGAGAAACTTTGCTCATATTTTCCCAGGAATTGTATGGTAAATCCAGGAGTAAATTTTTGAGTCTCCATTCAATGTGGTGAGAACATGATTTTGTTTAAAATACCCTTTATGGTTTGGGTGTCACTACTGACCTGGTTTTTTTTCCTTCCATTTTCCTTTTTTCTGCTTTAAGTGCCTGTCCCCAGACAGATATGTGGGTATGTATATGTATTTGTGGGAGCATAGCCACACAAATGTGTACAAACACAAATGTGTATATTTACCCAGGGAAGAGGCAGATATGGATCATGGATTGACAGTTCTGGCTATGAGCTTCAGATTCATGAAGGAACAATCCTTCTGCTACTTTCCAGTGCTCAATTAACAATCAAGCCCCAGACTTAAGAGCAGCTGCAGGAGTGACACAGAAGGGTAGGCTTTGCAAGTGCAAACTTGAAGTGATATAAGCTTAGCTTTAGTTTTCAGTTAGAATGCTGTAATGGAGAAAGTGGTAAAAGGCACAGATAAATGTGCATAGCCAGGAGAATACATCTCTAAAGCACTTTTCAAGCAGAGATACCAAATGAGCCGACAGTAAGGATGTGTTTCTGGACAGGGCCTCTGGAGCACTGGCAGTGTATCTCCAGGAGTGTGCTCTCTTTTGCTTCTTCTGGGGCAGAAAGCAGCAGGTTCAGCACATCCTTTGCTGTGACAAACTTCTACTGAAGGCAAGAAAGATTCCAGGTTTTTAAAGCAAAGATACTGCTGAAGGTCTTGAAGAAGGATGAGTGACTTGAGCTCCTTGTTCTGTCACATGTGGGGGATGTTTATTATGCACTTTACCTCTCTGCCCTAATTTCCAACTGCAAGAAAAGGTCTTGCCATACTGTATTTATGGTTTTTTCCCTACTCTTTTCTATTGCAAACTCTTTCTATATCGTCTTGGTTTTCTCCAGTATGATGAGTTGTATCAGCCTGATTTGAGCATTGTAGGGGTTCTCCCCAGAACTCTGCCATACCTACTTTCATCAAGAAAGCAGAGTCACAGATTTCTTTACTAAGCTTTGGTGTGTATTATTTTTTTCTTTGTAGTAGATAGTCTTTTATAAGGACCTATTAACTGATTCACTTTACTAACATGTCTGGGCAAACTGGGTCTTAATAGTCTTCTAATTACATCAGTTCTCTAGGATTTTAAGCAATATTTGAGAGACAAAAAACTCCTGGGGATGAAATCTTGTCCCCTTTGACTTGAATGGAATTAATATTCATCACATATTATTTTATTAGTTCTTGAATAATATTTATTTTTGTTCAAGTTCTTCAGAACTGAAGTAATCAGTCTTTGCTAGCCCCCAAATTCAGAATATAGCAATTCAGCTACATAAAAAATGGACTTTGAAAAATGAATTCCTTTTCCTTGGCAGTCAAGCTTTAGTAAATAATAAACATTATGGTAGTCAATCCTTATCACAATGGTAAAGGATTACTGCTTTTGTACTTAATGCTTTAAAAAATTAGAACACCTTAATCTTTTAAAAACAATTTGGGTTTGGAAAAACAAATTACATTGAAGCTGACAAGATGCTTGCCAAGTTCCAGGAGATGCAATTTACAACATCTGAGATACTAAACCTTGAATGCCTGAATTCCTAATAGAAACAGGGCCTCAGTATTAACTCTTTCAGCTCTGCTGTAGTCTAAAACACATAAAGTTCATTTTTTTGTGTCTTCCTTATAAAACCCAGGAGGCTGCTGCTGGGTTTCTGTACTGTCTCAGAGGTACAAGATAAGAAGTGAACTCCTGGCTTGCATGCTTCTGTCTCCTGAGAAGAGAGGCCATAAATACAGAAATATGTATTCTATAATCCCTTTGATAAACTGATCATGCTCCTGAAATGAAACTGTGTGTTTTGGCTTGCCACTACCATTATGAGGTGAATATAGAATCTCCACGTAAGACTTAGAAGAAACCTTTTTATTCTTGACCAGAATCTATCTATGATTATACTTCTATCCATGTATCTTTCTGCTAACATGGCCATGTGAGTTTAGCTGGTGAGATGCTCTCTTTTTATCCTCTCGGGATCCTTAATAAAGTACTTGAAATACAGGAAGCCTACTGTTTTATGATTATGCTACTCAACTGTCCAAACTTAAACTCTACTTTCAACCTACCAGTGACTTCAGGAGTCTCTTTTTGTTGGTATGCATACTTTCTTACTCTATTGATGACATTTCATCTGTTATATATGTACCTATCTATCCAGCTATATCTATATATATCTTAAGGTCTAGTTGCACATGGGTGTACAGATTGTGAGACCACAGATCGTGAACCTGTAATAACACCCCTGGTGTTTTTCAAACTGATGAAGTTTCAAATAATAGACTTTTCTTTGTTATCTTGAGTGCATGACTTTTTTCGTAGTAGTGAATTTCAGCACAATTATATTCTCTGGCTTCAGAAACCATTGCTTTTTAAATGCTCTCTAAATACCTGTGTATTTATCATACTTCCTAGTTTTCTATCATAGTTAATTTCTTGATAGTATTTGTCAGATTCATTGCTGATAATATTAAATAAGCAACTAAAGCTCTCAGGTTCCAAAGGACTACCTGCTGAGTAAATTGGATAGATGAAAACTTCAAAAGGATGGCAGAGGAAATTTGGAATTTCTTAAGGTCTCTGTTGTGAAGCTAGGAACCTCGACTGTACTTAGCTGCATTTAATAATGACTGCACTTTTTTACAAGATTTATTATTATTATTATTATTATTATTATTACTATGCTCTGACTTCAAGAATGTAAGTTTTATTAAATGCACACCACCCCTGAAGAACATTTTAATAGGTAAAATTATTCCTCTATGTTCAGCTTTGACTGTAGGGCTGCTATTCCAAGACATTTCTTTACTTCCCTCACATAGATTCCATTATATACCTGTTTATTTTTTGTTGTCTGTTATCTTACTAGGTAAGAACCACTCCCTTTCTGACTAAAATGTTACCACACTTGTGTTCTTCTTACTGCTGTTTTTACATCTTGCACTGCCCTCTTTGGAAATGGCTGTTAGTATATCCTCATTAAAAAATTTTATAGTCTTACAAATTAAAAGTAGTTTTAGAGACTGCAAGAAGCCCTGTATGCTTTTTAGTATTTAATTTTCTTCTATTTGTTTCAGACTTAGTCCCTCAAGCCCAACGCTGAAGTATTATCTAAAAGAATCAGCTAAGAAATGTTCACTTAATGAAAATACTTTTCAGTGGTTGCATTTGCTGACCATTTCTTTCTATCACAAGTCTTATCTGTCTGTTCCTCTTCATTAGCTGCATCCTGCTTCAATTTGCACTGTACATCTGTCTCACCTATATATAACTCTTTATCCAGAAGTAACTTTACTGTGACACCTGACCTAAGTGAATAAAGACTTCTTTTCTCTTTGTTATTTCTTTTCTGTCTCAAGGCTGTATTTCTTGTCCATGCTAGCTGACCTCTTCCCTCTGTGCTCTCGGATGGCAGGCCAGTCAATTTGTCCCTCATGCAATTCAACAGTTTCTGGGATTGTGTGAATCTCCAATCTTCTCAACTTTATATTTCCTTCATGTGGTTTGTGGTTACTTCCTACCTCCCCTGTCCTCTTTTCCCTCTTCCTCATTTATGTTTTCTAATCTTTGTGTTGTCCTCACCACCTATAGGTCTCAGCCCTTGGATTTTCTCTTCCTCTGTGCTTGCTGAGATCTTCTGGTCTCTTTGTTTGCTTGTCTGTTTGCTCCCTGCAGCACCTCTGTTTCTCTTTGCAGAGTAGAGTATCAGTCTCAGCTGAAGGCACCTGCAATATGTGGCCAAATGCATGGCCTTGCTCAGAAGTTTGGTGTGCCTAAGTAGATTCTGCAGAGAAAAATGACCACAGCACAAACCTTATGAATAGAGCTATCATCAACTAATAGGCTTGGTTCTTGTTTCCATCTCCCACGGATTTTCCCACAAGGAGGATGGATTTCATGCCAAATTCCTTGTTCAGCACTGTTTGTTGTATTGTTACACAACAGGTTGCTGTCACTTCACCTTCAGAAAAAGAAATTAACGCTTCATGGATGCTTCCATACATTAGCCTGAAATTTGAATCCATTTTAATGACATCTACACTGAAACAATTTTGTGTTTTCTAGTCATAACTTGTCACAAACATAATGGTTAAATTAAAACTCTATGTTCTATAATATTTGGATTGGTTTCCTTCTCTCTAAGCAGATCATTAGAGGTTTAAAACATAGACTGATAGTCCTCTACATAAATTATCCTGCATAAATGATGTGCCATTTATAGTTTATTTTTTTTGTCAGTGAGGTGTAGGCTACTTTATTTAAAGTTAATAGAAATTTCCCTTGTGCATCCTTTCATACCTGTATGGATGGAATGATAGAAATCAGTGCTAAGGGGAGTATATCACAAGTGAAACCAGCTCATATTTTAAAAATAGAAACCTATGAGTTTCTCTTTTTTCCTCCTCTGGATTTGTCAGGAAACTCAGGTACATGGAAATTCTGACAAAAATCTGTGTTTTGTCTAAATTCTGCCTCAGAAACAATGGGGGGAAAAATTTAACTAAAAATGCTAAAAATTACTTAGTTTCAAGAGCAGGATCAAGGCATAGTTTGCAGTGTATGCAGGTGTCCCTTGAGTCAGAAGATGAGCTGTTGCTCCAGACAGCGTGGAAAGCCTCAATCTCGGAACTCCATTTGTCTGTAACTTTGCAAAAACTGTGAGAGCTTGTGTTAGTTAGATGAAGCAGAAATTTTTTCCAAGGATATTTTTTTTTAATTAGTAACTTTGCCATACGCTTCTGCATAACTGTGTGCAAGCCTTTAGAAAAAGTAATTATATTTTCCAGTCAAATCTGCTCATGCCCCATTACTGTAATGTATATTTTTAATACCATTCTTGCTGCCAAAGATAAAGCTGATGCAGACTGGCAGTAATGAGATCACCGTGGGGCTTCCAGTGTATCTCTACAAGCTTTGAGAAACTATAGGTGCAAAACATCACAGGATGGGACCCAAGTGGTGAATATTTGAACATCTGCTTGAAAGAAAAATCTGCGAACAAAAAGTGAATTTATTTGTGTCTGCTTCCCGTTGGCATGAGCTGTACATGCACACCATGCTGAGTGACTGCTGCCTTTGTGTGCCCTTCATTAGCTCATAAGGCTTTGCATAAAGTCTTTAAGACTGTGGACATGCTGAGGGAGAGGGAGCCCTTCCACACCACCATTGCTGCTGCTCCCCAGGGGTTTCCCTCCTCCTCCAGCATTCTGAGAGTTCTCACTTGAAAATGCACAGTAGGCCTGTATCCTCAGGCAGTGTAAAGAACAGCAAATATTCATTCCTCTTGGCAGGGCTGGTCAGCAAAAGTCTTGTGGTTTGAGATGGTTTAGGTGATCTTTAAGGTGTTCTTTAATGCTCACACAGCCTGTGGCACTGTTTGTGCATGTAAAGTACCGTGTGACTGACAAGAAGGTCCTCACACCTGTAAAGACTTGGCTTTATTTATGTATTTATTTTGCAATTTAAAGTAGAAGAGTGTTGTAGGCAGAAAAGGACTGTTTTGAAAGCGATTATGTTTCAGGCTGACTTGCCATCTTTACTTTAAAACCAGACATGATTTTTAAAAAAATTAAGGGAAGAGATAGAATGTATGTGAGCAGTTGAAAACATGAATATTGGACAGGGTAACCTTTGATATTGATAAACCTTTCCAAGTTCCATGAGTTTAAAACCCCATAACCTACGTTAAATAACAGCTTTGCAGTGTGATTGGCAACTTTGGGATAGAGGCAGTAAATCAGTATTAAACTGTAAGTTCCTGAAAATCAATGTGGTCTCTTCAAGCAATAGCTGGTTCTTTCATTTCAGAGCCTGTGGTATGTGACCTCAGAACTTTAGCTATCCGGCTATCAGGACAAAATCTGAGCCTTTTGAAGGGGGAAATTAGGAGTGTGTAAGTTACGTTGGGTGCATGTCAGGTGAGAAGTTTGCATCTTTAATGGAATAGTTACTGTCTGCTGTTTATACCTGCAAGAAGATCAAAGTCTGGAAATCTCTGTGCAAACTCTACATAGTTGAGCTTGCAGTGCAAGCTGGAGCTGGAGTTTGAGCTGTTGCTCTGAGCAGAGCTGGGAAAGCACAGTGAATGGGAGTGGTGGTATGCACTGCAAGTGTTGTACCCTGACTGTGGAACAGCGCCCATTATGAGGACCCAGAACAATCCTCCATGCTGAAAAAGACGTTTCTTTGCCCAGGGTCTGTGCCTGCAAAAGAGTTTTCAACCTTCAGACCAATGTCCTTCAGGCATTCCAAACAGAAGACTTAAACTGCTATATTGTTTCAGTGGAAATTTCTTCTGGTTTTGGAAGATGGGAGGAGAATCAAATCAAACAAACAAAAATAAAAGCTAACCTCCACATGCTGGGAAATTCTGATGAATTTTGGTTTATTCTTTGGAGTGTGACTCAGGTGTACAGTTCTCAGCAAAACATTACAAAATTCTTTGTAATTGTCTCTAAAAAGCTTTTCAATCGAATATAGCTGTACAAACCTGTTATTTAAAAAAAAGGCGGTGTCAAAGTGAGCAAAATGCAGTTATTCTTTTAAAAGGATTCATTGGGTCTTCAAATTCAACTTGGCATGTGGCTGTGGTAAAATTTTAAGTACCATATTTCTGGGAGGTTTTGTTCTTGAATTAACATTAGATTCATGTCTTTACGGAAATGTTGCTTTCTGACAGCTGTGCAATTACCCGGTGTCACTACTGTGCCATGTAGTTAAATGGTCAGCAGTTACCATGTTTATAAACACTGGGTGACATTTGAGCTTTGAAGAGTACATTCTTACTGAATGCTTTTGGAAGAGTTCCATGTGAGGTATTTTCATGCATCGTTCAGTGGAATGTGAACTAAATGGAATGGCAGCAGAGATTGACTGTAATAAGCATTACGTATGAAATGGGAATCAGATTAAACAGAAATCTCAGTGCATTACATTGAAATGATTAAGGCTAAAATGATAGGCAGTGCCTCATATATTACTGTAGCTATTCAAGAACAATACTCTAGCTGTGTAGCTAGAGGAAGTTTCAGCAGTCTTCTCACATTCTTCCTATAGTTTTCTTCATCTCCAGTATTTCTGTTGATTAACATTACCTCTTATGTAGGGTTCCTTCAGTGTATTTTTTTTCAATCAACTATGACCTAAGTAATAGTGACTAGTGCAGTATAAACTTTAAATTGTATATTGTGGTTTGAGTTGTTATCAAACTATTTTGATAAATGCACAATGTCAGGTACACCTTCTAATTAGAATTCATCAACTCCAGGGGTCTGTGCCTAAAGCAGGTGAAGGTTTGGGTCGAATTTACTCCTCTTTGTGTGAAATCCCTTGTTAGCAACCAAAAATGGGATTCAGTTGTAAATGGTATTTGGGAGTTTGCTCAGGGATCTATTTTATTTTATTTTTTCCTCTTTTTTTTTTTTTTTTTTTTTTTTTTTTTTTTTTTTTTTTTTTTTTCTTCCTTCTTCCCACCCTTCTTTTTTATTTTCCTTCCCCACCCCATTAGGCTGAGTTGTTTATCTTTTGAAGGAACTGAGACACAGGTCAAGACAGGACCATCGCATCTTGTTTGAACAGAACATAAATGAAATATTACAGAGTTTATGGGGAGCAAGAACCCTGGACAGCTGACTCACACTAATGAGAGCATAGAGATCTCCATGACCAGTTTGGCCTCTCTTTTGTGGGAGATTCCGGCCAAACATGCCAGGTTTATAGGCTTGTATTAATGGAGGAGCCTGGAATGGTTAAAATGCCATCAGATTTCATGATAGCCTTTCAGCTATTACTTGTGCTTCATCAGGACCACAGAGGGAAGAAGAGCTTTTCTCAGCAGTGCAGTTCTGCAGAAGTATCAGGCTTTATGTTTTACTTGAAAAAAAGCTCCCTGCTGAGAGAGGGCCATCAGTAATGTGTTTATAGAGGGTAGACCAAGAATGAAGTCATACATATAGAGAAATATCAAAAAATGTGGATGCTGAAGGCACGCTATGCTTGTGGCTCATTAATGGCTTGTAGGAAGCTCCCGTGTACCAGGAGTCAGAACTGACAGTTCTGATGTAAGTGTGGTAAAATTAATTCCATCATTGGCACGAGGTGTGGTGATCTGGGAAACACAGGTGAGTCTGCTAGGTGCTTTGGAAAAAACATGTATGGACACAGTTCTGGGAATACCTTCAGAAAGAAGGCAGAATACGGAATTTCTGGCAACACTTTTTTAGTAAAAGTTCAAATTGTTGGAAAACGAGGTTCGATTAGAAAGCAACAATTTCAGTGAATTTTCTATCTGCAAAAATATGTCATGGAAACTTTATTTTACCATTTTACTGTTTAGAGAAGAAAAATTTTCATATTTCACTTAGAAATTATATTTAGAAATTTTAGCTAGACTGTATTAAGTAAAAAAAATAAACCTACAAGCTTGATCCTGTTTACTGCAACTGAGTTTTTATCTTCAAATATATTTTTAGTCTGAATTATCTTAGTTTTATAAAGTTTTATCTAGATTTGGGATGTTGTACTGGAATTTTTTAACTTCTGTTCTAATGGTACCATTTACAATTAAACTTTAGAAATAGTGTCAGTTTGGAGTGCTCTTTAGTATGCTATAGGAATTATTTATATAAATAATGTATTTATAGTGGCTAGTAATGCTTAATTTATTTTTAATCTAATAATGCTCCTCTGGAGATACTGAGCCAAGAGGTATTTATTTAAAATACAAAGGAAATAAGGTTCTAGGGAAGTACAAAAATCTCAGTCACTGGTAAAGAGAAACTGTTTTTCTGTTAATTGCTATTACCTATGTAAGTCACACCTGGACAAGAACTGCACTATTTTAATTGAAGAGATTTCTAAATATAAGTTGGGTATCTAGGGGATATAGAATGAACCCATCTGTTCTTCTAAAATTGACTTTTTCATATCTGCTATCTTAACTTATTTGTATCCAAGACATACACAAAGCTTCTCAGATAAACAGGTGCACTTTGATATTGTCCAATTAATTACTGTCAGCTGTATTGCAGTGGAAACTGGGTCTGTAGCTCTTCTTTGGGAACAAAACCAGTTTCCTGATCCTTAGGACGTTTTCCTGGACATTTAAATCAAGAACAAAGCTATTTTTAAAAATCCAAATCTATCTCCTGCAATGGAACCTGGCAGCTGGGCCTAAGTTTGACTCAGGTTACAAAATGATATACAGAAGATAGTGACTTTTTTCTTCTCCTTTACTGCAGTTTTACTACAGTAGATTTCAAAATGGTTCTAAAATTTTTTTCTTATTCTTGGTGGATTGGGGGAAGAAAACACAGTAGGCAAGTAATTTCTCCAAAGATGTGAAGGGAAAAGAAAAAAAAAAAACAAAACCAAGCTCTTATTGGAAGCAAATGTACTTGGGACAAAAGCTGGAAACAATTTTCTTTTGGAACCCATTCAGGGGTAAGTGTAAATTGAGCAGGTAATGAATAATGAGACTGATCTCTTATGAAAGATTTGCAAAGACTGAGATTTATACATGACTACTTTCCCAAGCCCTCCTTTGCTCACACCTTCTTTATGAATAATTATTAAAAATAAGTTAAAAAAGGTAAAGGATGAGTTTATCTATCATTGTCATGCTGTTCTCTAGGAGGAACTTGGCTCTTCTGCAAGCTGTTTCCTCAGATACTCCATGGCCAGCAGTTCTGTGTCTGGGTTTTGCTCTCACTGCTGAGGGAGATATTTGGTGCAGGAGCTCTGGGTGGGAGTGTGAGACCAGAGGTCCTGAACTGACAACCCTTGGCCTGACAAGGGACCAGGGGCTTGTGGCCTGGCCAGCTGAGGGACACTGAGGGACATGGCAGAAGTTAATGACCCCCAGACTTCCTCTTCTTTACACTGTGAGGGGATAAACCCCAGGGATTCCTTCATGTGTGGTCTCTCCTCAGATGCACAAACTCAAGCTGTAGTTATTTTGTTACTGTGCCAAGATTAAATTGTGTTAAGGCTTGGGATATCTGGTACACTACCATGGGACTGAGGAAACCTGGTCTGTGTGAGTGCAGGGGGTGCAGGTGTGAAAGGGCCTCTGTCCCTCAGCTGGTCACTCAGGTGAATGTGACAGCCCCAGGGGCCCTGCATGCTCAGACAGGGGAATCTCCTTAACACAGGCACCCTAGGGCTGGCCATGATCTCCGTCTGCATGGTGGGGGTCTGCAGTGGGAACACAGCTGTGGGGGAGGAGCTTTGTAACAGAGACTGAGGCCCGAGCTGCGGTGGAGGGAGGGTCGGTGACACGGAGCACTCCCTGCAGTGCAGCTGCATCTGCTCCCTCATGACAGCTGTAATTAGTCATCGCTTCGTGCCCTGCTTTCAGCTGGGAGAGAGTTAATTTTTCTTCCTCGTAGCTGTTCAGTGCTGTGTTTTGTATTCACTGTGAGAGCAACGCTGCTAACACCCTGATGCTGTAGTTGTTGCTAAGGGGTGCTCACTCCAAATCAAGGACTTTTCTGTTTCCAAGCTCTGCCCGTGAGGAGGTGCATGAGGAGCCAGGAGTGAGCATGGCCAGGACTCGGACCCAAAGTGGCCAAAGGCACATTCCACAGCACAGAGCATCATGGCCAGTATAGAAACTGTGGAGAGCACAGTTGACTGGGAGCACTGGTGGCTGCTCAGGAAAGGGTTGGGCATCAGTCAGCAGGTGGGGAGCAGCTGTACTGTGCATCATTGTCATTCTTTATGAATGGGGGCTTGTTTTTCTCTGTCTTTTTGTTCTTTTTTCATTACAATTACTTTTCAAAGATTTTTTGTTGTTGTTGTTGTTATTAAACTGTTCTTATCTCAGCCAGCAGGTTTTTTCTTCCTTATTTTTTCCTTTTTTTTTCCTGATTCTACTCCGTATTCCACTGGGAGAGGTAAGGGAGGTGAGCAAGTTGCTGCATGGTACTTAGTTGCTGGCTTGGGTTAAACCATTGCAGTTTGCAAGAGATTTGGTTTTGAGTTCTTTCAGTGTCTCTTAGGACACCCTTTTCAAATTCTTTTCTGTGTACTCCCCAGTTTGCCCTCTGCTTTGTTTTTTCATTGTGGAAAACTATGATGCTCTTTATCCTCACCGTTAAGTTAAAGGATATGCAAGTAATAACTTTTGGTACTTTGGTATCCCTCCTAGCAAAACAGTCTGGTGGTTCCTTTATATCATGGATTTCAGGGTAGCAACCTTTGTTTCCAAAAATTGAGACACAACAGGAACATCTGTGTTTGCCATCTGCAAGACATTTCTTTCTAGGATCCTGGGGTTGATTACAGGGCTTCCAGACATTCCTACTGCCTGTTCCCCTGGGTGCACAGGGAGGAGACAACAGGTTTGTAACTATAAGAGTGCTGCATGTAATTCTGAACTCTTCAGCACATCCTGCTGTCACTGGAACACAGCCTGCCCAGGTCTGTTTGAACACCCAGCATCTCCTCTCAGTTGTGTTCGGCCACTCATCCCTGCACCCCTTTTTATGCAGCCTGCTTTTTGCTGTTAACAGCAAGGTGCTGACCCTGGCAAAGCAGCCAGGTATTGTGGAAAGGAGCCTTCCCTTACTGGCCTGCCATTATATGCTTGGAGAGGTTTTCAGTTTCAGATTTTTTGAGAAGGTCAAGAAAGGATTGTTTATGTTTCTTTTTCTTTTCCCCCTCTGCAGAATTATTTCTGATCACAGCAGTATTTATTGCTTACTTTCCTAACTTATTTTAATCTTGCAACTGCCATTAGATAAAATAATGAACTGGGTTACTTTTTCATAAAGGCAATGTAAATATTTGTTTTCCACTGTATTCCAATAAAGAAATGTTGTCACGGATTACTGGCAATAAATGATTTTAAGTTATACATTTAAAAGTAAACAAAACTACATATGTGAAACTATCTTTGAATTATTTTTAATGAAGCTTCTTACCCTTTTATCAGTGTTGCTATGAGATCTGAAATCGTAATGCTCATATTTTATTTTTCACTTTCTTCCTTTTTCATTTCTATTGCAAATGCTTTCTACTGAGAAATTAAACAGTTTCCTGCATTTACTGCTCCCCTTCCCATCTTCCAGTTCTGGCCCGATTCTGATAGTATTGTTTATATGTTGTCACTTGTAGTGGTCCACTGAGTGAATTACTTGTTTGGGTTCTGCATTTTGCATTTGGCTCTTGAAAGATAGCTGGGGAGGAAGAAGGGCACAATCTCAAACCTCTTTTTTTCCCCACATTTTTAGAATTTATTTATTACTCTGAGATAAAACAAGTGAAAGATGCTTTTTAATTTCCATTGTGCTGTTTATCTCAAAAGCAGATTTCCTATTTGATAGAAATATTTTGTAGCATTACTCCCAAGTGTCACCTAGACCCCTCATCTACATAGAAAGTATAAAAAGAACTAGGACATTTTACACCTATATTAATAATTTTCCCATACAAAACTATAGCATATTTTAATCCATCAATCCTTCCCCAATAGATGGCAACACTTTTACTCAAGCACAGTGATCTCACTAATTTGTGGCCTATTTTCTTTATACAGGGTGTATTTATCAAGTAGGATGGAATAGATCCTTCAAGGATGTTTCATAGGCAATTTGTTTTCTTTTTGAATGGACAGACACAGTCAAGCAATTGGCAAGATCCTGAACAGCTTGAATAATTAAAAATGGGTGACCATAATTTCCCAAGTGCTGGTATCTTTTTCCTCTTTGAAGTAAAAAGCCTCGCTAAGTTTTGAACATTAAATTCTTTTTTACTTTGTGAATTCTCAATAAATTTCCCTATGATAACACAGGTCTCCAGGACCTTACTTTTCACACTGCTTAACTTTCATGAGCCTCTGGCAAATAGACTGGGGATATCAGAAAGTTGAAACCTGGGATCTGTTTTTCAATGGGGTTTTTTTCAGAGATTTGTTTGGATTGCAAGTCTGTAAATATGGTATAAAATCTGAAGCACAAAATGCAGGAAGCTTCAGCTCCCTCCCAGCACATTTTCGTTTCGAGTGACGGTTCAGGCTATGTGTTGCAGTTCTGAACAGAAGATATTCAGAGCTATTTAGACTTCACTACCTACAGTGATGTTTCTAAATACATTTCAAGCTATTAGAATGCAGAGCCCTTGGCTCCGTAGGAGGAGCGCTGAGTGGTCTGGCACTCTGATGACTGAAGATAAACTCTTAACAGCCTAAATTTAGGCACCTCATTTTAAAAACTTTGGCCCAGATATGTGAACCCAGAAGAATGAGATACGATAATTCATTTCAAATTCCCTGGCTCTTGCGTCTCCCCAGACTGAGCATTTATTCATACAAATTGCTCACTGTTGCAGATGAATCACTAAATGTAGCCAGTGCAATAACTCTGCACCTGAGCATGATTTAATTCTGCTTTGCTAATGCTAGCAGCACTTTGCTCTTTCTCTGTATGTTACAGCACCTGGCTACTTTGGCTTTGTCTGGATATATTTGGGGGAGTATAGAGAGAAAGTGTACGCATTTTTGCCCTCCAGTTCATCACTGCTATCTTTCCTAAGAGCTGCTGTTCCTCAGGTGGTCAGCTTAATGTTTCTCCCAGCTTAAAAGAAATGCAAGGGAGGCAGTTACAAGGGAATAGTGCTCTTCATGATGAAGAGAATTACTGTGTTCTGTCTGTGTTGATTTTCCTCTTTCGATGAGTTTGCAGTTTCTCTTGGGGTTTTTGTCTCTTTAAAGGAGTATTTCAACCTGTGGACATTAGAAATAGATGGAGGTATGTGTGTTGCCTACAATTTTCTCTTGTGTCTGTGTAGGCTACACAAATGAGCAAAATTTTAAAACATGGCTACTTAGGCAAGTAATTTATACCTATTTCTAAGGACACAGTGTAAGTTAAGATTAATGTTAAAGATGCTGGTTTTGGTTACTTAGTGAAGTTGTACCTCATATTTTTGAAGGAATCAGATATTCCTTAGCCTATATTAAGGATGGATCTTTTGTCATTCCACTGCAGCCTTAAAAGTCGTGGGCGTTTATTCTAAGCCAGTCATCTGTAGTCAGTGTCATAAGAGAAGGTGATTCATCCCATCTGACACTAAATATCTGAGAGGCTTATTATGCAAATGTGTTCTGAAGAGGAAGGTGGTTGATGATATTCCTGCTCAGCCCAGTGCTATAGTCTACAGTCTACAGAGCCTCTCAGTACCACTGCATTAGTTTTTGAAATACTGTGGAAATTATCCAGGTTAAAAACCAGTAACTGGAAGTATTTTGTTCATTTGTATTTGTTTGCGGTTTTTTTTTTTGATTTTTTTTTTTTTAACTGGGTTCATTTCAGTGATTCATAGGGCCATTTATAACAGAGAGATAAGAATAGCTGTTCAATAAATGGGGTCATACTGGCACAGAAGAAAGAAGTAGTTGAAGGCAGGAACATTCAAAACCATGTAATGAACTGCTTCCTGAAATACATGTGTGCACTGTTTTATTAGTAGAAATGAACACACTGCAGTAATTGTTTAACCATGTTAATGTCCAAGCAGGACATTAACAATATCAGTGTCAGTGTAGTGTACATCTCTCTCCATGCTTGCTATCACTTTATTAGACTATTAAATGTCCTGAAGTGAGCTTATCTATGTCAAACAAAGGGGACACTTAGGAACTTAAATGTTTATTGTGAGATCTTTCAACTGAGGTTCTCTCTTAGTGCTGGTAGTGCAATGTTCTCCAGTTTTAGCTTCCCAGTGGTTATACATGTATGGATAAATATGCAAACTGCAGAGATGGGATGTTCCTTTATAACATGTAGTGATTATCCAAGTTCATACCAGGAAGACAGTAATGTGACCGTGCAAATCGTAGATTTGTCTTGAGCCTTATGTAAATATGAGGAGAGGATGAATTCTCATATACATGTGTGAACTTCACTTGAGCATCTCACTGTCATGTTTTTAATTACCTAGGTTAGTTAACAGATAAACTATCAGAGGTGTAATGAGCCAAAGACAATATATTTTGGGAGGCATATTGAAAAGAAACCCAGCTGAGTAGGATGCATTAGATATATGATAGAGAAGTTAAATCTCCTGAACTGCATGTTCTGTGCAGTTTTTAATCACTGGATCCCTTATGCTGATGTACCACCCTGCCCCAGTGTGCTTTTGTGGTACATGGATATGGTCAGGATACTTTGGTTTAGAAAGTTGGCTGCCACCAATTAGTTACTGTTCCATGAAGCAGCAGAGGAAGAGATGAAAAGAGCTATACTGAAACAATGTCAGTAGCAATGAAAACAGTCAAAATGAGCTTTATAGTACATTTTTATATAAGTTCTTTCTGGAATATATTTTCCATGTTTTATTTATTTTTATTATTATGTTTCTTTTTATTTTTGTAGGCTGTGGAAACCAACCTTGCATCAAAGGATAGTCACTGGGTCTATGTAAATGAGGTAAGAAAGTCAAAAGAGAAAACACAGCTTGCTGCATTCACTCATCACTGTCTTTTGTTTCATATGTTTTGAAACACCAAACTGAGCATACATGTAGCATTTTTGCTTTTTGAATGGCACAAGGTTCAAACTCTGTGGTGTCATTGCTTGTCTTAGTTGAATTGGCATAGGTTGAACACCAGAGGTCAAGATAAAGCTTCCAATATACCTCAGAGCAGCTGGGAGACTTACTTTTACCTTCCTGCTGACACTATTTCATTAGCTATTTAGGAAGCAGAGAGTATCTCAAATCTCAGACACAGGCATCTCTCTGGCAGAAGCTCACCCTCCACTGCTGTGACAGCCTGCACACAGATGCCAGGAGAGGAGAGAGTGTTTGTGAGCTTAGTCCATTCAGAGTTGTATTTACGTGACACATGGGCTTTCTCTAGTGCAGAGCTGTGTTGGTGCATTGGCCAACATCCAGAATAACTTAAATTCAGAGTGTAATGTTTCTCTCTGCAGCAAATGGGATCCTGTCCTGCTACAATCATTATTTATTTTGCCTTAGTGCCATGATATCCTAATGGCAATCTGTTCAGATTCCTATTTAAAAAACAATGAAATGTTGTACCATATATAGTAACTTATAAATCACTAATAAATGGCATTATTTTATAAATTCCTTGTTTTAATAATGATTTATTTAAAGATAGCAAAATATAAAATTTAAAAAGAACAGTGTTCGCTGTCTTATTTTTATATTATAAATGCATAGCCTCTAATTTAATGGCCAATTCCTTTGTTAATTTCTCCCTCCTTTCTTTGCACCTAGCTAATAATTTTGGATAGGCAACTTTTAATAGTAACTATAAATTGTATTGTATGGCATTAGACAGGCTCTGTAATTAAATAGGGGTTAGGGAAAGCGAGTGAAATCCCTGCTTGTAAAGGCTTTATAAATTCTTTCTAGTCCTTTTTACATTTAAGTACCTCCTGGTTTGTCAGCTGCTGTAATGACCCACTACAAAACATCAGCAAGATGCCCAGAGAGTCAGTGTTTATATTCACATAAAGATAATACAGTGCATATTTCCCTAAACATTTATAGAGAGGGAGTGTTTGTGAATTTTTTACTGCTTCTGTTATTGCTCAGGTGTTAAAATTCAGTTCATGAAGCCTGAATCTGTAACATCGTGATAAAAGCCTTCAGCACTCGTGCACTTATGTGCGCACACTCGTACACACAAAAGCAAATCACACAGGGTGTCAGTTCCACTTCTCTTTTGGAAGCTTTTGTTTTTCCTTCTTTGTGGCTAAAGACTGGGTAGGGAAGCTATGAGAGCAGCATGTGACTTTAGAGTATAAATTTCTAGTGAAAAATACCAGTGCACATAATTTATAAATATCTCAAAATGCAATTCAGTCCAAACAGACAATTAAAGAAACTTTTCAGACTCACAAAACTTTGGAGAAGTCTTTACAGGCAAAAGAAAGAGGAAATGTCTTGGCTGTGCTTTCTTTAACAGAAGTGTTGTAGTCTGTGTGTGTGATTAAAGCCACTGTCAGAAGGTGCATTGAGCATCTCAATGCTATAAACCTATGGATGGATGCATCTGTAGAAATTTGGAGCTTCCTTAGGGCTTGCTTCTTATTTAAGTGTGCATCCCCCCCATGCTAGCAAGAGGACAGACTGATTAAGCTTTCCATGTACATGTTTCCAATTAGTAGTGGGAACTGCATGAATATTTGATGGAAAAGATGATGCTGATTCTTATGTGATTTGCAGAATGGAATTCACTTTTAATTCCCAACAGTCAAATCAGCTCTTTTTCTCTTTTTGGTGTGTTTCCATGAGAGTAGAAGTCCATTTAGCAAATGGACCAAAACCTTAGCCAGTCTTTGTCCTGGGCAGATTGAGGACCCTACACTTCCCTGTTCACCCTGTGACCTAATGATCCCATTGCAAGGAAAGAGAGGTGTATGGTTGACTGATTAAAGAGGCAGTAGCAGGAAGAGAACACAGGGACATTTTTTTTCCATAGAGGTTCCTTGTATGAAGAGCACTGGATTGTAAACAGGCTTTTCAGGCCTTTTGCAATTCAAGGAACCATTGAAGGGCTTTGGACAGCTTGGGCTACTGAGATCTCTTGACCTGGAGCACCTTACACTGTGGTCTGTCTCCCACCTCTCATCAAGCCAACAAGGACCTGGATCTTGGACTTACCTTGCTATGGGAAGCATGACTATATAGCATGGCATTATTTCAATAAGATATTTTATTATCTTCTTACTTTAATCAAATCTACTTTGCCCTCTGGGCACTGACAAGCCTATAAAAATTTGTGTTTGGTGATTTTTTTTTCCCTTGTGTGCCTTCCCATGTGGTAGAATAGGTGTTAAGTTTTAGAGGTAGAACAAATTTTATCACCTAAATTTTGTTAGTAAGCAAGACCACCAAGCTTTGGATGAGCTTACTTTAGATCTATATGGCTGGTAATTACACAGCAGATGAACAAACAGCTGTACTGACAGAATCCTGTTTGCTGATTTTCAATAACCCAGGTCTGTGCTGAGGTATCTGTTCAGTTTGGATGCCATTGCTGGTGAGAAAGGGCTTGGTCATCTTTAGAAAAAGGCTGGTTAATTGGGAGTTAAATTTATCGTGTGGGGTTGGAAGTCTGAAACATTACACAGCAGGTTTTCCACAGTAAGAGAATACACAGGGATTGATCTTTTCAGGCAGTATCATGTCCTCATATGTCCTCTTTGCAGCCAAAGTCATAAAAAGCTTACTGCTTAAAAGATATATATTTGTGTGTCCACTTTTCTGGTTTCAAACAGGTTATGTTTCAATATTGCAATAGCTGTCAAAAGTAGTGGAGATTAGAAGGGAAAAAAAAGAAAAGTATTTCTAACTTCCCACCCCCTTTTTGATTTATACTTCATCATCTGCACTTTTTGTTTTTATTCTTCTAGAAATACTAAATCGTCTCTTGCTTTCATTTAGGTAGTGATTCTATCTAAATTCTGGGTTTAACATGCCAGGTTGCTTTTTAAAAACAGGAACACTTGTGATTCTTTTATAAATCTGTGTAAAAGCAAACTCTTCCAAATGATGACTACTACATGCTTAGCTGTGTCTCCAGATTAGTCCAAAACACTTTATTATCACTGACTTGTGGGGAGTTGTCAACGACTTGCAGTTTTGGAAGATCTGTTAGAATGTATCTGGTGTTCTGCTTTAACCTTTGCTGTTTATACCTTTAATGGTTGAAGTGACCCACCAGCTTATATAGACGTGTGCTGCTTCTTATTTTGGCAAGACTGGCACAGTTACAGATGGCCCCTGTTTTATATTTCCTCTTTTTTTCCCTAGTTTTCTTTATTGTTTTTTTGTTGTTGTTTTTTTTTTTTTTTCTCTTACTTTTCTTTCTCTTTCATACCTGGCATTAAGCATCTCTGTTGGCTCCTCATGGCATTTTTCATTCTCCCTTTCTCTTTTTCTTCTTTTTCTGATAAAATGCCGAGATCATGTGTCTGTGGGAGAGGTACAAGAGCAGTACTTGAAACTGAATTTGGATGTAGTTGTACCAGGAGCAGTGCCCCAGGAGCCTGTGCCTGCTTCTTTATTAGCAATAGCAGTAGGTCTGGAGTATAAAAGGAGTTAGAAACCATATTTCCCTTTTTGTGGGGCATTTCATGATTTTAACATTGTCTCCATTCCAAGGATAAAAAAAAGATAAAATATTCTGGAAAACTGGAATATTGAACAAAAATATAATCAAATTAAACACATTATTTTATTCCCTCATATCAATATATTTAATTCTAATTCCGAGTTTCTAAACATTCACTAGTTTTACATGTAAATCAGTACAAAAAGCAATGAACTACTCTTCCTGAAAGTGGAATGGTACATAATTCAGCAGATAATTCAAATTAGTTGTTTCACTATTAAGACATCATTTCTTTAATTTCTTTTTTTAACTTCTTTTTTATTCGGTAGTTTAATCAAAAGCTGTAGGACATGGTCAGGCAAAGCACAAGACTACTCATTGATGTAGGAGAGCACTTTTTGTGAAGGGCAGGTAAGGATGAAAAAAGGCAATGTGGTGTTGCATGTCAAAACCATCCGTACCCACTCTGAAGCTGAGGAGAGGTGAGGGACAAACTTTTGCCTGGAAATATGCCAAAGACACTGAGGAAGACTGTTTTTGAAAGTGCATTTTTTTGGACAGAAATTCCCCAAAGACAATAAATTAAAATAAAAGAAATTTTTAATTTCCCTGGCAGTAGAGAAAATAGAATTGGGATACAGACAGAGCTTCACAAATGGCCTTTGATTGATGTTATCTATACCTGTTTAAAATGTTAAGGCAGCTATCTGTTCAGATTTCATTACGGCCAAGGAAGAATGGGCTGAGGAAGCCAGAAGATAGTTGATGTGAAAGTGATCTTGCCATGGTAACATGTACTTTTTGGAGAAGGGGAAGAGGTGGGAAAAGGACCATGGGCATAATGGACATCAAAAGCTTGTCCAGCTTCACAGCTTTGGGAAACTAGTACTGCTTTTGGAAAGATAACACAGTAACTAAAGGATGGCTAAAGAGCTGTGGGATTCTCTGAAGATGAAAGCATAACAGGGTATCCTTATGGTGACAGTGGGTTATCTTCACAGAACTTGAGAGATGAATTTTAAAGAAAAAGTGATTTAAGAAAAGGGCTAGGGAAGAGTGTAAAGGAGTAACAAAGTAAGGGATTATAAAATAAGGCTGTGTTGTAAAATGACTCATACCAGGGATCATGAAAAGTAATAAAAAAAGTTTATATATAGCAGAAGATAAAGTGAGAGGTGATTACCTGAAAAATGAGGGTTTAATATTTTTACTTAGTTCCCTGTTTCTGACTTTATAGAAACTATTAATTATGATCAGACTGCTAAAAACACATTGTTGTAGTTCCAGTTGTTTTAGATTAATTTGAAGGACTCCACCAGGTGAGATTTAATATAGAGAAGTGCTTTTGCTTGTGGCTACAAAATGAGGTATAGGTGGTGAGCATCTTCAGGAGCAGCTTAGAATCCTTGTGGATAAAAGCCAGAATGAGAATCAGTGCTGTTGAGGTCCTGCTGAGTTAGCAAATGTAGTCCTCAGATATGATACCAGAAGCATCCATTGTAAGATAAGGGAGGCAATTATTTCTCTCTGTTTGACATCAGCTTGGCTTTGTTGGAACACTATTGCAAGTTTTGGGCAAAACACTTTAAAACAGAACAAGGCATGCAGAACAATGTTGAAAATGTGGAGGAAAGCAGTTAGTGTGATGAAAGCTTGGTAAAATATGACCCATGTGTAAAGGCTGAAAAACTTTGGTACAAACAAAACAAGATGATCACATCTGCAGTCTGGAAATAAAAGGGAAATACAATTTAATCTTATGTAGTGGAAATTAGATCTAGTATTGGAAAATGGTTTATGATCCAAGTATGAGAGTGTATAGGAACAATTTCCTGGGTTACCTTCTTCCATCCCATCATCTCTTTTCACACCTGGTTCTGCTTTTGTTTTTTATTCTTCATTTTTCAGCATCCTACTCACATTATGTAAGTCAGCTAAATAATTTCAATGTCAGTATGGAAAGAGAAATACAACTGTGTTTTGGATGCCACTGGGTATTTTCTGATCTGCACCTTCTGCTCTAGGTCTGTCCATATATCTTTTTTCAATGCAGTTGTGACAGTGACAATTTATGCAAAGAGTCACTGCATGTGCTTCTTACTGAACCATTTATTCAGTACTTTTGGTGGTAAACATGAATGTGTGGGATCTGTGACTCATGGTTGATTTCCAGCCATCACGGAACTCCATCCTTCTCTGTCTAGTGAATAAGCTGGAATGACTGTGTTTGATTATATCCTGTCAGCCAAATCCACCCTTGGGGCCACCTCAGTGATTTGACTTAGCCAGGGATGAACTGAGCATTGTGTTTCCTGATATCAGTCATTTGTAATGGAGGATTATGTTGTAATTGTGTGTGGTTTGGATAGAAGAATGCCTAGTAATGAATTACTTGCACTTCTAAAGTTTTAAAAATAGATTTAATTGTAAGGTATAAAAAATAAGTCTGAAAGCTAAAGGTCAGACCTCCCTCTTGACTACAGTTTTCATTTGTTGCTTTTACATTACATTGATTTTCCTTGATTCAGATCAATCCACATCAGAGCAGATACAAAGGAACATTTGTCATTAACACAAAATTACTTCTTTTTTAGTTTTAGAACCATCACATTCTGTGCCATATGGACTGACGCTGAAACGCTGAAATTCAATGTTTGCTTCTGAGTTCTCAAACTGCAACCACAGCAATAGCGGGGAGAACTAGTAGAAATTTCATTATTAGTTACTTTAGTTAGTCACTAGTTTCATTACTAGTTAGTTTTTTTCTGTCTAAAAGATCAGGTAGTCTCTAGAAAGGAATGTACTATGGGGTAAAGAAGTCCTTGTAGGTTAAGTGCCAACCCCTGTGGGTATTTCTCAGGCCACACTGGTTTAAGTGAGGAGGTGGTCACAGGGACTGCTCAGTGGGTGACTGAATTTGTGTATTCCTGTGTTTCAACATACAGTTTAATGCTATGCAGAGTAACTTGAATCTAAGGTTGAAAATGGGCTCATTTCTTTATCTCTTAGAAAAAGTTGTCCTGTCATTTGTCCCATTTAAAAGCAAAAACAAAAATCAACAGTTTATACTGCGACATTGTGGGGTGGATAGCAGAAAGGTAAGTTGTATTTGTAATGGCCCCTGCAAAAAGATGGGTTTTTTTTAGATAGAATGTGGAAAAACGGTTGATCCTCATGTACTAACCTGAACTTAATAACTGGGGCTTTTAAAAAATTGTCAGTAGCTTTTACAATGCTAAGCAAAACCATGCCTAAAAAAAGTGAAAGAAAATAAAAAGTCAGGGACTATTTTGTTATTGGTGGAAATCTGTTTTCAATAAGAAATCTGAAACAAATAGCTGTAGAAATAGAGTATTATACAAATTCCAAGTCTATAGGAAAGCAAAGTATTCAGTAGTAAAAAACCACTGAAATTCTTGTCAGCTTTAATTAAAAATAAAACTAAACTATGATTAGCACCCAGAAAAAGTTGCTTTTGAATATTTTCTCTTTTCAATCCTCAATAAAGATCCTGATTTGAAAAAAAAATTGAGTCAGTAAGCACAGAGAAACTACTGAAGCAAATGCAGTTCTAATGTGTTTGGCTGAATTCTTCCAAACTATGATGATATTTGTCAGAAAAGCCTTCATAGCTGAGAAAGAGAAGGGAAAAGTGATTTGGGAAGAAAAGTTCTTGGAATTTTTTTTTGCAGGAAAGGCAATAAAAAATTTTGGAAATATAGCAAGAGTAGACAATTCATCAGAGAAGTCTTAGACAGGAAGTTAGAGTGCTAAGGGACTTGGGGAACTTTGGGCCATGTGGAGATGACATTGTCCTCATCACTTGAATACCAGTCAAAAATTTTAGACAGCAGTTGACCTTATTCTTCCTTTTTGGGCAGATGACGCTTTCCAAGTGATGCTGTTGGTGCTGCCAGCAGATTAATTTATAGATCTTCAGTGGACAGATAAAACTTTCCCAAGCTCAGCCCAGGTGATCAGTCAGAGCATAGCGCAGAAAAATGGCTATTGATGCTTTTTCTTTCCCCTCAGAACATTCACTTAGAACATCTTTCTGCTAATCCTTCTCTGGACTCAAGCTCAATTCTTTTTTCTGCTATTTTCGTAGGTCTCTCTTCACTGCTCTTTCATTGTCTTACAGGAGGCAGTTTTCTATAAGATGGACAAGAAAATGTCTCATCAACCCCCTAGTGTGGCATATTTCTTACCTTCCATTTCCATCCTGCCCTTCTGTTGCTTCTGCCAATATTTGTTTTGTTTCCTTTCACCACATCAGACGTGCCCGGTATGTCTGTAGGTACTAGTCCTCTTGATTTGAGAATCAAATGGCTTCTCAGCTGTCATCTGGGCATTTGTTTATTATTTTCCTTTATAAAATATTTTTTGAAAGTTGAGAAAAAATGAGCAGAAAATAGAATAGTAATTATCAGATAAAGTCTATCTCAGCAAGATACTTTTTTTCCCCAAGGGCAACATGTAGGAAGGTGTAAGATAATGAATGATGAGCAGAGTTTTCTTAGCACATGGCTGTAGAGCAATATTGGGAAAACTCACTTTGTAAGGGAAAAAACCTTGTGAATGCCGTGGGTTTTTTTCGCTTTTTTTTTTGAGAATATTTTTCCAGAAATGCCTATGTTATATGCATTTTGGGCGATCAACAGTTACTCCCCATGCAAATTGTTGTGGCCTAACTTTTGCTTGAGTAGAGCCAGAACTGGGGTCCTACTCACTTTTTCTCTTCATATGGAAGTGCCTAAGATTATTTTCTTTGCTTCATTTTAAAGCAGCACTCTGTGTAATGATATCTGTGTTTACTTTGATAACCAGAAGTTAGTAAATTTTTAACACTTCCCTATATCTTAATTTTTCTTGGAAAAGTTCAGACCTTTTAGTGATCATTTATGAATGCAAGTGGGGCAAAGATTCTAAGATATTCTCAAATTGTTCAAAAATACAGAATGAAAAAGTTTAAAAATAGAATAGAAATACAAGGAACACAGTGTGGAAATTTCAGAAGATTTAGGAAATGACACATTTCAATGCAAAATGTAGCAATTTGCAATTACAATTTATTCTAATTGTATTCCAGGTACTCTATATTTACTACTTGCCTAAGGAAATCTCACTTCTCTCCTTTTGGCTGCGATCTTCAACACCGCAGCATTTATATTTATTTATTTATTTATTCCCACAAAAATATGTGGGTTTTCTTTTTCTGATAACTGCTTGAATGTTATACATAGACTTGAAACAGTACTGGATATGTTCCTGCATCATGCCCAAAGAAATTTGTAGGGTTTAGAAATGGCCTGATTCTAATGCTGTGGAATTACACAGAAAGAGTCTCAGTCAGCTCGGAGCAAGGTCATAGATGAGCTTTGATGAGTTGTTTTATCAGTGAATAATAACAATTATTATTTTTTCACACCAATATCAATGGTGGGTTTTTTGTTTGCTTTGTCCAGATTTTACTATCATTTTGTGTGCTTTCCACCCTGCCCCCAATAGAATTTTTTAGTATGGAATAATATTTTGTTAAATCAGAGGATCTTTTACTCTACAGGCACTCACTATGATCTGAGAAAGACATCTGAACATCCAGTGCAGAGTCCTTATATCTAGAAACAGAACTAATTAAATTAAATTAGATTTACATCCCTGTAGAGACTTAGGAGCATTGGGTAAAAAGAAGTGAGGTGTAGTACTGGATGTGTGGGAGTACAATGAGGATGGGAGTTGGGAGGTGACCATGCACAGATCATTAGAATTCGTTCATTGTATTAGAACAATTGGTCATTGTATTAGAATGTTTTCTGTGGTAAGAAGAGTGGACAGTGTTCTTTCTTTAAAGGCTTAATCTTTTTATTTACATATATGTGTGTGTTTGTGTGTGTGTGTGTCTGTTCATGTGGGATACAGAGAAGCCAGCAATATGTAAATGTTAAATAAGTATACCTACAGGGTAAGCTGTGGTGAATCTTCTAGAAAAATAGCTAATTGAACGATGTTTCCTGGATTTTCAACAAGCGTTCATTTATAGATGTAAATAGTGTATTGAGGGGAGTTAGAATAACCCACTAAACAGTATTGATACTACTGAAAAAAATCCAAATAAATCTCTAGCTTGTCTCCATGAGCATCCTTGTTCTCACTGCTGTTCTGTTTAATCCTCCAGTTTTCTCAGGGATATATTTTCTGGAAGTATGTTTCGGTTCTTTAAATTATTAATGTCATTAAAATTTATAATTTTCTGTCATTACCTCTAGGAAAATAGAGATTGTAATGTGAAACATAATTGTCTCATTTTGCGATTTGTGTTATGATAGCTGAGCACAACTAAAGCGGATTTAAGTATTCCCCTGAGCAGTGTGACGTGGTATTGCAAACTAACTGAAGTTCTGTATGTGCAGATAAATAAACAGATAAACAAATTCTACAAATGACCAACATTTGTGTTTCTGAGACATCTTTGAAAGGCTGTGTATCACTTAGATGGACACAGAATGTGTGTGGTGAAAGCTGAACTGAAGGTGTGGATGATGTGATTCTTTTTTTTTTTTGGGGTTTTTAGCCATTTGGTCTGAGTGTGCCTACCAAGGGATGCAGCCTAGGAGGTTATGAGCTAAAACTATGCCATAGAATTGTCTCTCCCTCAGACATCAGCTTAGAGGTGTGTGGTTTTAACACCCCTCAGATCCACAGAGGGGAAATTTGGAGGGTCTGTAGAGCTTGAGGCTCTGCTACACTGTCTCCTTGTAAAGCTAGAAAATGCTGCCCAGCATTTTCTATTAAGCCTCAAAATCTTTGTCTTCTATAAGAATATGTTTGTTTTCTGATTTACTGTTTTCATGTCACACCAGTTGGTCTGTCATTAATGCAATGAATTTCACCTTCTGCAAAGTTAAAAATTCATGTTCCTAAAAAAAAAAGGGAAATTGGCAAGGAGGAACTAAATTGAGCCAAGGTACAGTACTAGTCAACCATAACAAGTAATTATTATAACCCCATGGTCATTTCACTCACAGCTTGACAGAGAAAATGGAAAGAAAACAATTTTTTTTTCTTGAATGTTAAATATCCAGGGCCAGGTTCACTTCTGCTGATGATGCATCACAAGGTGTGGGCCCTGTTGACTGAGTACCTGCAGCAACATGAGTAATTTGCAGCCCCCATAGCTGCAAGGGGCTGAGAGAGCCCTGTGCAGGCTGGGCACTGGGCTGGCCCAGCTGTGCAGCCAGGGCAGTCCAGCTGGGCTGGGGATGGGCTGATGTGACTTGCAGATGCTGCTGGTGGGCCTGGTGAGGAGCTGGGATGTATAGCAGGTGCCTGGGGAGTGGGTGCAGGCAGCAGTTAGATTTGTAATTCTGTGTGCCTTTCCTCACAGTGGACTCCTGCCAGGAGAGAAACATCACAAGCTGCACCTTTGTTACAATTTCAGGATCAGCTAGACCTGTGATTTTCAAATTGGGGTAAAAAAGGAGGTTTTGGTTTTGTCTTTCTTTAAACACAAAATGTGTAAAGCATGAAGTGGAGCTGCCTTCAGCCTCCCTGTAAGAGCAGTAGATGCAGGCTCTGTCCCAGGATGGATTCGGAGGTTGGGGCATGTGAAGGTCTGCATAGAAACTTTAGAAATTGTGAAGCCTGGAAAGAAAAGCAGCCTGTCCTTGAGGTCTCCTTATATCTTGTCCCAAATTATTCTGTGTGCACAAACTGATGTTCCTAAATGTGTCAGACCCCTTCATAAAGTTTCTTCTGTTTTTTATTTCCTAATACAGACAACCTCAAAAGACTTCCTTGAGTCATTATCAGGATTAGTCTGCAGAAATGATCTACTGTACTTATGGGAAAAGTGCTTTCTTGTAATGTTGTTCACAGGTGAAAGAGCCATATTTCTTGAAGACTGTTATGTTTTTCGATTGTTATTTTGTCCTGAGGATATAGTGAGGTTCTAGTCTGTCAAACAAAAGGTCTTTCTATATAAATTTCATTTCAAGGCTTTCTTTTTTTTAAGAAATCTATTGAGACCATTTTGGTTTTTCCTTTGAGGAACTACATCTGCAAAATTGTAGTGTTACCAAGATAGATGGTACTGTGTTAGGCTGTTTTCTTTTGTATGATGTATAAAAAAATAGCATTGTTGTTACTAAACACAAAATAACATTTGGCATAGACTAAGCGTATGCATCTATAAAATTTTTCTCCTATTGTCTTAAAAAAACCCATTTAACCAATAATGAAAGAAATATATAAAATGTCTGGACAAATATATGTTTTTAAATGCCTGTGTCTCTGTTCACAGGAAATCACTGATAATGAAATATTAGAGTTGGTGCATAGTGCTCTGGGGAGGATGACAGTTATCCGGCAGATTTTCCCTCTGGCAAGGGACAACAACCAGAGGTGCATGAGGAACAACCACCGGATATCGTCCCTGCTGTGTGATCCACAGGAAGGCTATCTTCAGATGCTGCAGGTCAGTAGCTGTGCACAGCAGAAAAAAGTCCATCTTAGGAATTTGCCATGGGACAGTTTTCTGTGGCTGTATTGACTCAGAGGAGGAAGGAAATAAGTACAGATAAATCTGAGGAAGTAATCTTTGGTCAACTTTTCTTGACTTTCTTAATTTATTTTATTTCCTAGTGCTGAGTGCTTTAGGTGTCATGTCATGTCCATGAACTATCAGCAAGTGGTTGCACTAACTCAGAGCTGGTTTTGCATATTTCATTCTCTTAACAATCTTTTTATATTTGAAAAATGTTGTGCCATCATAGTCCTGTGGTATTACTGCTTTCTTATTAGACATCTATTTTGAGAGAGTTAGTCTGGGAGGATAATAGAACTCTGATAGGTATTGGGCTGCAGAGCATTTCATATTTAGGTAATGGACTGAATCAAACTGATGTATTCAGTCTGTCCCTTTTCAATAGTCTCAGAGGTCTCCGGCAGTTGCTAATTGAGTATGTAAAATATGCACTGCTCATCCAAGTCTCAGGTTTTGGTAACACATCTGACTCTGGTGTTAGCAACATCTTGACATTTCTTGGCAATTTGTCCCAGATATCAGAATTTTTCTTGCAGTAATATAAATACTATTTAGTAGGTGCTATTCCCAATGATAGTGCAATAATTCAGAAACAAAGGCCCTGGACTTTGAATGGGACTTGTGTATTTTGGTTTACTTAGACACAGCTAAAATTCTCATTTGTATCACTGTTGAAGGTGTTGAATATAGCTATAAAGTTTGGTGGGATTTGGAATATAAACTCACTTAAAACCATTTAATTGCAAATTTAGTCTTAAACTGAGATGGATTGAGTGAGGACACTGTGGTTGAGCCTGTGGCCTGTCCAGTGGGGGTGTGCACAGTGGAGTGATGGAGAAGGGGCTTGGTTAGGCTTGGGAAGGGGTTGTCACCAGCCTGGGCTGCTGCAGCCTGGTCAGGAGGGTGTGTGGGGTCAGGGTTTCTGCAAGATGGAACTCCTGTCCTGTCTTGGAAGAGTTTTAGACCAGGAGAGACAGGGAGATTGTCAGGAAGGGAAGTGAGTTAAGATTTCCCAAAGGATAGGGGTGTTAATTTTACTTATTTGCGCCCTACTAAAAAGTTGTAGCTGCAGAGACTGAAATCCTTTAAGGGACAGATATGAACAGTTCCTCCTTGAAGAGAAGCTCTGCTGGCTCAGGTTCTTTCCTAGCCAGGGCAAAGTTTGGGAAAAGCCAAACACACACCCCCTGTAGTTCTGAGCATGGCTGTATTCTTTCTGCACAGGGGAAAGTCTATGTCTGCCTTGGCTCAGAAAGAAAAGACACTTTTGATCTTTGTTAGTAACTCTGAGGTGTGCTGTAATGAGAACAAAGGCTGCTCATTTCAGAGGATCAAAGCAATTTCCAGTATGATGAAAAATTATCTATGCTGCACCAACAAATCACTCATTGGGGAATAATCTTCCATTACAGCAGGATTTTGAGTATTGCTGCCTATGCTGGTTTATGCATAATCTAATTCAGAGACTCATCTGAAGGGCTCTGACAGGCCAGTGAGCAAGTTCTAATTTGCAAATTTGCAAGCTGGTAACTGGGAGCTGGTTTGCTAACACCAGCAACCTCATGTCCTATTACTAAATATCATTGATAAGAATTTTTAGGTAAGGACCCTCTTCCTGCTGATTTGCAGATTTGGATTTTGGGAAACAAAATGTTCTCAGTTTCTATCTTCCAGAAATATTATACCACCTTAGAAACTGTTTTTGAGAGAATGGTATGGTAATGTTATGCTTTGCCTGCTAGTTCCTTCTCTAGGAACTTAAAAACGAGATAAAAAAGTGAAGAGGTAAAATGTTTTCAGCAGCTGATTCTGTAACTTTCGTGTCCAATTGCATTGGCATGAAAGACAGAGGGCACATGTGATAACTCTCCAAATTAGCTGTCCCCAGTATATTTTTAAGTCTCTATAGATTGAATATAGGATGCTTTTGTCATGTGCAGTTAAACCTGAAGTGTTCCATAGCTGCATTTATTTTTCATAGGTTTTGCCAAAATATCTTATGTAACACCTTGTGGACATATGGCTCATATTAATTTGAGTGTGACTGACATGTTATTAATGGTCCTGTAATTCAGGTACTTGCAATTTTCTGTTTCCTTTTTCCTACTTTAAAAACATAGTGGTGCCCTTTTGCTGTGCAGAAGTACATCACTGAATTACCCCTGTTGCCAGAGGCTGCAGGAGCTCCAAGCTCCATGTCAGGCTGTGTGAATCCACCAGAGGCAGTGACTGCCTGCCAGCACTGAGTCTTTGTGTTGCTTTGAAGTACTTTGATTAGCACCACAGTTTGGAAATCCCTGCCTCATTCTCCCTTGGGCAGTCTCATATTAATAATTGTTTGTTGTCAAGGTAACTTACCAGCTATTGATGGTTAATTATTTATTTAATGACTTTGAAGAAGAAAAAGCTAATCTCTGTCAACCTCTGGCTGTAGTCTTTTTCTAGGGGAGAATTTAGCACTTTTAACAAGCTAGTGAAGAAAGAAACATTTACGTCATGGATTATTAACTTTGTTCTGGCTAAATTAATGAAAATCTTTTTGGAACGATTTTGTTCTCTGTATCTTTAGTACCATATCCTGGAAGGTTGTTTTTCAGTGGGTGATCATTCCGGTTTGGCATTCTGACAAGCCTTTTAAAGATCAGGCTGTTCTGCAAGCTCATCCAAAAACTCATCTGTTCTGAATGCTTTGTGGAAATCCAATCTTATTCCATCAACCCACTTGTCAAAATTTTGCTCATGCCCTTATTTCTTGCACGTATAATATACTCATCTGGGTTTCTGCTTCAAGTGGAGAAAAAGCTTTATAAAGTTTCCTGTCTTCATCATTTTATTTGACTTCAGAGGACTGCATTTCTCTCTGTCTTATTCTTCAGGTAGGATTTTTTGTGTCCCTCTCATTTACTTTTGATAGATGGAAAAGGCAAAGTTTAGAACTTGCTTTCTTCCATTGGCCATTGGTATCCTGTGGTTTGGGCTACCAGTGTTGTCAGTGTTGCCTCGTCTGGAAAGAAAGCACTGAAGCACTTCAGGATTTATAGTCCTAGCCAGACCATGTATGTATGCTCACATGGAATTTGAATGGTATATAGTGGTATAATTGTTATTAAACTTTTTAGATTATTTCAGAAATGTTCTTACAGACTCAATTTGAAAAACTTCTCCTGTATAATTTGCTTATTTCCAAAATATTTCCCTTGAAGTATTAGTTTTGATGGCACTCTACAAACTCAATTTTTGATGGAGGTATTGCTTTCTTTCATCAGGTTAGTCACAATGTATTAATAAATTCAAAATCAGATTCTTTTTTCAGTTTGTTTTTTTTTTTAAGAAAGATTTCTCTTTAGAAATTTAATTCCCATTTGTTTGTTTTTTACCTTGCTTACCATTTATGTAGTTGATGAGTTCAATCCATGCAAGATTCTAAAGTTATTAAAATATATTACAGGGATATAGTGCATCTGAAATAATTTAGCATTTAGCCCAAAATACATAGTAGGGTTGAAAAGGCAAAAATAAAACCCCAGCATACTGTGTCACAAAATTAATGATGTTATTCCTGATTGAGAGTCCCGCCTCTCTGCTTGAAGAACTATTCCAGGCATTGCTTGGACATATTTGAGGAGACATTGAGAAGTGTGGGAGGATATTCATTGAAAGAGCTGATCTTCTCCTTGAGTAAAAATTCCATTATTCAGTGATGTGTCCACCAGAGATCTACATAGGCATCTCTTAGCAGCTGCTCCTACAAAGCTAGGTTTTTATTTCTGATCTATTTTCTGTTCAGCAGTCCCTGCAATTTAACTACTGTAAGTGAAGTTATTTTTTAGGATGTGAGTGCCTAAACTTAAGGGCCTGATCCTGCAGTTTTGTCCAACTAAATGGCCTTATTCTCATTTGGCTTGTTAACACTGCTGTTACTGCACAACTGTAGAGTGCTACTGAGGGGCAGTAAATATTGATTGAACCCTATTAAAGCATTCACTTTCTCCCATAAAGGATTGATGAGCCACATTTTTCCTTTTCTTTCAATGCAAACCTATATTTGCTAGTCTCTTTAGCAAAGTTTAATTTGGATTTTTGGCCAGATGTTCAGTCACAGTGAAATTGTTTCTGAGTACAATGTGAATGTAAAGTATCCTTGAACTGACTTTACTGCCCATTGCACAACACAAATCTCTCCCTGAAGCCCAATGATGTGTGTTTTCTACAAGGTGTGTTAGCAGAAGAATTCATTAAAAATCCCAAAGCACTGCGGGTGTCCCGGTGTCCCGTGGCCATGGGGGATTTTGTGATCACACTGGAGGCTAAACCCCCAGGTAGGCTTTGCAATGAGCTTTTCCTCTCTGCCTCTTTTGATGGCTGGATTTCTCTATTTGCATAGTTATTTCATTGAATTCTTGTTCACTGCTCAATCAGGAAGCTGAAAATAGTGGCTCAAAGAATGCATCATTTTTCATATGTTATTGCCTCTGAAACCTAATTTGTACCTATATTTATTTATAAATGAGGTAGGATAAAATTATAATCTTGTATGCTGTTTTGCAATTGCAGCATTTGCCTCTTGTCCTTCTGGTTGTATTCAGTTTTCTTTATCAAGGCACTCCTACTAGACTTTCCTTGCATACTTAGAGTTAGCTGTGCCAAGTTCCTGAGATGTTTAGTGAATGAAGCCAATGCCTCCAGCTAACAAACTTGAGCATTACAGGGTAATCCAGGCCTTGTATTATTGCTGACATGTTGTTACAAAACATACTGGCAAAGAAAACACTCATTATGATGTTAAATGCCCATAATAAATAGCTGGGGGACAGTGAACATTCAGAGGATAGAACCTATAAGAAGGGAATAGTGTTGTGATATGTTTAACTGTGTAAAAACAGGAGAAAATTAAAAAGGAAAGAAGAACTGCTTATCAATTAAAAAGAGATTCTGAGAGTGCAGTCTTACAAAGAACTCTTTGGAAAGCTCATTGAGATACTTCAAACTAGAATGGGCAAAACACTAAATAATACAGTAGTTAGATTCCTTACTGTCTGAAGGCTTGAATAAGTATACAGTTGAGGCCTGGTTTTTTGGTGGTTGTCGGAGAATTTTAGTCATTTTACTTCATTTGCTTTAGGGATAATAAATAAATAGCCCTTTGGAAGTTTGAAGCTGACAGTTGAGTCTTTAATGAACGTTTGTTTTTTTGACTGTGTTTCCATGAACGCCAGACTGCTGGCTGTGATCCCGCTCTCCCTGAGCAGCAAGCGTGTGTTTATAACCTAGGCACTGGTGCACTGTCTCACAGTGGGCTCTGCCCACGAGAGAGGCTAATGGGTGTGGGTGGGACCAGGACAAACAGCAGGCAGCCCCCAGCCTCCCCAGGCAGCCGTGGGGACAGTGGTGGCCGGGACAGGGACGCGACGTGGCACTGTGTGTGCCTCCACAGCTGGGCTGCCGAAGGGACAGGCCGCGGCGCAGGCCTCCGTGTCCAGGAATGGCCGGGCCCTGTCTCCTGGTGCACCTGCTCGTGCAAGGTGTGTCCAGGCACAGAACCACGAGACACACCTGGCTGAGCTGCAGGAGCCCATGGAAAGGGGGAGGAACATCAGGGAGGCTGGGAAGGAGTTGGAGAGCTGGCTCCGAGCTCAGCCTGCAGTAGACCCACAGCCAGACAGACCCAAACTCTCCCACTGGCACACCCAGAAGGGAGGGAGGGAGGGCAGTGATGAGGAGAGTGAAAACTTGAAAAACCTGCAGGGGGAGGAGACTTTCCCCAAAGCCTGATGTGCCCTTGCAGAGCCACTTCACCACTCTGGAGCTGAAAAGACCCTTCACATCAGGGGAGAGGCTGGATCTGAGTAAGGCAGCCTCATCTACTCCTTTTGTAGCAAGCTGCTCAACTAAGAAAAGGCAGCAGGTGAGAGCAGCAGGTGACTTTCTCCTGAGAGACACGGAGGCACCTGGTTGCTGATATGACATTGTACCAGGGATGGGACTGAGAGCCTACCAGGCCTCCTACAGCCCACTGACCAGGATCTGCTGCTGTTGATCCATGTGGGCTGCAGTGATACAGCCAGGAGTGGTCTGAGGAGCATCCAGAAGGAAGGGAAGTCAGTAAAAAATGCCAGAACGCCTGCATGGATGAACAAGTAATTCCTGGACAAACTCAAAACACTAAAAGGAAGTCTACAGAGACTAGAATATGGGTCAGGAAGCTGGTGAGAAACACAGAGAAATTGTCTGAGCAGTCAGGGATCAGGTTTGGAAAACTAAAGCCTGGATAGAATTAAGTCTGTTCATGAGTGGCAAGGGAAAACCCCAAATCTTCTATATGTACAGTTGGTGATAAAAGGAAAATGAGCAAAATATGAACCCTCTCTGAATGGAAATAGGAGACTTGGTTACTCAGGATAAGGAGAAGGCTGAGGTGCTCAATGATTTATTTGCTTCAGTCCTCACTGGCCAGTCCTCCACTCCCCTGGCAGTGTCCAAGGCCAGCATGGACAGGGCTTTGAGCAACCTGGTCTAGTGAATGGCATTCCTGCCCACAGCAGGGGGGTTGGAATTAGATGATCTTAAAGGTCCCTTCCAACCCAAGAAATTCTGCCATTCCTGAAACGTATTTAAGAAAATGAAACGGGTAAAATTTTCAGTCTCTCTGTTCTAGCAATATCCTTGTTATCACACCATTATACCAGAAATAAACCATCAGTCTTTGCTGCTCCTGGTAAGATGCACTCTGTCACTAGAGACACAAATGTGCAACTGCACTGGGCAGTACTTGAACTCTGAAAGTTGACACACAGGTTTAGGGCAGGCTGGGGTGTGCATAGCAGTCACCATGATCTCTCTCCTCAGGCAGCAGGCATTTCTGGCAGGCTGCACTTGCTCTGAACTCCTCTTCCATCTGCTTCATCCTTGGAGCTGACTGCTGTGGCCACTCACAGAGCAGTTTTGGCAGCAGCAGGGTATAGATGCCCAGCTTGGGAATGAGTTTTTGAAGTAGTGGCATCTCAGTGTCAGCTTGCCTTCTGGCTGATCTCTTCAGCATTCTCTGGCTGGGCTCCTGGCTCTGCTAGCCACTCAGGAGTTGGGGGTCAGTCTTTGTGGCCTGCTGGCCTTCTCAAAAGAGCACTTGTCTGTGATTAGTCCCTCTGAAGGAGCTAAGAGATTTCTTCATACATAACTTTAAAAGTAAAATAATTCTGGAGAATCTCATGAAAGTCACATAGAAACTTCTATGAAATGACATTTAATACTGTGATAGGTTTCCATTCTTGAAAATTTCTGCTGTGCTCTACTAGTGTATGGTGGATTTATTTCTTCAATGCAAAAAAGAGCTTCATAAAGCCTGGAATAATTTCCAGAAGATAAACCAGAATATGCCTAAAATTATTAATGTACAAGGTATATTCTTTAAGATATTGGTGAAGCAGTCATCATTATTCTTATAGCAGATAGATCAAAAACCATTTCAGTACCTCCAGCTCTTACACTGTCAGAAATGGAGAGAAAGAAGAACAAAAAATTACCGTCACTTCCTCCAAACATGACCAAAATCAAGTACTTAGTTCTAGTCTAGGAATTTTTATTCTATTAAGGGAAATCTCTTCAGATATATGTCCTTTCTTCCTCTGTTCCCCTATGAATATCCAAATAGGGGAATTAAAAAATGCTCCCGAGCTTTGAAAACCCAAAGTAGCCAAGTATGTTGCCTTGTTTCACTTCTCTCTTGCTTTGCTACCAATTCTGAATGCTACCTGAAGATGAATTTTTAAAATTAACTCTTTTTTCATGCCTCTGATAGTTCTGGTGGAATCAGAGTACAGCTGAACCCTTAGGTATCTCAAAAATTCCCTTTCAGTGGTCATGTCCATACTCATAGGGAACTTGACAGTTCACAATTAAAATTTAATTTTTTAATTAAAATATGACAATTAAAATATGTGTGCAGGTGCAGCAACAATGGCATACAGGCCATGTCTGCTGAATTCTTTTTCTTTTCACAGCATCACTATTCTGGAGGTTACAGCAAACTCATATTGCAAATATGATTATGACGTGCAGAGAATTTGCTGTATTTGAGTGTAATAAAGAAAATTATTATAGCCCTGAATTTACTGTGAGATCAGGCCAGAATGTTTGTGTCTTTTTTTTTCTTACTATTAGAGATTGAGCCTTAGTTATGGAAGTTTCGATGCTGTTTTTTTCCTAGCTTGCATATTTTCTGTTCTAAAATAGAAGTGTTGATTGTGTGAGTAAGATGCAGCTTACTTTTCCATAGATATTGACTCTTCTTGAGTAATGAGTAGTTATGCATGCATGTCATTTTTACTGGAGTAAATAGAGTATGATTATATGATGGAAGGAATTTTGCTGATTAAAAAGCACCATATACTCATGTTTGGGATGAGGCTTTCAGCAGAAGAGAACCAGAGTGGCAAAATACCAGCGGATAATACAACAGAACATGCAGAATATTCTTTCCATGGCAAAAAAAATAGTACCCTGGTGTATTCTCTGCAACATTTCCTTCTGCCTTGGTACAGATCTCCAGATGTAGAATAAGGACAAATATAGTGGAGACTCCTCTTGTGCAGACCTCATCTTGCTGTCTCTCAGTTTATAGCATTCTTTCACAAGAAATTAATGGATCAATAGTGATGCAAAGTACATTAAAGGTTTAACTGAACTGTGAGGATTAGGTTGGTAAACACAGGATTGTTTTGTTTTGCTCTGCAGCAGGAGGTAATTTGAGTTGGGTGCAAGGTTGTGCAGGCTGAGATCCTCAGTGCAATTCTCCCAAGTTCTGTCAGTCATATGTGCAGAACTGTGGTGTCTTCTCCAAGCACAGGAAAAGCAGAAAACAGTGCACCCAAGTGCATCTTATATTTTGCCTTAGAGCTCTCTGCTAGCAAACCAAGCACTTTTTTTGGGAATGAGGCTGCAGTTTTCCAGAACTACAAAAGAACAGTGCCAAGCAGAGAAAACACACGGCATTTCTGATCTGTGGGAGTTCCAAGGCAACAATTAGTTTTCAGTTAAAAGTGAGTGTGTAAAAACAAATTCAATTGGGAGCAAAGAAGATTGTGAAGGCCTATAAGAAATGGCGTTTTTCCTTGTGTATTTAAAATCTATTTCTAAGAAAGTAGCTTTTGTGGCGTGTGGTTTGGGGTGGTGTATCTTGTGGGATCTGATGTTTGTTTGGATTTTTTTCTGTGAAGAGTTGTTTAACCCAGAAGAAAAGTGTCCTCTTGAATAATAAGGATCCGCTTGGTTGCTTTATTTGAAAGTTGTTTGGAAATTTCTGCAGAATAGGGAAACAAACGCAATTGAGCAGAAGAAACTTGGTTGCTTGGACTCCTGTTAACTCTTTAATTACTTTTCTTCAAACCAGAGGAAGTATGGCATATAGCTACTTCAGAAAATAATATAAAATAAAAGATTTAACTGGGTAAAATAGCAAATACAGGCAATGTGGAGTGCTTGTTCAGCAAGGCTAGAAAGAAAATAAGGGAAAAAATATGGCAGTGCCAGATGAGAGAGATTCTCCCTAATAGTGTCTCATAGGTTTTGCATTGTTTTCATGTTAAGATCCCTTTTTGTGCTTAATCACTACACTAAGTGTCTATTTGCAACATCTTTCTTTTACTTTGTATTTTGATTCTTTCAAAATTAATTTTTGCTTATATATCTTTTTTTCAGATTTACTTATACCAGAAGATATTTCAAAATGCCTAGGTTTTCAATTTACATCAAATTCCAGATTATGGAACATGAAACATTTTGTTTCTGAAGATTAGCATCTTACAGACATCAGAAGTTTACTTGCAGACAGTGATTCAACAGTAATATATGTTTAAGCTTTGATAGAGTGACATTTGTATTGGGACACCTAGAGAGTCACATTTATAGGAAGTATGCAGCTGAATTAACTTCCACCTACAACCCTTTCCTGGTCTCTGTGCATTACTTTCTAAGGTGAACTAGAAAAATCCAGGAGATAAATGTCAAAGTCAGGGAGGACCATGATTAAAGCCTCCAGCTAGAAAAAATATTATTAGTAGTAGTAGTAGTTAGTACTGTTGTGGTTGTTGTGTTAACAAAAAAAGCTGTATCTGGCCAATGATAAAAAGTGAAGATTTGAGTTTAGTAAAGACTAAATCTAACCCCCTGTGCATATGTTTGAAGCAGAGTGCACGTGAACTCTGGGGACAGGTGAATTATTTTTTTAAATCACTTGCCCCAGCCAACTTCCACTGCTAAAGTTTTACCATTTGAGGTGGATACCACTGCCTGTCAAAGATCTAATAATGTATTGCTAGACATGTGTTGGTTTGAAAAATTAAATATATAACTCAGCATTACTAGTGTGGTGTTCTGTTCTTACTGGAGTCTTTGTCATCAATTGTTTATTTCTGTATCTCTCATGTAAATTGAAGAATAAGGAGGCTAAATTCAGTAGCTCCAGAGAAAGTAGCATGTAACCAGTCTCATGTATATTTGGTGGAAAGAGATGCTAAGACCAAAATAATGCTGTCATTTCTCCTCCTTCTGTTTTAAAGAGTTGTGTGTGTACTGGATTTTGCTGTGCCAGAAATTACCAGTTGATCAAATGAATAAAACGCCCAGGAGCTTAATTCCATTCTGTCTTTCCGTCCTTGCTGAAAGGACTGACAAAGTAGCAGTCCTTGCCTATCATTGATAGATAGCTGTACTCCCTCTGTAGTTTGAATTTGTATGTGGAGTGTGATCTCTCTTTACAGCACTGCATTGCAGTAATGCTCAGACAGTGCCAGTGTGCCAGAATCCCTTGGACAGAGGGACCCAGGAGCACAGGCATTTTTCTCAAATGCTTTGATTGTTGAACATGTCAAGCATACCCAGCTTTTAGTTCTTATTTATGCCTTCTTTTGTTTTCTCTACTGGTTTTTATCATTTCTATGGAAGGTGCTCACATAAAAAAAAGAGGCTTATTCTTATTATTGTTTGCAGGTTTCCAACCTGTACCTGTATGACAGTGTGCTCATGCTGGCCAATGCTTTCCACAGAAAACTGGAGGACAGGAAATGGCACAGCATGGCAAGTCTGAACTGCATGAGGAAATCCACCAAACCTTGGAACGGGGGAAGATCCATGCTAGAGACTATTAAGAAGGTGAGAAAAGACAAACCACCATTGTCTGAACAATTGAAAGAGTTGCTTCATGTCTGCTTGAGCATTTGAAGAAGGATTTACCTTCTATTCAACTTTTCTTTGATGTATTAAAAGCAAGTAATCTACCACGACCAAGGACAATCTACAGCTATTAAACAAGGAAATGATTTATGATAAACAAGTTACACACAGTGCAGTTTGGGTTCAGTGGGGCATGTTCTCATGGCTGCCTTCTGTGGAGGAGGTAGGATCAGGTGTAGTCATGGGAATTGATTAATGCATTTTTGCAAGAGGATAACTTAAGGAGCTTGGGGGGGGGTGGGGGGGCAGGAGGGGAAACCAGTGATGAGGTTTAATACTTATGTTCCATTTCCAACTGCTCATTTGGCTTTGTAAGTTTGCTGAGCATTGGTAAGGATCTACTTGTGTATTGTAACCCAGAGCAGAGCAAAAAGGATCTGATTTGGCTAAGCTGTCACTAACAGTTACACTGTCTTGCACCATGCTGAAATACTCAAATATGGACAGACCTGTGGCTTTGCAGACACGTGGCAACTTCTTCTATAAAAGTTACTTGGTCAAAAGTAATAGTAGAAAAAATCCTAATTTTTCACTATATTAACTTTTGCAATTGTTCAGAAGAAACCCCCTGATGAAATAATTTTCCTCTAATAGAATGATGCAATTTGATCATTCTGAAAAGTCCTAATGATGCCATCCTTTGTTGCCAAATTAATTCGAACTTTGGTGTCATTTCAAGCTTCTTTGCTACAAAGCCAGAATCAAACTCTGTAATAGTTTCACAGATTTGCAATTTTGTATTTCTTTCATGCCTCTCTTGGGAGCACAGCAGGCATACCCTTTGTTTTGGGCTAGGAGTTCATGCCTTGGAACTCAAGCCAAGAACTGAGCCCCCTGTCCTACCCTCAGTTACACTGGGAGGGCTGTTGTCTCACAGTTCACTCAGGCCCTTCTCTTTTTCTTTGGGGTCTGTTTCTGTGGACAGTAATGACCTAATGGCCATAAAGACTGGGTGTGTTAGTGCTAAAGGAATTTTCCAAAAAAAAAGAAAAACTGAAGTCTTTTGTCTAGTGCTGGGTTTGAGCTACTGAAGAACATGCAGTGGCCACATTTAAGTTCACTATAAACATGATTTAAGCATATTTGGCACACATTTTATGCAGAGGAGTGTTTATGAAGGCAAATGTCTTCTGCTCTGAAATTTCTCAAACTTACTTCCTTAGGGCCATATAACTGGGCTAACTGGTGTTATGGAGTTCAGAGAAGATGGAGCCAACCCCTATGTCCAATTTGAAATACTTGGCACCAGCTACAGCGAAACATTCGGCAAAGACGTGCGGAGGGTAAAGATATGCTGCTTCCTTCTCTCTTTTGTTTTCCGCTAAATAATATACATCCTGCCTCACAGGAGAAAACGTTATTCTTCAATAATGAATTAGTGCTATGTTGCAGAAGACATTTACTCTATGAAAAATATTTTCTAATTTATTACACACTTAAATCTTGAAAACCGATTTTATATTGGTAGGCAGGAATCCTGCAAGTTATTTCTCATGTGCAGTAATGATGCAATGCCATAAGCATCCTGTGAATATAATAGTGAAGACTGCACAATTTAGCTTGTGTATTTTATTGTTAATTAAGATAAGATTGCCACAATGGAAATATGGAAGATACAACACAATTGGCACTTGTCTTACTAAGGAAGATAGCTGAGTTTATAAATTATGTAAACACACTAGAATGTTTTAAGTATAGCTGCTGCAAGAATTTGAGATAAATAAATAAAAAATGCTAGAGAACATAATTTCCAAAATGAAAGATGCTCTGTCATGAAAAGTAAAGATTGACCTATCAGTGGTAGCAGGTGGAACAAAGACTGCCAAGGATTAGAAGGCCGTTAAAATGGTTCCATGAGATTGTTGACATGAATTGTCTTGTTCTGCAAAGGCTACCTTGAACACGCTCAGGCAGAGGAGATGCTCCAAAAATATATGAAACTCTCAGTTGAACAGAGAGGTTCTGAATGGAACCCATACTGTAAGTAGTTTCTAAACTGCTCAGATGGTTGAAATACAGACATTACCATGGTATGATCAATGGGTCCTACATTAAACAGAGCTGACTGAAGAGGATTTCACAAATAATTAAAATACATGTGATTTCTTATTTTCATTTGGCCATTGGTTTCTGTGATTTGCTTTAATATGTCTGAATTACAGAAGTGTAAGTGGAAAAACAAGCAAAGAATTTTTGTTTACATAATCATCTTTATCAGCTAAACATGAGATTCCTTCAGAGTCTAATTTGGCACAAGGATTCTGGACATGGAGCCAAAATTGTGCAATATCTATTAGAAATTCAACAGAAGGGAGACAAGTATTTGAAATGCATAAAGTTCCAGGAGATATAATTTAAAATTTTCTGTTGCCAAAAATATGCCTC
>WBNO01024083.1:576144-600229 GCA_013400575.1 Peucedramus taeniatus
CCTTTTCCTTAGATGATTGAAAATGAGGAAGTCTTAAATTTCAAACACTATGTAAATTATAAAAGATTATCTTGTTGTCTTAATTTTGGAAAAAGTGTTGCCTATTTAATAAAACAAGGTTGGTTTAGGAGGTGTAGGAATTAATCCTAGTTCTCAGACAGAAGTATGCTCCTCACTTAATGCACAAGTATGCAAACCAGAAGTATTTGGTGCCATGTGAGATGCTGTGGACTACCCCACTGTTTCCAGCTGCCAGTCCAGAAAAGCCTGAGGGTCCTGTCAGTGCTGTGTTATCCCTAGCACATGGATGCCATGGGGCAATTAAGTTTGGTCCCATTTTCTTGCAGAATTCCCAAGTGGCTTTGCTTAAGTCACATCACTGCTTGATGCTTCAATATTTACCTTCTAGTAAAATTGGCATGAACACCACAGAGCACAGGTTTAAGCCTTACAGGCAAACTGGGATGTGTGAGTATACATTATTAGGTGTTTTTTAATGTACATTTCAAATATGGTACCACAGATACAAATGTTCTGACTTTGGTATATGCAGCACGCTGACCAAATTGACACATAATCCAAAGGTGTGAGGTGGAGATAAACTAAGATATCACTCAAAAGCGACCACAAAGTGAAGAAATAGGTAAAATGACTATATGGGAAAATTACTAAAATGGCTGACCTGGTATACTACTGATTACTTTTGCTCCCTAGTGTGCTACTTTGAGATTGTGCTGCTAGGTGGTTAATATAGGAAGGCTTAACTCTTTGGGTGTTGAATTCAGAACACTATAGAGTTCCCAAAAATTGAAAAGGATGATATTTCTAAATGGGTAAAAAGCTAATGGCTGTGGAATACTGCTCTGAGCTAAAATGAAGTTCTGGAAATTATCCTTTCAGTCTAATATATGGAGAGAGTAAAAAGTCAGCAATATGCTACAGAAGTTTGGAGAAGAACTTGGAAAAGATGATACCTCTTAGAGCAAAATTACCATGGAACTACTGGAGTTCAATTATTTAGGCAGCCTGACTTTTTACTATTGCAGCAAAAATACATTACAGCTTAGAAGTACTTTCAAAGGCTCAGAAAGTCATGCTTGTCTTATTTATATTAGTTGAGTGAGAAAGCAGTTCTGATTTATTGACATTGCTTCCATTTCAGCCTTTGGTCAGGTTTAGCTGTGGAGGCACGTATTTTGGGTCGAAAACAGAGGGTTCTTTCTGTATGGTTTTATTTATGTATGGAGAGTATCTGTAGTTATTCATCCCTGTCCAGTCCCTACAAGAAATCTTTTCACTTAGGATCTTTTCACTTGACAGGGTAGGGCAAAAGACTGTAACGCTGAGTGTTGAACCTTAGAGGGAATCCAGTCAAAAGCTTTAAATTGGACTTTTAACACTCAGCATCCCTTGCAAAGTTTCTTGGGGATCATTTCCACCAGAAAGGTTCCTGGGAGGATGTCTAGGTCAGTAACTCAAATCTGCAGGAATTTTCAGAGCTATTTTGCAGAGGCATCTTGACTCTCCAGTTGTCCTGAGATCTGGTCTTTCTGCAACCATTTTTCCTTGTGCTAGCTGTGATTTAGTTATGATTGCAGCTAAATATATATATATTTCTTTGCTCAGTGAACCTACTTTATTCAAGTCACTTTGTCTTCTCCTTTCTTACTGAAGTCTAAAACCATGTGGTTTTAGTAAAGGCTTACAGAGGCTTTTGTGTGTTTTGTGTACCATTTGTTTTTCCTTTGACTGTACTTAAGTGAAAGGGAAACTTCAGAAAATGCTCTAATTTCTTTGATTTAAATGTAAAAGAACGGGGTACATCCCTAAAGGTATATCACCTGGTTTTACAAAAGGCTCAGGTAATTGCCATCTATTCACTGTGTACATGTGGAAGTTTAGAAAGTGTTGTGTATTCAAGCTTAAAATAGAGATTTGTGTGGTGGCTTATTGGGGCATTTGAAAGTTGGAGATTGCTAGAGAAACTGAAAAGCCTTAAATTGATGATTACCGCTGTGATTTATGTTCCTAGTGTCTATAAACACGTTCAGAAATAGCAACCAGAATATCTGTATATTTAAGGAAAATAAGAAAAAAAAGTGGATGTAAAACATATCACAGGGGAATAGATAAGGGAACAGAATAGATCAAAAAGGAAAAAGCAAAAATAAAGCTGATGTCCTGCTTTCACAGTCCAGTGGTCATAGAAAGGGAAAGAAAGGCAGGACTAGATTAATTCACTCCTTGGACACTATCTGTATTATTAGCTCTTATTAATGAAAGCCTTGATGGAACTTTTGGAGCATCTGGGCTGCTCCATATTTCTGAAGTTCCTGTACTTGGGTAAGTTCTACACAAAATAAGAGCTGGACGATCCAGCTGTGAAGGCAAAACTAAGGGAGTTGGAACTCCAGGGTGGCTTTCCTAGCAAGTCACCACGTCACCGTGAGCTCTTGAGGTGTAAACCTATTTATTCTTGTTTGGCCATGTGTGCAGAGAACACCATAACAGCTAACACACCTCTTGGGGATGTGATTAGGCTAAGTTAGATGATGCCTGTAAGGAGCTTTATGATAATCTTCATCTTCATCTTTGGCAGGAAGATCTTCTGTAAGTGTGAAATGATGTGAGTATGCAGTTTACTTTACGACAGGGAACATATTTCTTCTAAAGCAATCTGCATTTCTTTACCAAGCTGGCTGTAAGAAAGCAGAATTAATGGCTTACACACACTTTGTATTTCATAAGAAGCATTCTGTTCAAAATTATAACATTTATGATTTGTTATTCATTTGTGTCAGTTGGTATGTTTTAATTTTTTTTTTTCAATTAGATGTTCTTGAAATATCATCAGCTTTGTAAACAGTTACAGTTGTTTCATACAGGACTTCTGAGGCAGACTTCAGAAGTCACTGTAAGTAGTTTTTGTGATATGTTTCACGGTTGTTGAAACCACATTTTTGAATTCCGATACCATAGTTTAGTTGGGATTGTTACTTTCAGACAAAATCTCATTATTATCGTGATGACAAATCCTATGCTTCTTATTAATTGCAAAAACAAATGGTATTTTTGACATCTGCAATATCAAGTGCTTTCACCTACAAGAATATTGCCAAATCCCATCATACGCTGCTAAAAGTTATATTTACATCAAAAGAATTATGTGCTTCCTACCACAGTTGAATCAGTTTTACTTACATGGAGAAATACATAACTTAATTGCCTGGGTTTAGCTGTAAAAGAGATTCCTGCCTCCTGTTTGAGCACTTCATAAACTGGCACTTGGTTTCAGTATTTCAGTTTTACTGTTTGGCCACGGTATCTTTCAGCAGAAGTGTAAGACTGAACTTGTGGTTACTTTTGATCACTAAAATCCTTCTCTGTTACTTTGCAAAGGGAAGGGTGAATAGTCCTCTCACTCTTGGTAGAATGCAGTTTCCACATATTTACATTTTGGTTAAACTTTCTGCTTGAGTTGATTGAGTGCTAAGGTGCAATAATTTGGAAATAGAGCATTGTAATTCATCTTTATAACCTCATTGTGTCAAACTGAAGAAACTGAAGTATTTTACTCAAAATAATAAACCCCCTTAAATTTTTATTTCTGATTTTTTTGTGCATGTGCATATGTGAGGAATAAAAGTAAATGCATTCCTTGCATATTCCATATGTTGAATTATTTATGGTGAAAAATACGGCTTAACATATAGGAAATGGCTATGATCAATTTTTAAATAATAGAGGGAAACTAAAGAAGAAACATAATAACCTTGAGCATTTTGATTTGCTTTTCCCTGAAATAAAATGGAGTTACTGCTTGCCCAAGTTCTGCAAATTAGGCTTTTTTTTTCTCTAACTGAAATATACTTAATGTTGTGTATGCATTCATTGTAAAATTCTAGCTGAATTATTTCACTAGAGAGTGGGAAAGCAATTTTAGAAATGTCTTTTCTGTTGCAGATATGTGATACATAGTTTTTTTTAAAGTTTTTTTTTTTAAATTCTAAATTATGTTTTTGGAAAGCATTGCCAATGGGACCTATGCTTGTGTATAAACTGTTACTTGTATTTTCAAATTGTGCCAGTGTCAGCACTGAGTAAAAGGGATGTCTTGAAAATTTGAGTTGGAATTTCTCCAAGCGTAAGATCGTGCTGGTCTTCCCCTTTGGAAGACTGTTTATATGACATTTTCACAGTGTGAAGCTTGAGGGTAGATTTTAAAAAGCAGCCATATCTGAGGCAAGAGATATGGGGCCAGGACAGTTAGGGTGCTGCAGAAGTCTCCACAGCTACGTGCACCACTACCTGTATGTTTAGAAATTCTGTTTAATTTCTATATTTCCGTATTATATCACACCTACCAGGTTATAATGAATCGTGGGTACAACATTCTCCTTTTTTCACACATATGCAGTAGTGCATAAAATTGGGATTATAGGAGTGCTAAAATCAGCCTTGTAAAAACAGTTGCATCTTTAATTGCAGAGTTTTCACCAAAACTCCTGTAATTTATTGATGAATCCTGGGAAGGTATTCAGAGTGGGATGACAAGAAAAGCCCCTTTCTGTAGCTCAGCTGATGAAGAATCTGTGCTAAAGTGTGGACACTATGAAAAAACATGTATTTCCATACAGCAACAGGTCAGGATTTACTAAGCTTAACAAAGAAAAAGAAAAGAAGTCTTTGAAAAAAAACTAGGCAAACTCTTTTTACCTTTTTGGAAGTCCAAAAAAAAGTCCAATAATCTTTTTTACAGTATCAATCTTGAACAATAGCAATAAGCTCACTACTCCAGAAATGAGGAAGAGTCTGTCTTTTTAAATTTCCTGCCCTGAAACATTTGATCCATGATTGTTGTTTAAAATTCACACCTATTCCAGAACTTTCTGCTGAATGTCAGAATAACTTTTTTTAGTATAATTTCTGTTTAGCAAAACTGCTTTGAAACAAAACAATAATAATAATAATGCTGAAATACTGTTATCTTAACTGTCAGATGGAATAGATGTTATCTTGGCATTTATAAGGACATAAACTAAGGAGATCTAACATCTCTTCATTTACAGCATGATCTCAGTGTCAGGGACAGTTGCAAGGACTGTATATTGAAGGAGACTGTGCACAGTGTCTTTTCTGCAGTATTTGAAAAATGTTTTTAATTCTTCTAATGGTTGCTGCCTTGTATCATTTGATAAACTGCAAATGCATGTAGGCCAGGCATAATTTATGAAGTAATTTATTTCAACAGTAATATTAAAAACCAGGGTAACGCTGGTGCCTGCCTGTGTAAATTGCTCTGATATATTAAATATGTCCAAAAGTGGATCTTTAAATATAGGTAGTTAATCTATTTGGTCATGCTTCTATCGTAGTAACAAAAAATGAAAGAACTTTATGGTTTCTGTTTAGTCTTATTAAAATAAACATCATGAATAGAAGTTATCTGAATTTCTATTTGTGTTTTTATTTCTGCCATTTCATGTCAGATTGCATTACTGTATATGAGTAAATACTTTCACATGCAGGTTTTCAAAAGACAGCTTTAATGACAAGATTTTGTGATCAGCCCAAATGTGGGACATGAGGTCCTTCTGTGTCACTAAGTGGCAAGAACTATCTGGCTTGCTTTGACTTGGTTCCTTAACTTCATTATGCTTAAGAAAAGAATAATCCTAACTCCTGAATTTACCTTTATGGAAAGATACTTTCAAAAGGGAATCAGGGTTTGGATTAAACGTCTTTGTCTTTATTGGCGAGTTCACTGCAATTACAGTATTTGGCAGAGATAGCCTGCTGCTGTTCCAGTTCCTCATAGAACTGCCTTTAAATTGAGGACTTCCTGTTTTCATACTACACAGGAAACACTGAGTCTTACCTTAAAATAGGTACAATCTCTAATCAGTGTGAGCCTGTGTCAAGGAAAGAATTCCAAAATATGCCTGGTCCTGTACGACAATATGTCTTGCAGTGGGAGTGGATAAATTATGTATTTGGGTAAAGTATGCAGATGTAGTAAAACTTGGTTTTAATTTTGAAAAATCATTTTACTAGAATGAAGATAGGCTTACATAACAACTAAAATGGAATATTCTTTCTGAACATGCCATAGTATGTCAGTATTTTTAATATGATAATGAGTGGGATGCGCAAACATCTATTTAACTCATAATAGTATCTTTCCTATGAAAAGGTAAATTTCACACTCAAACAGACTTTACTGATGAGGCCTGAGAAGCTTGAGAATGTTGGCCTTCATTGGAAAGCAGATGAAATGAGGAGTAAAGGAAAAACAACAAATAACCCAGGGATTCTCTGTTACAGTGGAGGAGTTAGGGAAATATGCTGCTGGCCAGTATTGACCAAAGCCGGTAGCCAGATACAGGTTTTCTTTTAGGAAAAGAAACAGCACAAAAATAGTTAAATCTGACACCAGTTATTTGCTTTTAATTTACTTGCCAAGATCAGTTTCCCTGAGTATGAGCAGAATGAGAAGAAAGAGAGCTTGCTTGCCTATGGCAGTAAATTCCTCTCAGTTGGAATACCACCAGAAGGTCCCAAAAGGATGTGCTTTACTTAGGACAACACTTGCACTTGTTCTCACTGTGTCTGAAATTCTTGTGCTGTCTTCTGGTCCTGCTCTTTCTCCCACCACCACAGGAATTTGGGAAAAAAAAAAAAAAAAAGATTCTTTCTCCTGGATGCCCTGTGTTCTGGGATACTGTGTCAGGGGTGAAAGTGGCAGTGACATTTTGTGTTAGATGGCTAAGGGACCTGTGATTCCTCCATCAGGTGGAGGGAATTGCTGCTTTCAGCAGGTTGGCCACAATATCTCCCTGCACTGTTCATTGTAAAGTCTTAAATTTTTCAAGGTTTATGCATAGGTAATATTTTTTTATAGTGCTCTGAATGAAGTGGATATGTTTTAAAGCAGGTGAAATAGCAAAATCTAGGGATGGTATCTGGCTGATACCAGTTACTGGGCATTTATCTGGGATTTTTTAAAGTAAGGATTGTTATCTAAATATAGATGAGGTTGGTAAAATTCAAAAACAGGTGTGGTTTTCCAAAGCAGTCTGAAGCTTTCCAAATATGGTGGTTGGCCAGGGAGGTGACTAAAGGTACTGATGCTCTTAGTTCCTGGAGCCCTACCAGAAAGTAGTCTTAGATAGGTCCAAAAAAAAAAAAAAAAAAAAGGCTAATATTTAGCAACTAGGAGCGTGGGTGATATTTAATTGTATGAGAACATTTCAGTTTGAGTAGTTCTGGCATCATCTATAATTTTCTTAAAGCTTTACATGCAAGTTATTCTGCCATAAGACACAGTAAGGCAGAAGTTTGCTTTGCAAGATTGCTGTCTGAGCTGTATTGAATCTAAACTGACCTCATGCTCTCAAGATGCTGTTCAGTACCAAATTACACAGCCACTGTAGCTATTTGCATTTCAGAAGCACCTGGAGCCTGTGGTTTTGTTATACTGGGAGATGTCCAGGTAGTTAAATATGAAGTTATTGTGTAATATGTAAACCATGTGGTTGTGTGGTCAGAAATCTGCTACTGCTGTTTTGCCATTCAGGTAGGAAAATGCTGTCATAATCTAAGTTGGAGAACATTCAGTGTTGGGACTTCTCCAGGCTGTGACTTCTCCTAGGATGTGACTTTCAGGGTAGGTATAGCAAACAGTGCTGCTCATGGCTCAAACTTGCAGAGAAAGCAGCTCCCTTCTGCAATAGAATCTGAAGCTGTGTCTGCTTTTTTCTTTCTTTGCTCTTAAATTTTAAAATAGGGAGTGAAATGCAGGCTTTCCAAATTTTCTCAGTAATACTACAAGGTGATTGCACAAGAGAAACAAGTGTTATCACTCCATGGCTTTTGGGTTTTCTTTCTAGGGCAAGAGAGGGCAAAAGATAACACAAAACATTTCCTTTATGAGCATGAAGGAAGTGCACTGAGGTTTTGTTGTTCTTTTTCATTAACTCTGATTGGTTTGTGAGTGTTCGGTGGAGGACTGTTCCTCGATAGACTCACTGAAAGACCATTCAGCATTCAGGGCTTTCTTCTTTTTTTGAACACAAATAGGAACACAGTAACCAGTGAAGCGAAAAACACAGATTTGCTGGCTGAGCTGGCTTAAAATGAAAAAACCAATCTGAATCTAGGGTACAGCCCACAGACTCTGCTACTATGGTGTAGCTCTTATTACAGCACATTTCAGTTCCTTTCTTAATTAAAACAAAATGTCCAGGCTTGTTGGGATCTCAAGAAGAGTCTCTTATGTCAGGGTTTACTCTCTGGGTTTGCTTCTCTTTCCTTTTAAGCATCCCCCAGTTTCAGACCTAGCTGATGGTTCTCATTTGTGTGTTGTGTTCTGTGTCCCATAAACTTCTCTCTGTTCAGGAGAGGAGCCACAATGTCCCTCATCTTGGCAGGAAATCCAGGGTGACTCTGTGTGCAGACTGGCTCTGAAAGACTGGTACCTTTCTCTGCTGCCCAATCACAACTTTTTAATAGAACTCAACATATTGTCATACTTGAACTGAGAGATTAAATAGATTCTACCCATTCTCCAAATCTATAGTTATTTCCTTCCTGTTTCTATTTTGAATGACAGATGAGTTGTTCACAGATCTGTAGCTAACTATGGTTTGATTTATTAGAAAAGTAAGGAAGAAATGTAAAATACCTAGTTTTAAGTCTCAGAAAAAGAAAGGGAGAGATTTTCATATATGTTTTCATTCTTTATGTAGTGTGCTTCTGTATATTTTTCCTATGGGTGGTACTACAAGACTTTATTATGAATGTTACTGTGTCAGACAGGACTTAACACCATCATAACCCTCTATCCATGATTACTTCTGTTGAATCTTTTTAATTAACCACATACCATGCTCCTTTTCCATTTCTTCCACTCCCAAGCTGCAGTGCAAAATAGTGATTTATTGTAGCCAGTGGAAAAGATCAAATGGGAAATATGGATTGGATGGCCTTTTGTTATTATAGTCTTTTCTTTTTCAGTAAGGGTCAGATTTCATAAGGAAAGGAGCTCTGATTACACTAGAAGGGCATTTTTCAGAACTAATCAAAATTTTAAGGCAGTAAGCAGTTTTGGCTTTAGAACAATTATTGCAATTACATTAGTTCTTTGTTATAATTTATTATGATTTTTCAAGTTCACGAGAGAGAGTTACGACTGTTTTAACAAGTACAGTACAGGCAAACCACAGAATAGCTTGGATTGGAAGGGACCATTCCTCTTTGTCCTATCACCCCATGAGGGTAAAAAGTCCCTCTTCAGCTTTCTTGTAGCCACCTTTAGGTAGTGGAAGGTGCTATGAGGTCTCCCTGGAGTCTTCTCTTGTCCGGGCTGGATAACCTCAGCTCTCTCCACCTGTCTTCCTAGGAGAGGTGCTCCAGCCCTCTGATCATCTTCTTGGCCTCCTCGGGACTTGCAGCAGCAGGTCCACATCCTTGCTTTTAGTTGGGGACCCCAGAGCTGTATCCTGATATTATCAGGAAACAAATTTTCTTGCTTAAAATACATCAGTTGCCAAGAACAGATACACTACAGCCTATTTCTTCATACTATACAGCACTTCAGAGAGGATCTTCACCTGCCTGCTGCTCCTGCTGCCTGCCAGATTATCTTTCTCTATTTTCACAGATTTTGAGCAAACTATTCTTTAAGAATCTGTGCTCGTTTTGCTTGTGTCTCTGTACGGGAGGATTTATGGTAGGTATTTTGAGTATTGATACTGGATTTTGAAGATAAGCTGCCCTTTTTTTTGGCATAGAAATAGAGTTAGCCAGATCCCCTAGAAGGATGAGAAGAATTGGAGCAGCAAGGATCTCTGCAGCTTCTTTCCCTCCTGTGTCTCCCAACTTAGCCTGCCCACATTAATAATCTCCATTGCTCCATGGCAGTTAGTCAGGCTGCAGCAAAGATTAAATATCCTTTCCTGTAGCTGAATTAACTTTCTATATGTAGGTGGTATAAAACAGGTACATCAATGTACCTACTGCCTCTCTGGCTTTAATTATTTCAGAAATGCTGTCTGTTCTGAATTCATAATAACTGTGGGTATTTCCTGACTTAAAAGTTTAGGATCAGACTAGCAGCAAGGCTCTGTAGAGCCTCACTTTTTAGTTGAAGTGTGCTGTTTTTATTCTGATTTTGAAACACCTCTCTGGGATATCTCCCTTCTGTAGCTCTGGCTTCAGTAGGTATTTCACAGTCCAGTCCAGAAAGACAGTGTGTGGATTAATACTGCTCCAGATCAGAGAGCAAAGGAAGGGATTTTTTTTTCTCCTCCTTTTCCAGCTGAAGTAAACACACCTTAAACCCAAAGCTGTTTGTGTACAGCCATGATCCTGCCCCATGGCTGCTTCAAATCCTTCCCTGTTCCCCATTCTTCCTATCACCAAAAAAAAAGCATTAACAGTGTCTTCCAGCACAGAAATTGGGATGGCTGTTAGTTTGATCTATCTTAGCTCCAGAATTTCTTTACCTTTCTGTTGGCATCTCAAAATCACAGAATCACAGAATGAGCTGAGTTGGAAGGCGCTTAGAAGGATCATGAAGTCCAGCTTGTGGCCCTGCACAGGATCACACCATGGGCCTGAGAGTGTTGTCCAAAGGCTTCCTGATGCTGTGAGCACTGCCCTGGGGTGCTTGTTCAGTGCCCAGCCACCCTTGGGGTGAAGAACCTTTTTCTAGTATCAAACCTAAGCCTTTTCCAGCGCAACTTGAGGCCATTCCCTTGACTCCTGTCACCACAGATGTCAGCCAGGCAGCAGCATGGTGCTCTGTGGGGAAGTGCACCAGGAGCACAGGCTGTTAATTTGAGCAGTCCCAGAGAACTGAGGAATGCAGTGATTCACGAGGAAGGGACCTCCAGCTGGCCTGCAACTTAAGCAAGCTGACAAAGTCTGTTGATTTAAATATTGGCTTGATTGACAGCATCTCTGCTGAATCCACTTCAGGACTAGTTCTGTTGCCTTCCTGATGTATTTCTACTGAAGGATATTTGGTCTTGGCTGTCTCAGACTCTTTTATATCACAATGTGCTCGATTGGAAATCCAAATGTTTCCATATTTTTGTTGCTGTTAACCATTTGTATGAACATTCTGCATCTTTCAGTTTTGGGCAAGACTATAAAGCATGCAAACTCTCATAGATGTATATGTATCTATAGATTTCACTGTCTCTTAATTTTCTCTGTGGCATATTAGGATCTGATTTTCATGTCAGTCTTCTGGGAGCATTTTGAAGGCTTTATATGGACACATTTTTAGGATGGAAAAAGCACAGCAGTAGGATTCATTACTTTACTTTGGTGTGCTGACTAAAGCTGTCAAAAATTCAACGTTGAGAAACAAGACATGCCCAGTGGAAATGCAAGGATATGAGAAAAGCAGAAACAATTTATGGATACTAGTCATCAATATACCTGACAGACAATATCAGTGCTTCCTTTAGCTGATTACAAGCTAAAAGTACAGCTATGCTATCCAGACTGTACATTATATTACAGAACTTAATATTGCTGTGAGGAGGAGATTTTCTGTATTATCTGTGCATAGTATTTTGCAGACAGTCCTGCAATGTCCATCACAGGTCTCTGGGCTGGCCCAGCTGCAGCACAGGCAGGGCTCAGCTCTTTCCCTTCCCCTCAGCAGAGGATCTGAGCTCCCATCAGGGTGACACACCAGGGGCACTCCTGGTCTGGTTACTGCTCAGGGAGAGCAGCCTCATGTCTGCTCAGGGAGTGCAGAAAGCTGTAGAGCTGGGGATACTTGGGATGCTTCAGTTGCCTCCAATACAGGAAATTGTTACATTCCTCTATCACCTATCAGCTGAAGAGGATTTGATAGATATTTTTGGACAATCCCCAAAAAATAGCAACAGGTTGTCTAGTAATAGTTTAGAAAGAAAAATAGAGCAAATTTGGATATAAAGAAAATGCAGGCTAGCTTGGCCCATGTGCAAATATTTATTTAAATCAGATGGCATTTAAAAAAAAACAGATTTTTTTTCATGGACTTCATAAATAGTTCATCTTCTAGGTCAACTTTTTTCTTCATTTTCAGAAAGCTAAGAAACGTTTTGGTTGTCATTTTTATCTATGTGATTTTCAGTTTCAGGAACCAATTCCATACAGGGAACTTTTTTCTACATGTAATATATATACATTAGCTTTTTTTTATGTCAAGATAAGGCTTTTATGTAAAAACCTACTAAATTTTACCCCAGTTTCACCAATAAAAGCAATAATTCCTTGCACTGTAACTGGCAGGCAGTGAGTGCAAGTGAGGGTTCTGTTTTCAGAAAGGCAGCACATGTAAGGTCATCCAGACAAACACACCAAACATACAGAAATCCTTTAGATTCTTTTTCTCTGCCTGTTGCTTCTCTTTGCAGCCACTCCAGACACCTTTGATTGGCTGTGCATCATTAGCAGGCATCTACAGACCTCAGCTGAGAGTTTATTAAAACCAGGTATTTTCTAATCATCAATGTGCCTCTGATTCTAATTTATAAAGTCTCCTTTATTAAAGCTTACTCTCACTTGGCATTTCTTTTAATTGTCTGAGAGAAAAATGCACAAACTCTTTTTTTCCTTTTCAGTTTTCTTTTGCAAAGACTAAAATTTTGAATTCTAGCTAGCTGAACTTTGATGTCTTTCTTCCTACTGCTGCCTTTTGTCTTCATAGAAATTGTCTCCCTAAAGTTACCTTCATATGAAGACCTTTGCCTTTCTGCAGATCTTTATTTTTCCTTAGTAGAAAATGAAGCTGCCTCAGAAATGGGTTTTGAATGGATTTTTAAATTCCCTCTTCCTCCAAATGTGGCATTGCTTCATTTGTATAATTTAATAGCTTTTTATAAATATTTTCTCTTACTGTTTTGTAGTAATATGCCTAAAAGAGCCCAAACCTGTTTATTTGTTGTGACAGATAATGTGCTCTACCTGGCTAACTCCCAGCTAGATAACTTCTAATTCTCTTAATAGATGTGTTTGGAAGATAATGATTTATACTGAATCATAGGATATCTTGAGGTGTAAGGGACCCACTTATATTGATGCCTTAAGCAGCTGGAACAGAGGCTAGACAGAGTTAAGGAGAATAAAGAGGATATTTATTGAAGAGCCTTCAAAAGCCACACCCTGGCAGTACCATAGCCACAACCGTGGCTCTGCCTGGATGGCTCCAAGATGGAAGCAGAAGAGGGCTTGGTCACAAGATCTCACATTTTGATAATATTTGGCCCATTAGCATGTTGGAATGAATTGTCCAATTACAGCCCCAGCCCATGAAGTCCCATTCTTCTTGTTTTTTTCTCTTCAGTCCCCCTTGTTTGTACTCTTGGGCCTGAGATCTGGATCGGCTGTCCTTGGGTCCCCAACTAGAGAAGGAATTGTTGTGTCTTCCTACTCTGTGAAGAGAGCTTACTATCCCCTTATATGAAACCCAGACCCACACCTTACTATCCCCTAATCTGAAACCCAGACCCACACACCAAAGCAGTACAAAACAAAACAAAACAAAACAAAAAAAAAAAAAAAAAAAAAAAAAAAAAAAAAAAAAAAAAAAAAAAAAAAAAAAAGCTAAAACCCGAGGTATCAATATACTCTAAATGTTAAATAAATAAATATGGGGGACCAGGATACAAGTATATAGAAGCCACCTTCTTTACAAAAATTCTTCAGCAGTATAGGTTGGGGTTTTCTGCATGTTTTAAGGGATTTATCTGGAGAATGTGGGGTGGGGGAGAAAGGACATCTGGGAAGAGCAGCTGTCTGGCTTCTTGTGAAAATTAGGTGCCTTTAAAGTGGCCAAATTCCAGTAATGAAGTGCAAATTGATTTGGATCTGATCACAGTCTGGCTCTGTCCCTTTCCCAGTCTAGCTCCTGTTTCCTTTAGGTGTATAATATTGGCCATAGTCTCTTGTTTAACTTTCTTGCTTGTATTACAGTGCAAATTAGCCCATTTGTGCCTAGCTAGTTTCTTCTTGAAGTTTATTCTCAGTTGTGTTGTTTTTCTGAGTTTGAAGCAGATTTTTAGCTCTATTAGTTAATTTGTGATGCAAATTGACTTCTATTGAGATAAATGTAAGCTGCTAGTTCCCATCCTCCTGAAAACTCCCTTGACTTTCCCCTTCTCCAACTATTGTGTACTTTGAAATGATTTACCTGTCATGTCTCAAACTGTTGACATTGTGACTTTCCACTGCAAAAATTACTGAATACATGTGCAAAAAGATGAAGGGCCCTTTAGGATGAAAATCTCTATACTATAGTGATTATGCTAACTGATGAAATTCTCAACTGCATGTGGTTCTTTTTTCTTCAAAACAAGAAAAAAATAAAAACATTAAAACTTTCAGATGTATTATAAGCCTCTGATATTGTTTTTTGAAAGAAAATTGTAGACATCTACCTCAATAAGGTTTTAAACAATCTTTCAACTTCAGTACTTTGTTAGATTATGCCCTCAGGAATCTATTCTTTTTATAATTATGACCCAGAGGAAATATTCTTGAACAGTAAGATTTTTCCATGCTAATGGCACAGTAGATGTAAAACTGAATTCATGATTGTTTAAAAGCTTTTTGCCAGTATGAGGTAAAATGAACCAGCATCTTTGAAACAAGATACTAACTTTGGGTTGAATCAAGAACTGTAATAAAGGCAAAATAAATTCTTAGGAAGCATGTTGAAAATTAGTAGGTTGAAGATGAAAAGAGTGAAATTATTAATAAGAGAGTTTCTTTCATTGCACAACAATAGGTGCCATTTGTGCTGTTGGGAGATTTGTGGTTAAAATCAAAGGATCTGTGTCCTCTCACCGCTGTTCTCTTGTCACCTTTTACTTCAATGGCAGTGAAAAGATGTCATGGGGTCAGTTTCATTTTCAACCAGAAAATGAAGTGTTTTGTTAATGCTCAGTGTTGTTTGATCAGTGCTATCAACACCACAGTCATAATAATTATTCTTTATTCTAGAATTCGTATTGGACAAAGACTGCAGAGCAGTGGCATTTCCAAATTTGTGTGTCTTTTTCTCTATTTTCAATATAGAAAAAGTGCATTCATTTACTCCTCACTTTTTCTACATGAGGACATTTAAATGGTAGAATAACCTATTTACAGACATCAAATTTCCATGAGTTCATTTATCAGGTCAAAGTTAGATGTCTCAGAGACATGCTATTATTTTCATAGAGACTGCAGGATAAGTGTTTATCTTCAAACCTTGTAGTAGAGGAATCCAAAATGGAGTCAATATAGTGACCTCCTCTGGTTTTAAAATCAAGTTTACCATCCTTAAAATCAGGTAATGGAACTGTCTTTCACAGCTGGTCTGTCATGGGGAAAAAGCCGAGTGTTTTGGGGTTTAGCTGCCTATGATTTACCTTGTTTGGGATTTCTATTTTTCAGCTCAGAAACAGGTTCAAATCTTGAAGTACATGGAAATACCCCTTAATATCCAAATGTATTTATTTTTCTGATATTTTTTCCTTACTAAATAGAAGACTCTGTTTCAAAAATAGGTATTTTTTGTCCTAGTGTGAGACTGGAGCTTGCTTTTAGTAGAAATGCATTTACATTTTTTTTTTATTCTGAATTTTGAAATCTATTCAGTTTACTTTTTCCCTTTTCCTTGTGGCAGAAAAATCTGAAACACAATCGTGACAGTGCCTAGTATCTGTACCTAAATAGTGGAAACAAAATATGGGCTTGCTGACTCCTTTCCCTCAGACTTGATCTATTTTATGTCTTAATTTCATGTTCAGAACACATATTTAATATCAAAATACAGGAAGTGAAAAGCTGCTGCATTACCTTGGTGGTGTTTTATATCCTCTTTGAAAATTTTGATTGTTCTACGTTATTTTGAGCTACAGTTGTTTTTCTGTGTGTTATATCTGCCCTGAATATCTTGCTTTGTAATACATGTAAAAGTCAGATGATGATATACCATTTATATGTGACTGTTCAGAAAGTCAGAAACAACTTATTTCACTACAGCAGTACAACAGAACTTGATGTCACTGATGAGACTTAATTCTGTCAGGGCTTCAGCTCTCCTAGCCTGACCCTGGCTACTCAGACAACTTCTCTGTATCCCTGCCAGGCTTCCTGTCCTTGCTTCCACTCCTCTGTGGGCTTCCTTTTAGTGTTTGAGTTTGTCCAGGAGCTCATCCTTGCAGGCCTGCTGGTGTTTTTGCCTGGCTTCTTCTTTTTGGATGCATCACTCCTGAGCCTGGAGGAAGTGATCCTTGAATATTGACCAGCTTTCCTGGGTCCCTCTTCCCTCCAGGACCTTATCCCATGGCTCTGTACCAAGCAGATCCCTGAAGAGGCCAAAGTCTGCTCTCCTCAAGTCTGGGGCAGTAACTTTGCTCTGCACCCTTTTCACTGTCCTAACACTTCAACATCCCACCATGTCCTGGTCATTCCAGCCAAGGCTGCCCTGGAGCTTTGCATTCCCCACCAGCCCTTCGGTGTTGGTGAGAACAAGATCCCCATAAAATGGGGAATAAATGGAGAGCAGAGTGAGGAAGATACAGAAGTGATTGAAAAGGGGAAAGTTGGAAAAATTAAAAAATAAAGGATAAGTGGCAAATAATTATATTTTTAATGAAAATATAATCTAATCTCATTGTTTGTAACCATAATGGCAGTTAATTGAAGCATTATCTAAAAAAAAAGAAATCTGAAAAAAAAACAAAAAAAAAGATGCGAAGCATAGAAATAATAATTACTGGAATAGCCCTTTGATAGACAGGTCTAAAATTAAAGTTTGTCTTATTTATTTAGGTTGTAATAGAATGTTTGTCCCATGTCTGTTATTAGAGATTAGAAGACAGTATTGACTGTTCTTCCACAAGAAAACTGATAGCAGCAATCTCCTGCAAGGGGAAGTCAGACTCCTTTAAACCAGATGATTAACCTTGTCATATTTCTGCTGGTGTAGTGGGTAACACTGTCAGATGTTTGGATGCTTTTTCTATATTCAACATCTTTTAATGAATTGAGGGGAGAAGTGAGGAGATCAGTGTAGAGTAGAAAAGAAAAAAGACCACTAATATTCTTATTTTCCTGTGAGCTTATGGTATGTCTTGAGTAATATACTGAGCTGAGTAAACATTACATTTAAGACTATATCTGTAAAAATTCTTTTTCATTTCATATAGAAACCTTTGGAAAAGTCTCTAGATTCTTAAATGAAGTTTTATTTTGTGCTATACTTCCAAACTGTCCTTTTCCTATAAATGGAATGTCATGTTGACAACTTTGATTACATTAAAACAATTTAAGGCTCCTACTGTGCTTTAGGATGTGTAGAGAGATTGGTTTGTGGTTCACTTGTATTAGTGGTAATTCAAGAATGACCAAATGAAGCCAATAAAATGCTTTTAAAAATAGAAAGCTGTAAATAAGATAATTAATCTCTAAGGCACCAGTTTCACAGAGATTTCACTATGATACTTTGGTAATGTAATCTATGACATGGATGTCCAGAATATTGTAGGAGTAATTTAAGAACCAGTTCCTGAAATGTTCCTGTTAACACATACAGAAATTGACTGGGAGCACTTAGCAAAGATATCACTGGTAAAGAGTGAGCTGGAACCTCAGTTTTCCTACAGTTGTGGAAGAGCAGTCAAGTCAAGGGGTATTGATCAGATTTTGCCAATTAAGGATCTTGCCTGGAATATTTTCCCAGTAGAATTACAGCTTCTATTCGCTCTGCAAGCTGTGTAATAACAGTTCACCTAACCATATCTAATCTAGCTTTAAATTAGCTTAGGCATTTCTAGTTTTATTTCCACAACACCATGAAATTCATACAAAGACTGCAAAACTCACTTATGTTCCTGCTAAAAACCTAGCAAGTACAGTTATGTGGATGCAGCAAATACAATGCAATTATTGTAAACAGGTCTGCTATATTAGCTGCTCATGTTCATGAAATTTTATGTTCCTTTCAGCATTTTGCTAATAAATGGGGGTTAAGTAGGAGAATATCAGTGTCCTACTAAAATATTTCATTATCTTAAGCACATTATGTTTCTTCTGAAAAACATGGAGCTGTGGGATTTGTCTCTTACACCTCTTCTGGTGAACTCAAGACTTTGGGGGGTTTGAAGACTAAAATTCTGATCTGGCTTTATTTAAGGCCTCTTATGTTCACATTTTACCTCAGTCATGCTCACAGTCAGTAAGCATAGAAAGCAGTAGCATACCAAATTCAAAGTGGAGACCAGGGTTTTTTTTATCCAATTGATTTTATACTGCTCATAAGACTCTGACTACCCAAACCAAGGTTTATTTTGTAGGTTTTGTTCTTGTCAGAAGAAGTTCTCCTCAGAATGCCAGAGGATTTATCTAGGCAGCTTATGAAAAATGCTACTAATGATATTTATTTGTTATGATGTTTAACACTTGAAGAGTGGTCCTGATTCAGCAAGGCCTTTAACCCAAGTCTAACCTAAAAATTCAGAGTGACTGTTGGAATGTTAGTTTCTTTGCTGAGTTGGGACTGAAACTCTCCATTGTTAACATCCTCAGTTCTTGCTGACTCCAGTGAGAGCCTCATGCTTGTCTCCTGAGGTAGATGGCTGGTAATGCCGAAATTCCAGCCCACAGAGAAAATCTGGAGTGAATGTGATGATTATGTCAATCTACAATGTAAATACCTTGCAAAAGCTCTCTTCACCAGGTATTAGCATTTCTTGATATCAAAAGATAATACTGTTGGTTTATGAATGTGGGAGAGTTTACTGAACTTTTTTATTGTACCATGGATGAAATTATAATTTCAGTGCTACTGTTATAGTTCATAAGTTAGAAATTTTCAAAACTGTCTAATATCTCCAGTTTCTAAGGAAAAAAAGGGAGAAAATGAACAGAAGTAGTGTAATTGCAACATGTCTGCAGTTTTCCTTTGAATATTTATTCTGCAATAATAAACTGATATTGTCTAATACAAATCAGAGACATACTTGCAGATGTTAATGCTTGATATTTTGTATTTTGGAGTTCTGCTTACTCTGCTGTAGAGAAATTTTATCGTTAAAATACGGCATCTTTATCAAGTAATTTGAAGTTTGTGACATAATGGTGGAAGGAAGAACCTTGGAGATGTCTTTATTGGATATCTCATCAGAGACACAACTAATAATATTTTGCCATGACATCTGGAGGGTGTTCTGGGAGGAACAAAAAAATAATCCTCTCTTTCTAAAGGATGCTGTTTGGTTACTAAGCTGGTCAGCCTGTCAAGTGCAGCAGCAGTAAGTGATGCTTCTGCTGGCTGCCATCAAGGAAAATAAGCTACATGTCCCTGCTTGCCTGCCATCCCTCCTGTGCTGTGCTATTCTGTCTATTTGGCCCTTAGTGTCTCTCCTTTTGTCTCCCTCCTGGAACTTCCTTCTACCCTCTGGCCTTCTTGCTCAGTTTTTCCTGGGCATTCCTTCCTTTTCTTCTCAACCCTCTGTGCCACTGCTATGTGGGATTTAAACTGTGTCCATGCAAACATTCATGTTTTCTCTTTTATGTCCATCCACTACATAGTATCATCAGGTGTATCAGGTCCTCACAAATCTCCTGTCACTTTTTGTTTTTTCTGGCTGTTTTTCTTTTAAAAGCTGTGTCATTTTCAGTGTTGTTTCTATAGTAAATTAGTATTAAGTTTATCAATATACTTTTCAAAGGAAGTAGTGTGTTTGTTTGTTTGTGGTTTTGTTTGGGATTTTTTAAAATATTTACTTTATTTTACTCCTCACCTGGGAAACTTGTCTTACAGCTCAATTTTCTTGATGAAGAAGGCTTGATCCCCACTTCTGGGAAGTGACCCAAGTCTAGTGAACTGCACTGTCTTACAAGAATGACTCTGGTGTTATTTCATATATGAAAATGTACTTGAAATTTTACACAGTGAACCATTTGATTGTGAAGAACATTGAGAATTAATATTTTAGTAAGAAACTTTAAAATTACCATGGAGAGTTGACAGGGAACCTGCAGGAGAAAGGCACATTATGTGCAACTGACATTTAACCTGCAGAGTTGATGGTTTTTGTTCCGGCTGAAGGTTCCACATTTTTTCATTCTCTGCATTTATTCTTGGGTATTTGAGCTTTTCCTGATGTATGGACAGCAGTGGCCAGATCTTTATGGAGGGGAAAGTTGATAAACCTGATTATATTACTGTTGAGGTTCAGCAAGAAATCAGATAGGACCTGCAGATGTTGCACTAAGTTAGCTACCACTGGCACTTCTGTTTCCTCCTCTAACTTTGCTTATGTCCCTCTCTTCATTATCAAATTCTTTGCCATAGGGAATAGGGTAAGCTGAACTCTGAGCAACCGTGTTTTGAGTGTCAATACCTAAAACCTCCTATTTCTCCCAGAAAATATGTTTGATACCTCTTATGTTTTCCAACAAATATTTTCCTTCATAGCTCCATGCAGAAAGAAAGACAGGAAGATAATTTTAAGAAATTTTTGATTTGTCTCTTCAAAATTAGAGATATGATGACCTTGTAATCATATTACTCTGGCATCTGGAGACTCCAAAAGTTTTACTCTCACTTGCTGGTGGCACTGCAGTTGGGGTTCACAAATGAACTCATAAGCCAGGTAACCTCATTCATGAGGCAGGAGCATAATGACTTCCCGTGATTCTCTCTTATTTTGCTAAATTACTTCAGCCAATAAAAAAGGAATTTGCATGCTATCTGAGAAAATTTTTGTTCTATCTCTTAGGTGGCAGAAGTGTGAAATTCACAGATTTTCTCAGGCTTTGCCCAAAATGTGTTCTGCCGTGTCTTTTGATGCAGTTTCAATACCACATATTATTAAGTTCTGATCATCCTAACAGTGACATTTTCCTGGAATGTCCCTCAAGAAGATCTGTGGCCAGCATCTTTGATTGCACAAACAAACCTTGCTGACAGCAAAAAGGACTGAGCCTTGATAGCTGAGAAATCTTAATTAGTCAAGTGGACTGAAAGAGAGCTTTTTAACATGGTATTTAGAAAAAATCACATCAAGAAATTCATCTGTAGTGATAGCTACTGTTGGCAGTTGACAGTTTTTCATTGAAATTATGTCCGGTGGATAAAGTTGCACAAGAAAAGCTTTTATTTTGGTAAAAAGATATTAAATTGAAATTTACAATTTTTTAGCTGGCCTGAAGGGTTTAATTTTGACAAGATAATTTAGAAACCACCACAGTATTGACCTGTTTTAATATCTTCTGCCCTGTATTGTGGGTCAGGTTCTCTCATATATTTCCTGTGCGTGGTGGTCCTGAGGGACTGGAGGGCAACTGGAGGAATTTATTCAGTGGGATATGCAATATGCTTAACTGGTCCAGAGAAATAAATTGAGAACTAGGATAGCAATGGATACAAAACAGGGAAATAGGTTTCAGTATTGGAATGGATGAGATCTGCAAAGGATTTTTCCAAGGATTCAACTTTGTCAAAACATTTTACTTGAATTAAAAATGTCTAAACAAAATGTTTTGACATTGCCCAACTTAGATTCCTCTCCGTGGAAAAGCATCTAATTTCAGGAGGAAATCAAACTTCCTGGTTTCTCCTATGGTACCAGTTCCAGCTTTTTCTCAAGTCCAATCATCACACCTCCTATAAATATATTCATGAATTAGTGTGCTGTTTCAGATGGGAGGATTTCTTGGGCTGCTTCTGGAAAGGCAAGCATTCTCCTAGGGGAAGGATTCTATTTTAGTAGTGGAATTGGTTCTGAAAGGGTTCTAGAGCAACCATGTTTCGGGAAGGAGGAAGAAAAGGCATCAGGGTGATCAGTGAAGCATTCCTGCTTGTTTTCCTCCCTGTTTGAGTGGTCCTGTGCAGCATAGGTAAATCAGTACACCAGGAAGGCTCTAAGCATTTTATTAGTGAGCTGCTGTAACAAAGGAAGGCTATATTAAAATATGCATTGGGGATTTTGGTTATTATAAATTACATTCTTTGAAATCTCATTTAGAACCAGGAACTAAAATGATGTTGGAAGGCTCAAAGGATTAATTCTTCCTGAACAATAGACTGTCACTGATCACTCTGTAAAGTAATTATACTAAATTTAATTATAATACAAGTGCATTGTATGATAGTCATAGTGTGCCCAAAAGAGGGTTTGAAAAGGTGCCTCACAAGCATATGGACTAGCTCTGGGAGCACAGTGGCAAATTACAGATGTTGTAATTGAGTACAACTTAATATCAGGCTTTCTTAATTAAAGGTTTGGGGTTGTGTGGGGTGGGTTCTAGCTGGCACACTTTGCTTTTCAACATCATCAGCATAATGGAACATATGAACTCTTCCCATTTATAGGTTCTGCCAAAAGCCCTTATGACTTCCAGTGGCATTAATGCACTTAAATCAATTCCAGTATCACTGTCATGTTGAAACCAAGAGAAATCATATTGTTACAGTAGTGGAAGAAAACCTGTTGCTCATTCTGATATTTCAGCTGCAGGAACTGCATATATCAATATATCATATGCTGATGATAATAATCCTCTCATGAAAACCTAAGGCTCCAACTTCCCCGTTTCAGTCTCCTCTCCTCACTTTTGCATCCATCTTCATGTTGGATTTGGACTATGTATGAAATATCATTGCTTAATTTCTATGAAATGAAGCACTACTCCTGTTTCCAATTCCACTCTGATGGCAGGCTGGAGCCTAAGGTGCTCCCTAAACTCAGGGAGCCACCTGGATCACAGCCTTAACAGAACTGATCCAAATTGAGTGATGTTAAGATGCTTAGCCTGAATCTTTTCTTGGCCATGACAAAAGTTATGTAAGTCATACATAAAGAAATGAAATGAGTGGCAATGCTTGGGGAGCAGTTCCACAGCTGGAATGGCATGGTGTGCAGTAAGCCTGAGAAGTTTTCCTGCTCATGTTGTGTTAGGACAAGTATCCTGGGAGAAAGATAAGATCTAGAGCACGGATATCTGGAATTATGACACAGGAATGGTGGCAGTGAGAGGTAGATGCTTTTGGTTTGTGTTGAAACATATAAGATGTTTATTATAAAGCAACAAAAATGGTTAGGACCACAGGTCAGCACAAACAAAATGAGTGCAGATCTGTTGAAATTCCTGAATGTATTCACAGCAGGCTTCACTTTAGTTTTGCTCTTCAGTGGAAAAAGTTAAAAACAGAAAATCTGTGAAGAGCAAGAAAGCCAGTATAATATGCCTTCTTCTTTTCCTTTTTACTTTATTTCTTTCATATGCAACTGCTTTGTTACATAGGAAATCTGGTCAAAATATGAGTCTGGTGTTAGTCTCTTTACATCTATTTGGCTTAGTGTGATAGCCTGGAACACGTTAATAGCGAGTCTGCTGTGATAATTTACACCATCATTGAAATGATTATCAGATCCTAAGCTGTATCTGCCAGAGATGGGAAGAGTGTCAGTTTATTTCATTGAAGAAAATGGAATGTGAAATCTTGCGTGAGCTGTAGTGTCAGCACTTTGTCCAGCATCCACGAGGTGACCTTTAACGTGCCTGTGAAGAAATCTGTGTTGATATGGTGGACTGTTAGGGGGCTAGGGGTGATGTGCTGGTGGCTGTCATTGTTTGATGTGATTGCTGGTCTCTTAGTCCTGTGAGACTCCCTAACTGAAAGGTTCTGACATGTTGTTATGCAGCCCATTATACAATTAAGCCTTGGTTCTCTTTGATTTTCTGTGTGCACATGCAGCCTCTGTAATGCTGCCAGACTAACACAGACCGAAGTCCTGATGAAAATCATTAGCATGAGAGTTATTCACATTAACAACCAACTCCTGCTTTTGAGAGATCTGATATTCTTTCTCCTAACTGATGCGGTACCAATTCAAGACCAGGAGATTTGGCATAAGGAGATAAAAGCATCCAAAAAGCACAAGTAACGAGGTTAAAAAAACTATGAAAACTAGTTAGGAGTATTGAGAAAAATATTTTCAGTCCTATAAGTTTTTTTTAAATTCTAGCTTTCTATAGTGACTGTGACATTTAGTACTGAAAGGCAATTTAAACTCAGATTCTT
>WBNO01024084.1:5634-33369 GCA_013400575.1 Peucedramus taeniatus
TTTTTTTTTTTTTTTTTTTTTTTTTTGAGTATAAGTAACCCATCTAAGTGCTAATTAGATCTTTTTGTAGACTGAAGGCAGGACTGAAAAACAGACTCAGTCTGAAGTCATGCAAACCAGGAGTAGCCCATGTAAGTGAACATACACACACACACAGAGAATATAAATGAAATATTCCACATTGGCAAAACATTCTGGACTCTGACTCAGATTCTGCCAGTGCCTGAAACATTTGCAGCATTCACAAATTTATCATAACCTGACCTTTCAATAAAAGAGCAGTCTGGGGGTCTTCCTCCTGCCTGTGAGTATGAAATGCTTTTAAAGGTTTACTATTTAATGCAACAAAGCAACAGATTTAAGTGTTTAGGTGAGTTCTTCCTAGAGAATGAATTAGCTATCAGATATTGTGTATTTTGCATGAAAATTTAGATTCCTGTGATAGAAAGGAATTTGATGTTCTTGTTCAGAAGTATCTAAATAAAAATCATTTGATTTCCTGGAAAAGGCAAAGTTCTAAAAACCAACAGATATAACAGGATAAACACATTCCCCACCTCACCCAGATTCCATGAAATTTTACATTTTTACAATTGTACAATTCTGAACGATACAAAAACCAAAATAACTTCAGTATCACTTCAGCTCTTGTGAAAAATGAAGACCTCATGTCTGTTAAATCTCTGTGCTCCTGAGACAACACAAAACCCAGGAGCAGTGGTGGGAGAAGGGAAAGAGGCACACACAACGAGGAGCAAGGCCTGGGGGAGTATTTGAAATGGTTGCAAGCAGATTCTGGAAAGATGGAACACGTGCATACCTAAATTGTCATTAAAAATATGGAGAACAACCTGGAGAGGAGCTGCAGTGACCCTGGCATAGCAAGGTTTGGGGCAGTCTCAGCTGCCATACTTGTGTGAAAAAGGGATTGAGAACGGATTCCCTAGGGTCTTTTCAGCTGGGATGGCTCTAGGGTCTAAAAAAATCTGCTTTCTGTTAGGAAAAACTATAAAATGTTCAACAAAAGATGAAAAACATGTCTTTCATTGGCATAAAATCAGGAGATTTCCTTGCAGGAGGGTCTATTGAAAATTCCCTAGAAAGTAGAATACAGAAAAAATAAGTGCCACTGGCAGCAAACTCCAACTCTCAGCAAATACATGTGTAACAAATCTAACAAAACAAACAAACATCACTCAAAGCCTTGCATGTGTGTACAAGCCAGGTTTAATAATTTTTTTAACCTTAGGATTTGGCCTTAAGTTATATATAATTAGTGAAGTCCTTCCTTACTTCTATTTCCCACTTTAATTCTTGAAATTTGGTGTCTATTGAATCCTGTTTTAGGGCTTTTTCTAAACCCAAGACGGAGAATTTTGTTAACAGTGCAATAAAAATAACTTCATAGTGTTACAAGGAAACATTAAAGACTTTTTTTTTGTGTGCTGCTCTTTCCCTTAAAAAAAAAAATACAGACATTGTTTCTTTAAAAGGCTCCATCTGCAAATCCCATTAGATGTGCATATAAGGTTTCAGATGATTAATAGCTGCCTGCTTTGCTTTGGTTGGAAGGGCTGAGGGTATGTGTGTTAACCCCTCCCTCCCCTCACTCACATTTCACTTCACAAACTTGTCACTGTCTCCCCAGCACAGTATTTAAAAAGTGTTTCACTCATGCCCAGCCCTTCACAAGGAAGCAGCTCATGGCAATCCCTGCATAAATCTGCTTGCCCCAGTCAGGGCAATGAAGACCTCCAGAACCAGAGTTCCTAAAGTAGCAAACCTGCAGCAGCATCAAACCCACAAGCAAACTGTTGTTTAGGGAGGAGATCTATTCTGTAAAATTTGGAAGAGTTTCCCTCTGCTTCTCTTCTGCTTTTGGAGGCTGAGCTGTCCCCAGGCAGGAGCCCTGAGGTGTGGACAGCACTGGAAGCAGATGGATCCCAGCAGCAGCAGCTGCATGCGCAGCCCACAGCCTCCCACCCTGCTCTGGGGGTGTGTGAGGAGCTCCCACGCCGACCTGACCACAGCTCCAGGGCTCAGCCACTATCCAGCAGCACCATTCTCCTTCCAGCAAAAACCTGATTTTGCTGCTTACTCTGATTTCTCAGCCTCCTGCCTGGTGACAGCTCCCCACAGCTTCCCGCAGGAGCAGCGGGCACTGGTGGAGCAGCACCCCTCGTTCCAGCACCCTGACTGGCACCTGGCAGCACCTGAGGCCACAAGAGGAGGAAATCCAGGACTGGCCTTGGCTTCTGGAGAGGCAGAGGGCAGCAGCCCCAGCCTAGTGAGTATGGCTGTGGCTGCAGATGAATGTGATGAGGCACCAGCAAATCCTCCAAGTGACTCTGAGAAAAAGCCATCCAAAAGGAAAAAGGAAAGCTCAGGTAGGTGATATGAAATCAGGGCTGTGGTAGAGTGCAGGAGATGGAATGAGAACACCTGGTGAGACTGGGAGTTAAGAAAAAAGCAGATGAACAAAACATTGCATAATACTTGGCTGGGGAAACTTTAGGCAGTAACAGCACTGTAACTGTCTTATTCTTTTTCTGGTGTTTATATTTCACTCCTGCAGATCTTGGGTACTGAGCTAGGCATTTTACTCAGCAGCACAATGCACATTTGCTGTAACTGAGCAGGAGTCACATGGCATGTGCACACAGAACTGAAAGTCCTAGGATGTGGAGTTTCACATTCACACCTGCCATTTGTCTGAGCAAAAGAGAATGGCAGAGAGCAAAGATCCCTCACCTTGAGCTGCCTGTGGTAGTAGGGAATGTCATACTAGGGATTTGACATCTCAGTTTATGGTAAGAAGTACAAGAGGCAAAGTCTTCCTATAAATATAAATTCTATTTGGTCTCGCTAAATGTTAAATATTTGAACCTCAGAATAGGAGATTCTAAAAGTTTGCCCATCAGTACAATGTCCAAAAATGCAGAAAATGTACATGGTTTTCGTGGTGTCATCCTGGCTAGCAAAACACATTCTTACTACAGTAAAAAAATCAATAATTTCATAGTTATACCAAATCTAACTTGCTGATATCTCAGATCCAAATCAGTGAAATATACATAAAATTGTTTTTTCTTAAGGAAGTTGTTAATATTTAAGATGCTTATATGCATTCAAATACCACAGCATTCATTTACAAGCTACAGTGTGCTTTTTCCCACAGCCCTGCTACCAATTGGAGAATATTTTCCAGTAGCCCCATTTCACAGGCAGAGAATGCAGGGATAAAAATATTAATTGATTGATTTCTAGGTTTTGTAGACATTTGTAGAATTTATATTGAAAGATATATGCAGATATTTATACTGAAAAAGAATGTTTAGGCAAAATTTTCCCAAATGCAAAGATGTTTAAATAAAATAGTAATTTAAAAGGTGAACAACGTTTTCATTAAAACATCAGCTAGTCATAGGTAAACTGCAGATTTCAGCTTACTCACATTAGAGTGATATCTTTATCCTAAAGAGACTGATTCCAAAGCACATCTCCCTGTTTTAAGTAGAAGAAAAAGGTTCCTTTATTCTCTCTCTTATTACTACTCTTCACACTTTCTTTTCATACTTGCTGCTGTCCCCTACACTCGTCCTTTCAGGGAGCTGTGAGCAATGACATCCCTGAGATCTGGGGTTCCACCTTCTAGTGACCACTGCAGCCCTGGGGAGAGGCAGCTGTGAAATTCCTTTTCCTTTTCCTTTTCCTTTTCCTTTTCCTTTTCCTTTTCCTTTTCCCTTTCCTTTTCCTTTTCCTTTTCCTTTTCCTTTTCCTTTTCCTTTCCCTTTCCCTTTCCCTTTCCCTTTTCCTTCCCGTTCCCTTTCCCTTCTTTTTAAGCTGGCAGTACAGTAGGAAAAACCTGCCCAAGATGATTTGTCCTTTCAAACATTTGTCATTTCTCACATTCTGTTGTCAAAACTGAAGCAGCTGGGCCACATTTCCACTTCTGGAATCTCACAGAAGCTCAAGCATTAATAAGCATTTTGGCTCTTGACAATACCCTGTGGCACACAGTGTGGATGAGAGATTCCAAGCTACACACCCTACTCTGCTCCCAGAAATATCCAAATATCCATTTTAAATTATTCCCATTGTCTTTTGGGGATGCAGACTGGTGAAACTGCCCCTTGGAAAGGGAGTCCTTCCCACAGGGCTGTGATGAGCTCACATGTACTTTGCATTGGTTACTTGTTTATAGTTTATAGATGGATTATAGCCATGTGCTGAAGGCTTTGGAGAGCTGCTGCACCCTCCACATGTCTCTGAGGGCAGCAGACACCCCAGGGGAAGCCCTTGAGTTCAAGGCTCCCAGGAGCTGGTGGCAAAGTTCCCAGCAAGAGATCCCCACTTCAAATCCTGCTTCCCCCCTGCTCCCTCACAAGTCACCCTTGTGGAACATGACAGAGTGTCTGTGCAGTAACAAAGGGGAATGTTGAACTGTGGGCAAAAACATGGGCAGAAACTTGTGGAGTTTTGCTCCTGTACATTCCCCATCTTTATTTGTGGATTTCTGAAGCAGCAAAAGCAGTTTGGAACAAACCAGATTAATTCCCTTGGAGTGGAAAGCAGCCCAGCTGCAGTGTGGGACACACTGGGCCCTTGGGCATTACCAGTAATGAGAGCTGAGTTTGATTTCTCCATTTCTGATGGGCACAGATCAGATCAGTCACAGAGCCCACAATCACACCTCACAGATTTCTCCAGTTTTACTACTTTAGCCACCAAAATGACACCTAGAAAATGAAGCTGCACATCATGCTCATGTTGTTATCATTTTGCTAATCATTTCTGTGTAGAAATATTATGCTGGGACACACAGAACTGCATTGTGTACTGGTTACACACTAAATTAACTAATTCTCAGCATAACAAAAACACTACTACCATGTTTAGTTCAGGGCATCTAGCAAGAGGAGCAAGAGGGGAGAAAGAGTCAAGTAAATCACAATACTGACTCCTGAAACACTGGCAGTTTGGACTTTGCTTACTAAAGGAAATGCATTTTTCCTTGCATTACTTGGAGTTTCTTTGAGCACCAACTTTAAAAGCACAGGAGAAAGAAAAAGAAAGAAAAATAAAAAAGAGAAAGGATTAAAAAAAAAAAAAAAAGAGTTGCCACAGTGTCAGGCAAAGTCAATTTGTGTTTGCCTATTATCATAATTGGTACAGCATCACTTTGGCTATGGATTGAAATTTGGCTTTGAAATACGACTCTTGACTACAGTGCAGAAATGTCCACGAATAGCAAATGGATTTTTCAGGACAGCACAATGACAAGGATGATACTGGGGCCACTTATGTACACAGCCACCAAATCTGCTTGTAGTTTTTATTTAGCAAGGATTAGAAAAAGCCAAAAAACAGAGTGTTCAAGGTGGGTCTGGGCAAAAATCACTGTTTCTCTGCTTTTGCTTGTTTTACTGCCCCCTATCCCCAGTATTTCCAGGCCATGCTCCACAGCTGAGGATGCTCACTGAGTGATTTGTTCTCATGTCCTGCACCAAAGCTGGGCACCCTACACTCCTAACATCTGCATGCTGCATGTACTTGGCTGCCTGCTGCATGGTAGGGCAGGGGAGGGTGAAAATATGTAGATAAGGAATAAAAGTAAAAATGTGGGGAAGGAAACTCTTTCTATGCAATGGCAGCAAGAAATGAGAGCTTCTTTCCCACAGCTCCTCTTCTGTGACTGTGCAGACCCAGGCAATTCTGAAAACACTCCCCACCCTGACTGAGCTGTCCCACCTCTGTCCTCTCAAAACCAAGGCTGGCAGCACCACTCAGTCCTGCTGAGCTCAAGAGGGCATAAAGCAAACACCTAAAAGCTTCCACTGAGCACTTCAAGGAGCTGCTTAGATCTCTGCAACTGCACATGTTCACACACATCAGCATAACCACAAATCACACCAGTGTGCTTGCCTCTTAGAGAACCAGAACTCAAGCAATAAGGCAGAAAGCAGCAGCAAATCCCGGAAGGAAAGGACAGCTTTCACCAAGGAGCAGCTGCGGGAGCTGGAAGCTGAATTTGCCCACCATAACTACCTGACGAGGCTCAGGAGATACGAGATAGCTGTGAACCTGGATCTCACCGAAAGACAAGTACTTTCCAAACCCTCCCCAGCTCCTTCTTCCTCCCCCACAACTTCTCCCTAATGCTAAAAACCAGATTCGTTACTCAAGGGTCTGCTTTTGCAATGGCACAGAGGTATTTTAAAACAAAGCCTCCACATTCTTTCAAACACCTTCATTATACATTTCTGTAAGTAGTTAATAATTTAATTATGTTTCTCTAAACTAAAGATAGATTTGGTAATAACTGTTCTCTGCTGAGTTCTTGTTTACCACCAGTCATTGGTGCATACTGATATATCAAGGTTTACATTTGGAATATGAATATCACCTTAGACTTTGACTAACAGGAAATTATTGGAATGAATGTTTGATACATGCATTGTTCCTGGGTCAGGTGGTATTTTGAGGTGATAAGGAAAGACAATTATACAGAGTTTTGTGGAGAGGGGTATTTCTGTTCTCTCATTGTCATCTCAGTCCAGGTTTCCTTATCAGGGCTAAGTGGACAGCAGAAGAATTGTGTAATTATGTGAGGCAAATTAAAATTCCTAAAGCATTAGATTGGATGGCCTAGATGTTAAAAATACATGAGAGGCACTGTGCCTTATTTGACATGAAGACAGATTCTAGGTGAAGCACTTGTACTACTTTGGAGGGTTTCAGAGGAACATCTGTGTGGAGCATTTTAGAAAGAATTATTCCACTCTGTGTTAGAGAGATGGATTAGTCAAACTCTGTTCACCTTTTCTTCCAGAATTCCACAAATCATCTCTCTACACACATATGCATAGCTCTGCTTATACAGCTCAGGTTGAGGCAACAAGTAATTATTTTCTCTTTATCATCCAGGTCAAAGTATGGTTTCAAAACAGAAGAATGAAGTGGAAACGTGTTAAAGGTGGGCAAGCAATGCCTGCACACGAACATGACACAGAGGATGTGGACTCTGCTGCCTCCCCCAGCTCTGAGTAGTCCCTGCAGCAATGGGAGAGGAGTTTGGAGAAAGTCATTGATTGGAACGTGGGTGCAACTGCTTAGAATCAGCTACACCATGAGGTCACCCTGCCTGCCAATCCTGTAACCCATAGTCTTTAAAAGGATGCTTGAGGTTACAGAGGCAATTAAAGAGCACAGGGTGGGGGAAAAGCCAAAGGACAGCATGGTTTTGATTTTTGTCTCTCAAACTGTCTTACTACCACAGATGTGTCTACAGAAAAAAACAACAAACACTGAATATAAAACAGAAGTAATGTTCTCAAGACTCTCAAACATCCAGAAAATCCAGATTGTTAGTCAGCATATGCAGCTCTATTCTCATCCAGGCTTCCCCTGGTCACACCTATTCAGTCTGCATTTGGACTTGACAATGCACATTTTCCTTGTGCCCTGCTTGGAGAGAAATAAATATTTTGATAGTCACTGATTTTTCTTGCAAAATGAGTTGGACACCTGTATGAATAGCCAATAAAATTACAAAATAAAATGTGAGACTAAAAGTACATATACTCAAAAGTCTGCTCACCAGTTTCAGAAGAGATGGTTTTCACACTGACAGTCCAAGAAGGTCAGTGCCTTGTTGATGGCAGCAATTTGCAGAGGGAGATTTCTTCCAAGCTTACTGTAAATCCTGAAATTAAATTGCTAGATCTCAGTTTCAAATATTTTTTTCAAAGCAGTCATTACCAAATGTCCCAGCAGGCACAGAAGAGATTAAACTCTCAACACAACAGCTAAAATATCACTATTTTGATTTCAGGTTTTCCAATAAACTGCCACAGCACCACCGGAAGTCTTAAGAACACTTAGGAACATTCCCACTTGAAATTATCCCCACTTTCAACCAAAACTTGAAGTGTATCAAATTATGATAATTTAGAAAAGCATAGTGCCTGCTCCCATCTCTTATATCTTTTTGTTTCATCTACTAATGCCGTATTTTAAGCAGAATTTTACACTAGTGTACCACATTATGACTATTGAGAATACTGAAACTTTGGTTTAAATATTTCAAAGGTAACTATTATTTGCAGCTTCAGCCTTTCACTTTGATGCACTGCTGTTGTGGTTGCATGTGAACTGTAGATATGCTGGGTATAAATTTGTATATCTGGATTATATGTTTATAAAGCTGTTAGTGGTAATTCCACTTGTAAAAGACCTCAAAATTGATAAATATCATTTTTTAAAGAAAACAGGGATGCTGTATTCTTTTCAAAGAGCTGCTTACTGTATCTACTAAGAAAAAACATACATTACATTCCTTCTCAACATTCCCAAACTCTAAATGAGGGATGAAAAAAATCAACAGTTTAGAGTAAATATTTGTGCAAAACCAATTTAAAAGAATGGTTATTTTCAAAAATAAATTATTTAAAACTAAAAAAAATTGAGCAGTTTGAGCAACACTGAGGAAGTGAATTATAGGTTAGTGTCTAGTTTCCCATACTGCACTACTTGCTTTTATCCACTTTATCCAAAAACAACAGTTACACAAAACAAAATGCCAACACTCCTCTACCCCTGGGGAAAAAAAAAAAAAAAACAAAAAACTAAGAAAACAGTATCAAGGATGTCTCACACAGGGCCTCTCCACAAACTTGCAGTCACAGCATGGATGTAAAGCCATGTCAATTCTGGAAATATAATAACTACTATATAATCAGTTATAATATTTTGGGGCATGCATGTTCTCTCTCTGAGCTAGACCTACCCCTGCCTCTTCAGATCTCTATGATAAGGAAAAAAACCCTCAAATATCTACCTTGTGGTAGATATTTAAATGGAAGGTGGTACAGACAGGGAGTTATGGTCAGATCCCAGTTTCTTTAGCAGTGAGAAGGGTGGACAATGGCACAACATTATTCTTTTGGTTAACAAACCTAATGTTAGAAACAGGTTAATGATCTCACTACTCAGCTGACATGAAACTAGTTGGCTAAAAAAATTTCCCATGCACAGATAAAAGGAAGCTGCAGTTTACTGTATCTTTAAGAAAAGAAAATGTCTTTGGCTTTACTTCTTGAACCTTGGTGCCTTCTGATTAGACTTCAGACTGAACTCTTGGCAAAGACTAAAGAAAGCTGTATTTTGTGAAGAGCTCTGGTGCTCAGATCTCCTACCCTCTTCTCCTGGGATACAAATCACCATGGAGCAGGAGATCTTTTTTACTTCTTGTAACCCCTTAAGCCATTTATCATTGAACATCACCTCCTCCCCACTGTGGTTAGAAAGTTTGCAACCTGCAGGAGCAGCTTCTTTTGAGATGAAAACTTTCGGGCTCTTGGCAACTAACATAAACCAAAACCAGCTCCTCACCCAGATGAGAGGCTAATAAATCTTTCCTTTCAAGGAAGCTGTCAATGGTAGCATAAGGAATCCTAATTTACTTAAAAACTAATCAATGGGATCTCAGTCTGTACCCATAATTACAATTCTTGCCCTGAATTTTGAGAAATAAGCTATGAGTCACCTGTGAGATCTTCTTGTGCTTAGGCAGTTTCTTCATTAAACCAGCTGCTCACTCAAAGATTTTAGTGTTTTGAGAAGGAACATTTCACTCCTGACATCAAAGCATTTGACCTCTGAACCTCTGGTGCCAAGAATCTTCCAGGGAAGGCTGTCGTCTGGGAGCAAAGTCTGTGACCTGCAATTATTTTTCTCAGAAATGCACATCAGGCTGTATTCTCCTCACAGAAGAGAGGGAAGCTACCTGGGGATATTTGGCAATGTTCTCCATGCCCTATTCTTAATAAATAATCTGAGCACACAATCACCCCATGGCATCAGAGGAGTCTGGCAGGAACTCCCCAGGAAGCACAGGCAAGCAGAGCAGTGAGACTGCCAGTGCAAACAGCCCACAGGGAACAGGGATATCTGTATAAACACAAAAATATGTGCTGCAGCCCTTTATATCTGTGCTGCCTCTTCTAAACAGAGCAAGAGAAGTGCTTTCCTTAGAGTCAGAGACTTTATGGACTCTTTATCTATCTAGCCATATGCCAATGGAGCAGAGGCCTTGATTTGTTTCACAGCTCCTGTATACCATGACTCCTCAGTCCTCAGTTCCTCCATGCCATTCCACAGCTTTAAGCCAGGAATTTTTCCAGTCAGTGGAGCTACTTAAACTCCAAAGACAATCCAAGGCCAGTCCAATGTTGCCTTGAATGTCTCCACAACTTCTCTGGGCAACCTGTGCCAGGGCCTCACCACCCTCACAGTAAAAGATGTCACAGACCTGCTGTGAATAAGGAACCAAACCCTCCAGTTCACACTGTCTGGGAAACAAGAGAGCCTTCAGCAAACATTTCACAGCCAGAGATGGTGACTGGGACATATTCTATATGAGCAAACTCACAAATCCTACTTCCTGTAGGATTTCCTACGCATGGAAACAAGCACACACAACAAATCAGGGCATTTTACAGAACACACAATTTTTCAATTACCCCATTTTCTTCCCCCACCTCTAGCAGTGCTCATATTAAGTTTCGTCAGCCACTATCTCATATTTTGGATAATTCCCTTCCCTTGAGGAAAGAGCAGAGCCCCTTCAAGAAGTATGTCTGCATTAGTTCTGGATGCACACAGCTCCTCCAGGCAGATGGACAGGAAATCCACTTTCCTTCAGTGGTTACAGCAGAAGGGCTTTGTCTGCCTGGAACTTGCCTGGTGTGGCTGTAAAATAACCTCAGGCTCTTGCCTTTCAGGCTGGATTTGTGAGTTATGATGGGGCAGCTCCCCTCAGCTCTGGGTGCAGGTGTTGGCTCCCCATCCCCACCCTCCCCACACACAATGCCACATTGTTCTAGTTCCTGCACAAAGGAAGGATTTCCATACAGCACCAGACTCTTACACCACTGTTCCCTTCCTCTGTACCAGAATTGCTATTTTATTCTTTTAAATAACTCTTAGACAGGGATAAGCTTCCAGGGTTGTCTGGAAGCTCCTGTGGGAGCAGATTGCAGAAGAGATAATGGCAGTGAGTAACAGAGAGATGGTGACTTCATACTGTGGAGCTTTGAGTCCTGTTTCTCTTTCCTTATTAAAGAAGAAAACATTTTTTCAAGCCTTCCTCAGTCACGCTGCTTTGGAGCAGGAAACAGACCCGTGAACTGACAAGCTTTCTTACAGCCTTGAATTTTTACTTCAGTGAAAGTTTATTATGGCCCACACTCATCCCGAGGTTGATTTGTCACCCAGAATGCCAAGTGTGAAGTATTCCCCACACCCAGGAATTTATCACCAGCTGAGCATTAGCCCAGCAATGCTACAGTTAAGTTGATGAATATAGAAATTATATTATATATATTATATAATTGATTATATAGAAATAAATTATATATATATAATTGATTATATAGAAATATAGAATATAATATAGAATATTTCATATAATCTATTATAATATATGATATTTTATATAATATAGAATATTTTATATTCTATATTTCTATATTTTGATGCTTATCTGTATATCTACATTTCAACACTTTCCATTCTCTATTTCCTTCATGAGAGATGATCAAGAAAAGTGATATAACTGTTGAGAATCTGTGTCATTCCCAATTCAGAAAAAAAAAATCGATCTGATCTAATTTAATTTCTCCATCCACTTTTCTTATCTGAGGAGGACAGATCCCTGGTCCCAGTGTCAGCATATCTTACAAATCTAGAATTTTTATTTTCCAGTGAATAGAAGTATAACTCTCCATAATAACTATCCACAGTTTCTGTCTGAAGTTAATTGAAAAGGAGATTCTAGGGAAAAGTGTAGCTCAAGAGGCCAATCTTCATTGAAGTATACAAATATCCAATGTTTATATGATTATACCTAGAAATGGCACAAAGTGTAAAAATCCTGGCAGCATGGACTTGTGTCAGGCTACTTGCTGTCTTTAAGTCACCTGTATTTAGCTGGATTGAGTTATAAACTTCTTTAAAATATCCCAATAAAAAATAAACCTATTAAAAAGAGGAAAAAATAATGAGGTGAGAAATTGTCTATGTCAGGAAAACGTTTTAGGCACATCTCTCACTGGTTTATTTGCAGCAGAAAACACAGACACAACTGGAATATGTTTCACATTACAAGACTGAAGGGTTCTTGTCTGCACTGAAGACATGTTTACACTGCTGGGTTCCAGTGTGAATCTGGTTTATATCCTCTGCATGCTCAGGGTCCTTCACACACTCCAGCAGGAAGTCTTCAATGCACACACTGAGAAGATATTTTCAACTATTCAAGCATTAAATAAATAAGCATGAAAAAAGTCATTCTACTGCAATAATTAAATTCTTCCTGTGTCTTTACAAGATTTCTGAAAAAGCCAAGCCTCACAATCCTGGCAGAGCTGTGTAAAAAGGCCATGAAAGCCATAAGGGAAACAAACTCAATGGAAACCCATCCATTTACCCCTTGCATTTTGTAGCACCATGAGATATTATTTAAGGCCAGGGCCTCAGAGTGCTTGGCTAAGAGCAAGCCTTGGCTCAGAGACATTTTATCATTTAAAATAGGCAATTATCAAGAAGAAAACCAAAATTATCATGTGCATGTACCCTCCTTCCCAACTGGAAAGTGGGGAGCTGCCCAGCGCTGGAAGAGCACTGGTGGGTGAGGGAACTGAGGCATCTGGAGTCCTTGTCAGGCTCAATATTGATCTTCTTCAAGAGATTAAATATGGCTCACATTATCTCATTAATTAACACATCACAGTTCCTTTTCTTTGTGCACTGTGAGAATTTCTCAGCCAGTAGCAAGATGAGAGAATAGCTGGAGAGGGAGCTGAGCCTGAAACTCTCTAGAGCTTTCAGTGCATTGATAATATTCTCAGTAATATGCTCTAACTTTTGCTCAGCCCTGAAGTCAGGTGCTTGGACTCAGTGATTGTTACAGGTCACTTCCAAATGAAAAAATCCCTTACAGCTGCAGTTGCTTTGACATCTTTTACACATATGAATATGTAGGAAAAATGTAACTCACCATATGGAAAACAATGCAAGGGTGACAATGTTGGATTTGTAATCTGTGTATAACTTCAAATATAAAACTGGGCTTGAATTTTCACTTTCCTTCACAGTTGCCAGGGCCAACTTGACTATTTTTAAGAGAAAAATGATCTCTCTTTTTTTTACAGTCTTCTCTCTGCTGTAATTTCTTTGTGTCTGTGCCAGAATCAAGATGAGGTGACGCCAAGAAAAAGGATGAGCTCATTGCATTTAATAGTATGAGGTTTCACAAATAAAAACTACATTACTCAATGGAGAAGTAGTCAGTGGTATAAAGCAGGGTTAAAGGCAGGTAGTTTTAATTGGAAACAAAAAGAATTCATCAATTTCTCATAGTTGTCTTTAGTGAACTGATCTGATTAGCCTTCCTTAGGGATGGAATTTTAGATTATTCACCATTATTGTATTGTTACTGCACTTTTATGATAACATTAAAGAACAAGATAAACAGTATTGGTAAAATGACATAGTGAAAGCAGTGAGTTACAGGAAAGAGTTATTTGGATTTTCCTGTTCAGATCCAAGGCATAAATCTCAGCTCAGGAGCAATGTGTTCAGCACTCATTCCACAACTTTTTGATTTCCAGCATCACACTGAGCTCAAAAAGGTCTTATTCCACAGAACACTGAATCCTTCCTAGTGGTGCTGAACCAGTTCAGAAGAATCCTCAAACCTGAGGAATCTGTTGACCATCAGCTCTACAGCAGTGCACTTTCCAGAAGCAGCCAGAGGCACAGTCCCTTTTGCAGGTGCCATGCAGTCTTGGCCACGTGTCATGTGAAAATGAAAGAGCCTTCAAGAGGGAAGGACAGTTCAGGTGCCTGAATTGCACATCTGAGCTCATGATGTGCTTGACTGGCTGCTAGATTTTTGCACAAGGTACAACTGAATCATTTTGTGCAAGGCAGGCAGCCACAGGTGTCAGAGATCACCTCACTCTCTTATGGGAGCAAAATTTCAATAAAACTTACAGATCTGTGGTTTTCCTGTATCCTCATGAAAATCCTTTACCTATGCTGCCAGGAATGCCATGACTGCTATCTGGAAAGGAACAGGAAGATATGATCCTTTGTGTCTCCCTTCACTCTCCCTGCAGCACAACTGGACCAGAATCCCTGTGGTGTTCCCAGTGGTGTCTGCTCCAGTGTCTCACTGCCACACAATGACCTAATTTGTTATGGCTGGTGAGAACTGAGAGAAATTAAATCCAGGGTCTGTAGTTAATTGGGGTCAGGTTGAGATGATTTATGACCTGAGGAATGTACTCACTCTTTACACTATCACACAAACAACAGTATCAATTGGACTCAGCAAGCTTTGGAATCAAATTGGAATTGGGATTTTCCAGAAAATGAGTAGTAGCAGAGGCAGGACCCATGGGAGAAGGCAAGCTGGTGGGCAGATGAGGCTGAATCTGAACAAAGCCAGGTTCTCTTCCCACACTCTTGATCAGTTACCCTCCAAGTTGTGATTTATTGTGATTCAGAGGAGAGATGGAAGAGCTCTATGCCAAGGAAATTTCATCTGTCTGGAATCTGACAGGAAGAAAAAAAAAAGTTTGAAACTTTCAGAGGAAGCTGGGATTTGTCCCAGTTACAGAGTCTCTGTGTTCACTCAGCCAGCTCGTGTTGGCAAGTTAGGCTGACTGAAAAATAGTGGCAAATGCTTTTCCATCAATCAAAAACCTCGAGTTTGGTCCCAGTCAGTGGCTGTGCAGTGCAGCCCATGACCCCACACAGCAGGAGCCTTCAGCAGGTTCCCCCAGCCCTTTGCAGGATATCTTAAACAAATATGTTTTTTTTCTTTGTGGACTTTAGAAAAGGATTACAGCAGAGTTACTCTGTTTTCAAGTTCAAAGCATTTTATCACACTTCAGCAGTTAAGTTGAATGTGAAAATAGAACTATTCAATACTGGTTTTCCTTGGAAAAAAATAAAAATCTCAGTTTCTTTTTCTTCACTAATTAGGACTCTGCTTCTTCATTTTTCTTAACTTAGTATCCTGGTTTTGATTACACAAGATGCAGCCATTCTTGTGCCCACTGAAACCAATGACTGACTGGGGGATTTAGTTGTTTTTTTGTTTTGGTTTGTTTGTTTGTTTGGGGGGGGGTGTTGAGGTATTGGTTTGGTTTGGGTTGGGTTTTTTTTTGGGTTTTTTTGGGGTTTTTTGGGCGGGTTTTATTTGGTTGTGGGGGTTTTTTTTAAATAGAAAAATCATCTCTATTCTGCTAATGTCTATCAAAATAGGCAGAGAAAGTGAAAGAGAGAAAGAAAAATTGTTGCAATCCCAGGAGTGGAGGTTATAAAAACACTCTCCATGGGTTTCTGTGCTTCCTATTGAACTCAGTTTTGCTCACATACACCTTAACCTGCCAGCTCAGTGAAAGTGCATCAACCCTTTACCTTCCTGTTCCCTGACAGTGTCTTTGCATTCCACAGAAATATGAGCTCAAAACATAAGGAAATTTCCTTTTTCACAGGAAAAAGAGTGGCCATTGCAGAAGTATTATAGATATATACTGGCTTTCACAAATATTAAAATGAATACTATATGTATAATGTTAAAGTAACTTTACTATAAAGATAAAATTTTTATTTCTGTTGTTAACTAACCTTAAACATAGTAATAAAATAGCTAATATAAGAATGCTTGTGTTAAAATGCCTATTTAGATAAGATAACATTCAATGAACATATGATGAAGACCCCTACTGCTGATATGCCAACATTTACCTTCAGTAAAAAGTGCAGACCAAAGCCCAAAACTAAAAGTGATGATAAGAATAGACTGAAACCGCAGCCAAGAAATACACATGCTCAAAAAAAGGAGACCCAAGGAGGAGCCATGCTAAACAATTCTTAGAACGTGTAAATTAATTTGGAGAAAAGTTTTAATGTGCATAGTTGTTTATGAATATGTAACAGGCTGATAGAATAAAAATGGGATATAAAGGGTGTTTCCAAAATTACAAATGTGCTCTTGGCTGAACTCCAAGAGGCACCCAGACATAAATCTTTTCTCTATTGTCTTTATCTCCTATTATCCTTTATTAAACTTTTAAATTTTTACAAGGAAGCGAACCTTGTTGTTCACAGAAGGGTGCAAAATGCTGAGTAAGGGCAGGGATGGCTGACAATGCAAAAACCACTCAGTGGAATCATCTCTGCTACATCCCAGAGCCTTCATCCCAGGGCACGAGCTGAAAGAGCAGGAGAGCATCAGGCTGAGACATCCCCTGCACTCAGTGCAAGCCCAGAGAGCTCCAACTGCAGCACAGGAAGCTCCAGGTGTTATAGATACATAATATGATATTTGCTTTCTGCAAATATTAAAATGAATTCTATATGTGTGCTGTTAAAGTAACTTTGCTATAAAGATACAGTTTTTATTTCTGTTGTTAATTAAGCTTAGTGCAATGGCTGATATAAGTGTGCTTGTGTTAAAATGCCTGTTTGGATGGGATAACACCCAGTGAACACAGGATGAGGAAACTGCTACAGCCATGCCAACCATCAGCACTCACTGTCTGAAGGCAATGTGGGCCAAGGCCCAAAAACTGAAGGTGACAGAAAAGAACTAAAAGCACATGAAGGAATATACAAGCTCTAAAAAGATGGAACCGAGGAGGAACCATGCTAAGCAATGATTGGAACCTGAAAACTAATGTGTGGAAAAGTTTACTCTGCATCATTGTTTATTAATATGTAACAGGCTGATGCAATAGAAATGGGATATAAAGGGTGTTTCCAAAATTACAAATGAGCTCCTGGCTGAGCACAAAGATACACCCGGCCATAATCTTTGCTTTATTGTCTTTGTCTCCTATTGTCCTTTATTAAACTTCTTAAATTCTCACAGGAGAGTGAACGTGTTTCTCACACAGGAATGTGCCTTTGCCCTTATAAATCTTCCTGCCTTGCTCTCAGCTGTGGGATTGGCAGTGGCTGCAGAGTGTGGCAATCTCTGCATTTGGCAGAGCTCTTTGCTACCTGCAGTTTAACTCCCAGGCAAGCAGACTGCAAAAACACAGGGTATTTATTCAGCTGTGCCTCTCTGGTGTGTCCTGGGGAGAAAAGGTATGTTCTGCCTCTTTAATCACTTCATTCTTTGCTGGAGTAAACAGGAGGAGCCACGGGGGGTTGTCTTTGCTTGTGAGGTTCTGCTGTGCACAGGGTTTGCTGCTGGAGACACCTTCACTGTTAGAGCACAAAGTTCTTGCTCTGGAAGGAGGGAAAGATGAGCTGGGGTGATTACAGATGTTACAGGGAATGCAAAAAAGAACTGAATAATGGTCCAAACAACTGCTTTCCATCCCTACCAACAGACCAAGCACCATGTGAGCTGGTGCAGCCTGTGCTCCATCCAGGGTGGGGCAATTTGTTCCACACAGACACTGAAAAGGGAGGATCAGAGGAGTGGAAGTTCAGAGCAAGCCAGGCTCTGCTGAGTTTCTGACATTGTGCCCTGGGCTGTGTCAGGCCCTGGGCTCCTCCACCTCCTCAGCATTCAGAAGGGAGGTGCTCTGAGAAGGAGAAAAGTGCTGCAATAACATCAGCAGGCAGCAGAGTTCCCCAAGAAGCATCTGGCCAATTCACTACCATGAGCTTACACTAAAAAAAAACTCTGACAAACAGAAGTAAGTGGTTGGTTCTTTAAAATATTGCCAGAATTGGCTGGGAAATTTGTGTTTGTTTTCTTTTTTCTTGTAAGTGAGCCCTGAAACACTCTTACAATTGCTGACAATTATTATAAGGAAATATAATAAATATAAAAATGCTGACAATTATAAGGAAAACTAAAGGTTTATTTCAAAATTTTGGATTATTGTTTTATTTAGGGTTTCTAAGAAAGAATAATTTCAGTTGAGTTCAGAGCTGAGGAATTTTTACACTGTTGCTGCCCTTTACACACAAGAAGACAAAAGGAAGGATTGTCATAGTAGAGACAGAGACAATACAGAGCAACAAACTCCATTTTCAGAAGGCTTCAAATTGTTTTTATTATAGCATGCATGCTTTTTATACATTCTTACAAAACTCCTAAGTTTACACTTTATTCATTGATCAGAAAAGACAAACAAAGTGCTCGTTGGAGCAGACAGTTGCAGGTTTCTCTTATTTATCCTTCTTTCTTTCTTGCTTTCTATGTCAGTGACCTTGGTAGGAAATTCTTTCAGGAGTGAACATGGATCCTCTTCTCAAACCTCTCTGGCTCACAGAAGTCACTGTAAAACCTCTTCCCCAAAGGCTGGGGGCAGGCTGGGCAGGCAGAGGTGCAGCAGGGGTGGTTTTGGTGGGTGGGATGAGGCTGCTCCTCTCCACCTGCTGCTCATCACCCCTGCACTCCAAAGCAAGCAGAGCTGCCCCTTCCCATCTCCAGGCAGGGCACACATCTTGGCCAGTGGCATCTAAGGCATCAAATGTGAAAGGACAAGTGTCTTTTATCAATATTTACTTGCCCCACATAAATCTATCCAGAGTGAAAAAAAAGAGACAGGATTTATTTCTTCAGAACCAAGAGTGGACTATTGTTTGAGGCACATTTATGTGACTTTAAATTGCTTTTAAACAGTGAATTTAAAATTAATTTCATATATAATCCATATTGTGTTTGTCTATCTTTAGGTTTTCAGTATGGCTCATGCCAGTTTGTCTGGCAAAGCAGCATGAGCCCCACCTCAGCAGGGGCTTCACTCAGAAAATGTCCAAATGTCCAAATGTCCCAAATGGATCCCTCACTTCTTCCCCTCACTAAGTTGTGCCCAGAAAAACTACTTGGCCAAACAAGAGCACTAAACAGTTTTCAAAGAAAAGAAGGTAAAATTCTGATAAAGTAGGATCCTCTTTCAGAATCTGAGGTTTTAATATAATTATAAAATAATCACTACAGGCAGAAATATCTCAGGTCTTGCAGCTCAATGACCTTCCAGTCCCATGGCAGGTACTTTAGAAAAAGTTTTCTAAAATTGTAATTCTGTGGATTTTTTGTCACAGTTTTTAAAAAGAGCAGAGGTTACACATGTTTTTCACACAGTCTTCAGTGCATATAAGCTTTCTCCCCCCATCCCTTTTCCACTTACATGGAATAAAAAAGTCAGAGGTAGCAAGTGAAGATAAAAGTAAAAAGGCCTAAGTGTCCCCGGGGGCAGATTTGCTGTATTACTTCCAATACTTTTAAAATAGAAAATGTGAAAACACATTTGACTGATACTTCTACTTCTACATGGATATTCTTAACTTCTTTACTGTGATTTATATGCAAGAATGAAGTCTATATTGATTGATCAAGACCTAGCTCTGGATAATGAATTTTCCTAGATACTAGACTTATTTTGCATCACTGAATTTCTCTTCATTTTTAGATAATGAATGGGGATGGCCTAGCATTTAAAAAATAATAAAGTAATTGAATGAAATTAATCTTAGGTAGAATTTAATGCATAGAATATTCTGAATTTTCTGATTTTCAGGAGATCTATGTTAGTAACTTCATTCAAGATGCTTTTCCTGGTTTTGTTGATATTGAATTAAATTCCCAGGACTGTTGGATCCCCCTTAACTTCTCAGACATTTCAAAAATTGCACTGATATGTCAGAAGAAACAAGGCAGAGGCTCTGTTTTTTGTCTTCTAGTCTTAGCAATCAATCAATGCTGTCCATAGGTAAACAACAGAAAGCTGATTTTTGGACCAAAAAAAGAATCTTATGAAAAACAGATTATTTTTTTTCCCTCATATTTAGTTGGGTGGGGTATTTTGAATTTTCTGGGTATCAGAAAGCCCTTTCCTTCATAATGCCCACCTGGGTCCATCAGATTCATCTTCTGCACAGTCCCAGGCTCAGGATGCTTTGCTAGGCAGGGTTTAAATGCCTTCTTTGGTACAAAAAGGCTGAGTGGTAATTCTGGGCACACTGTGAATCCACTGCTTGGCAGGGGAAAAAATCAGCTCAAAGCCTTGCAGGATGAGCCTGTTCCTGGAGCTGGATTCCCAGCATTGCTGGATACTCCAAAATCCACTCTGAGAACTCTCCAGCTGGATCTGAACACCTGCCCTGGTGCTGCCACCACATCCTCCCCACCCCATTGTTGGAAAATGATATAAAACTTAATTTTTTGGGGTAACTTTAGTCAGTCTTGTTTGCCTGTGCCTCAGGGAAAGGAATTTTAAGTTTCTTTTCAAAGGATGGTTTTATCACTCGAGGCATGGTGAGCTTAACATCTCAGCAGACTGGGAGCAGCACAGAAAATACACAAAATACAGTGACCATTAATGAACATCAACTCCAAACATCAGCCCTGGCATGGTCAGAGACACCTGGTCTGGGAAAAGAGAGATTAGAGAAGAAAGAATGAGAACAGAAATAACATCAAAGGTGAAGGGATCAATAGGAAGCCAAATACTGCAAACTGTGGGACTTGGGAACAATGAACATTGAACCAATGAATTCCCCTGGGTTTTGACCATGTAAGTACAAGAAAACTCCAGTGAAAACCTTGTGTGATGGAAGGATTTTCTCTGCACAGCCAGGTGTGAAAAACAAGGTTCACTCTCCTGCAAAAATTTTAAAAGTTTCATAAAGGACAATAGGAGACAAAGACAATAAAGAAAAGATTATGGCCGAGTGCATCTTTGCAAGAGCACATTTGTAATTTTGGAAACACCCTTTATATCCCATTTCTATTGCATCAGCCTGTTGCATATTCATAAACAATTATGCATATTAAACTTTTCCCCACACTATTTTCCATATTCCAATCATTGTTTAGCATGGTTCCTCCTCGGTTCCACCCTTTTAGAGCTTGCTTATTCCTTGGTTGTGATTTTAATCCTTTTTATCATCACCTCCAGTTTTTGGGCCTTGGCCCACACTGCCTTCAGACAGTGAGTGCTGATGGTTGGCATGGCTGCAGCAGTGTCCTCATCCTGTGTTCATTGGGTGTTATCCCATCCAAACAGGCATTTTAACACAAGCACCCTTATATCAGCTATTTCTAAGTTTTAGTAGCAGCAGAAATAAAAACTGTATCTTTATAGCAAAGTTACTTTAACACCACACATACAGAATCCATTACAGTATTTGCAGAAAGCCAACATTATACTATGTATCTATAACACAGGCAATGTGTGGATGAAATTATTTCTGTTGCACATCCTGGCCAGAATAAAGCAATGCCATCATTCTCTAACAGTAAATATGTTTTTGGAGGGGTTGTTTTTCCTGCAGTTTTGGTACCACCATGGCATCCTCCCTGCCTGCCCCCCCTGCCCAGCCTCAGCACTTTCTGGCACGTTGGCAGCTGGAGGGTTAAAAGTCGGCTCCGAGGTTTTTGTGGCTTCTTTCCAAAAGGTTTCAGTTAACACCAAAGGTCTCCTTATAGCTCGCTCACTTTAATAGATTTTTCCCATTGAGTTCTCACTTTATAGACTATCATTTCCTTTTCTGCAGGGGAGCTATTTTCTGGGTCACTGATCCGACCAACTTAAAAGGGATTTCATTGATTAGATTTTATTGGTGGTTACTTCAACCATAATGGCCCAAGTTGCTAGTACCTGCTAACAGCTGTGGGTCTTGCTTTGGTACCCTGGCTCTGTACAGAATTCACAAAATCACTGGGTTGGAAGAGACCTTAAAGGTCATCAACCCAGCCCCAACACCTCAACTCAACCCTGGCACCCAGTGCCACATCCAGGCTTTGTTAAACACATCCAGGGATGGTGACTCCATCACCTCCCTGGGCAGAACATTCCAGAACTTTATCACCCTTTCTGTGAAAAACTTTTTTCTGATATCCAATCTAATTTTCCCTTGGTGCAGCTTGAGACTCCTCTACAAGGGAAGTTTCCCTCTCCTGCCTTGGTTGCCTGTGAGTTACTTAGCACCTTCCTTACTCTCTTACTACCTTGGTTGCTTTTTACATTTCATTGTCCCAGGAAAGCTGCATGGTGAATGGTTCCTGACAAAATCCCCTGTTTGCTCTCTCATTTCTCTGGGTTTGCCTCTGGTCCCTGTAGTCACACAAAACCCCAGCTGATTCAGCATATCCCAGCCAGCACCATGCAAACAGGGGGAGCTGGGAGATCACCACTCCCAGACAAAACTGATGCCTTGAGAAGGCTGACCTTGAACAGAGATAGAGGAGCTAAAAAATAAAGTAGGGATTTATTAGGAGGCCTCAATGGATCCACCTTGGGCAGCACAAGAGCCCAGCCAGGGCTGCACCCCAGGTGAACCAAAATGGTCACAAAATGCCCCACTGGTCACAGGGTCTCTCACTTTTATAAGTNGTGAAAAATTACCTGACTAACATTGAAGAGTCCTCCCTCCACACTCTTGACTTTGATGCTTCACACTGCTGTGTTTTCCTGGATGAAGGACTGGTGGGTTGTGTCTGTTGGAAACACAAATTGGTGATCAAGGCAGGCATTTCTTCAAATGCTTCACAGAAAGTTACAACTCCCTCTTGGCTCCTGAACAATGCAGACTCCATGCTCCAAGTTGTTTTCTTCGTGCTGCTCCAGCTGTGATCCTCTCCCAGCCTTCCAGACTTTTCCCTGATCCAAAACACTCTGCAGTGATGCCCTGTGCACCTTTCCCTGCCTTTGTTTTAGGGGGTAACAGATAGAATTGAAGGAGAAATTGCTATGATTTCTGCCATTAGAGCAGTGAAGGTGCCAAACTATCACAAGAAAGCAATTACTGCAATTATAATTTCTACAACCTCCATTGCAACAGAATTTAACCCAATACTTTCCCCTTTGTGGTGCACTCTGCAGGCTCTAATTAATTGTGTGTCTCCAGTGTCTATGAAGTCTACAAACTACCCTGCCCCTCTGCAGGTGAGAAACTGAGGCACAGAAGTTTCCAGCTCTCCCAGACCCAGGCAGGATTGCTGCTGGTCAGTGCCTGCCCCATCTCCTCTGTCAGCCCCAGGCACTGGAGAGCTGCACACGTGCTCTCCCCTGCCCTCAGGGATGCTCTCTGGGACAAGTGAAGCTTTTTGGATTTGTTTCTGAGTTTCATGATGGTGCAGGGAAGTGAAAGTACTGTGTAGTATGAGTTATTTACTTGTGATTGAATTTTGTGTTTCATTTCCAAGCTGTTCTATAAGGGCAATAGGACAGGAGATTTCCACTACCCAGAGAACTTCACTCGTGAGATTTGTCATGCTTTTCAACTCCAGGTGACTTTCTCCAGTGCAGGCAGCCCCAGTATGCAAGGAAGTGTCTGGGTAGGTTCCTTGCACCTTTGTGGCTGTCTGAGACACAACACAGACTCTAGAGAGAGCAATTTTGTACCAAGTCTTGTGAATAAAACAGTCCTTTTAAGCATTCATGGCAGCCCCATTTTATAATGTTCTGAATGAGAGAAGACATTTCAGGCACTCTGTCTACAGGAAGGAAGCAATTATTTTATTAGCACTTTGAGAAATTAAATTATGTGAATTATGGCAGAATAAGTTTAGCAAAATGCTGTAATGTAAGAAAACAATTAAAAAGAGTTATATAAGGTTGGGTGGCTTCTTTATTCTGATAGAGTGTGCAGTTAATTGATTGTCACATGGCTATAATGTACCAGGAGAGCTGTGAGAGAAAATAGAGAGATCTTTGCTCAGGAGAGGTGTTGGATCCCTGGTTGCTGAGAATTTTAGACTTTCTGGGATGTCAGGCTCTGACCCCCAAGAGAACACTCATTTGACCTGAGGCTGTGGAGAAAATTTCTAAAATTGAATGATAAAACTAAGATTATGAGTGTGTAGTTTGAATAGAAGTGTATAATGTCACATAGTAAAAAACTTGGAGTTTTAAAATATAGTAATATATATAAAACAAAATAGAAGCTTTAAAACAGAAACTAATCCTTCTTTTTTACCTTCTTCTTCATAAGTTTAAGTAATATTGTGTCATTAGATTAAAAAATCCACATTACAGAACACAAGTAGTTAGTTATTAAGTTAAAACTAAAAAGAATTTGTGTCATTTCTTAATTAAACTATTTATCCTTACAAACCCTTATAAAAATACTTCATTTTATAATTTATTAGTAAAATGCTGTAAAACTCACAACTTGTAAAACTATAATATAAATAAAAATTAATAAACATCTAAATCCAAACAAGAAATACCATCTCACAATTTAATCCCAACCTTAACAAGAAAAAAAGAAACAAAAAAATGCCCAGAGAGGAAGTGCAGAGAAAGAGCCAATGTCTTACAGGGAAAGGGGAATGAGCAGTGGGCTCTGATCCTCTTGCAGAAAGAGACTGAACACTTTGTCATTTGCATATTTAGGCTTGAGAAAGAGAACTCCCTCTCAGGAGGGCATTCTGTGCATTTCAGACTTTGGTCAATAACCCAAATCTGCAGTTTAGAATCCCCTCCCCTTCTGCCAGTCACCCCCACCCTGTTTCTGCACTGATTATGTCAGATCCAGTTTTGAGTCTCATTGGGCACAACCTTTCTTTTCCATGATTTTTGTCTCAAAATGAATTAGGATGGGGAAACTTCCAAACTGTGGAAAGGCTCCTGGGGGATGAGCAGCAAAATGAGTGCCCAGAGTGCTGCTGCAGCAGAGAAACCAGAGGATGCTGGGCTGACCAAGCAGGGCATCCCCAGCACTGCCAGGGCAGTCATTGTCCCTCTCAGCACCTGACAGGCCATGCCTGGAATTCAGCTTTGATCCCTGCTATACAAAAAAAAAGATGTAGACAGGTTGGAAGTGGTCCAGAGAAAGGCCACAAAGATGATCCAAAGCCTGGAAAGCTGCCACATGAGGAAAGGCTGAGAATGTTTTAAGTCTTGAGGGGAAAAAAGGCTTAGGGGAGAGTTTATGTTCATGTTCCAGTGCTCTGGAGAACAGCTCCAGCTCCAGAATGCTCAGGGATGGACAGTGAGGAGGGGATTGCAGAGCAGCCTGCACATTCCCCAGTTAAACTCACATTTTGTGCTCCTGCCCAGCACCCCTCTGCAGGCTGGTGGTTAACTACCAAGCTTCACACTCCTCCAGCAGCCTTGTTCATTTGGAAAATCCTCATTAGGATTCTGGTCTAAGTCAGACTGGAGGGAAGATCACACAAACTTCAAAGGCAGAGCCTTTTCTGAAAACCTCATCAGCTGCACATGCTCCAAATTCCATGGCCTGAGCAAGATTAGCAGGGAGCTGCTGCAGGGTCAGCAAAGCTGGCATTGACAGGTCACAATGACACCAAAACCCACCCAATAAAAACCCAAATACTGAGAATTGCCTGACTTAGGACCAATGAACATTGAACCAATGAATTTCTCTGGGTTTCAGTTGTGTAAGTATCTGAAAAACCTGATAAAATTCATGTGTGATGGAAGGATTTTCTCTGCACAACCCAGGCTATGTGTGCATGAAATGATTTCTGTGGCACATCCTGGCCAGAATAAAGCCATGCCTCGACTCTCTAACAATTAAAATGTTGTTGGAGACTTTTTTTTGTCTTTCCCACAGTTTGGGTGACAGCAAGGGCTTGGCCCTCCCTCAGACATTTCACATCCAAGTGCAGCCACTGTGGTGTGTGCTGCTGGGAAGCAGCAGAAACACAAGGCAAGGTGTTTTCCCCAGTGAAACCAGTGAGGGATCTGCTGGTTTTTGGTTTCTTTTTCTCCCATCAAGGTTGGGATTGAAGGCACTCAAGATGATAGTTTGTGTTCAGGCTCAAATGTTTATTATTTCTTACCAATGTTACAGTCTCACAGCAGTGAGTTCTGCAGTATTTCACTAACAAGGCTCAAAATTGGCCATCTGTCTCTCCTTACAAGGTCTTTTAAGGCTAAACTGTTCAATTAAGAAATGACACCTAAATTGTTTTCACTTTTAACCCAATAACTGATCACCTGTGCCCCTCAATGTGGACTTTTCTGTACAATTACAAAAATACCACTCAAACCCATGGAGGAGAAGGAAGAAGAAGGTGAAGGAAGGAGGAGGAGGAGGAGAAAGAAGAAGAAGGTGAAGAAGGACCAGCCTCTGCTGTGAAACCTCCATCTTGCCTTATATATATTACTGTATTCCAAAACCCCAAGCTCTAAGTTTTCCAGCCTGTGATGTCCCACACCCCCAATCCCAGTTCTGTCATTCCATTTTGGAAGCTTTCTCCACGGCCTCAGGTCAATGCAGAGTTCTCCTGGGGGTCAGTGCCTGCCAGCACAGAAAGTCTGAAATTCTCAGCACCCAGAGCTCCAACAGGGATCTGCACACACAATTCCAAGCCCCTCTTTGCACTCTGCCAGCAGCTGGGCTGAGCTGGAGCTGCTCAGCTGAGCTTGGCAGGAGTTGCCCGTGTTGGGATTTCTGTGTTTCCTCAGGCATTGCATCACCCCCCAGGCAAGGATGGCTGGGAGCAATGGGCAATTCTAGATTCAGCTCCTCACTCAGGTATTCCTGTCCAAGGAACAGCAGGGCACTGAAGAGCAGCTGGGCTGATTTCATGCCTGATGTTAAGAAACCTGAGCTCTTCATCCAGCTGTTTATTATTATTTTTATAGAACTGCAGGTCTCTTCATGCTCCATTCTGCAGTACAGAGAGGTTTTTTCCAACTTTCAGTGTGTCACTTTCTAAGACATTTGTAATTGGATCCTGTCTGTGTCAGCATCTCTGTCTGAGAGCTCTACATTACCCCAGCCACAGCTGCTGTGGGCTGCAGGGGATGCATCTGAAATTCAGGGCTGGGTTTTCTGAAAGCAGTACAGCAAATGGAAACAGCTAAATCTGAGGGATGGACACAGCAGGGGGAGGGGGATTAGGCACAAAATTCAGTTGGTGACTAAAAAAAAGAAACTGTAAGCCCAGGGAAGAAACACCTCAGGCAGTGTGTGTTACAGTGATGGAATAAATCTGTTGCTAATATTTATAAACAAGAATCACCTCTCTGGTTTCTGTATCACATCTGAACTCTTCACACTCCACACCTCAAGAAAAAAAAAAATAATAGAAGGCGATTAATCACCCTGAACATTAATTGCTCACATTTGATTCGCCAGCCTTTGAAAATAAATGTAACACAGAAATAGAAAAAGGCATTGATAGCTCGACAGAACATCTCTGTCAGGAAAAAAAACATGTTCTCGTCCCTTAACATTTGCACGAGTAAAACTGATTTCGTCAGCCAGGGCTTTAGTTATTTTCCCTCCGGTTGGATGGGTGAGATTTCTTCCAACTCTTGTTGAAACTTGCTCAGAACGGAACTGAACGTACGTGAAGAGGGTTTGAAAACGGCCTCGAAGAGGGTTTGAAAGGAGCGCGGTGTGCTGGGGAGGGGCAGGGCTGTGTCCCCCTGGCTGGGACACACGGACACGGTGCGGCCCGGCCGGAGCCGCGCGCAGCCGCCCATGAATGAACTCCGGCAGGATTTTATTTTTTTATGAATGGGAGCTCCGCCGTGAATGAACAGCGCAGCTCTGCGACGTGATTGGTCCGCCGGGGCAGAAGCCACGCCCACTCGTCAATGGGTGACGGCGGAGGCGAGCGGGGATTGGCGGGCGTGCCCCGACACGGAGCTTCATTCACAAATTCGATCAAACAAAGGAGTGGGCGAGCCGGGGCCGTGAGCGAGGGGCCAATGGGCGACCGCCCCCGGGCCCACGGCGGCCTCGGAGCGCGCACGGGGCGGCTCCGCCGCG
>WBNO01024084.1:33628-67226 GCA_013400575.1 Peucedramus taeniatus
CAGCAGCCCCCGCGCCCGGCGGGCCGAGCCGAGCTGGGCGCTGCCAGCACTGCCGGGGAGCCGGGCGTGCCGCCGGAGCAGGACTCGGAAGGTGAGCGGGGATCGAGTGGAGGGAGGGCCGGGGGTGGCGGGGGCGGCCGGGCAGGGACCGGCACCAGGACCGGGATCGGGATCGGGATCGGGACCGGGATCGGGATCGGGATCGGGACCGGGATCGGGATCGGGATCGGGATCGGGATCGGGACCGGGATCGGGACCGGGATCGGGATCGGGATCGGGACCGGGACCGGCGCCTGCCCCGCTCCGCGCCCGGAGCATCCCCAATCAGCAGCGGCCCTTTCCCCGCAGAGCTCTTCCAGGACCTGCGGCAGCTCCAGGAGACCTGGCTGACTGAAGGTAGGCTCTTCCCCCAGCTCTGCGAGTTGTTTTTGGGTTTGTCCCGCTCCTCTGCTGTGTTTGCCTGGCTCCAAACAAAAGTGTTTCTTTTCAGACTTGCCAACCCCTGGCTTGTGTAAATTAAGACGCTGAATGACACCATTGTGCCGGGCATTTGCTTATGAATGGAACTTGGCTGCTGGCCCGCTTTCCTGGGTACAATTTTCGCTTCAGGCTATTTGTAACTGGTTCGATTTTATGCTAATTTGTCACTTATCTTTGTAGGTTGCCAGAACGTTGATATTTTCTTAAACAACAAAGTAGTCTTTTAATTTGAGGAACAAAATGCTTCTATTCTTTTTTTTTCTTCTTCTTCTTTTTCTATTTTTTTTAATGTAATACTTTGTGGGGACATTCCTGGAATTTACATACTTTTCAGTTTTGCTGTCGTAATTGTTTTGACTTTGAACTTCAAGGAAAACTTCGAATGCCAGGGAGTCACATTAATTCCAAGTGAAACTAGTTCTAAACATGGTGATTTTGCTCTAATTCCAGTACTACAGATTGCCCATTTCTAGAAAATTCAGAACACATCCTCGAGTACAGTCTCTTGATAAATACTAAAGTACTTATTGTACCTAGGTACTTACAAATATTTAACAATAATGATGTAAAAATATGCATGGCATTTTGAGCAGGGTTATTTCCTCTCGTTTTACCACAAGTGAGGGACAATCTTGTCAAACAATTATTTTTTTAAACCTTCAAAAATGGATTTGCCAACTAAGTAAGATTATTAAGGAAAAAAATCAAAAGTTTTATGTTCATTCCAAACTGGTCTGAAATGAGGTGATGTGAATCAAGCAGTGTTCCAGGAGTGTGAGGATTGTAAGGATGCAGCAGGAATTACCTGGAGGCTGTTTCAGTATTGAAACATCCATGTAACTTTTATCAGAACAGGAAAATAGATATTAATTGCTGGTCATGTAATTGACCTGAGATTGATTTCTTTTAAATCAAGAACTCGAGCTGCCAACAAGTTTACCTCAAAAGTGATTTTTGGTAAACTTTCAATTTTACATTTTCTCATGTCTGATAATATTTTGAGCTCACCAATCCAAAGAATTTCCATGGAATCTCTCACATACATTTGCCAGCAGCAGGGTGTTTGTAGGATGAGTTTGAGTTTGTAGGATGAGTTTGGGTTTGTAGGATGAGTTTGGAAGTCACTCACAGCACTGGGGAGAAGGAGGTGCTCTGCTTCCAGCCAGGATTAGTAAATGATAATGCAAACCTCATGGCATGTTTTTGGAATATTTCAAATTTAAAATTTCTTTTAATTATCATTTTGCATAGCTCACAGCATCTAACCAGAGTCCAAGTGAAATCCCTGAGAAATTCAATATGAGTTTTAATAATGTATTTTATTATTTTAGTCTGCATATCAGAGGAACTGGTTTCTCCCACTGTTGTTCCCATTTCCAGACTTGTAACAAGAAAAATGACTCTCTGAAGCAAACTTTTGCTTTTTTCTATTCACCAGGATGTCAAAATACTTTCCTGAATGGTGAAAATATTTTTAATTAATGTCCTGTGTGTCAGCATTTGTTCATGAGATGAAGGCATCAGAAGACTGGAGAATATCTTCCTAAACAATGCAGAAGAAAAAGTGAAAACATTAAATATGTTATTTATTCTTCTCCTTTATCACATTTAGTTTTATTTAAAAATTTATTAATTTATTTAGTTACACTTTTTGGTGTCACTTTTTAAATAAAAGAGAAACAAACCTGGGAAGGAAGTAGACTAGCAATAAGGCATCAGCCAAAAATGTTAATGAATTTAAACCACATATGCATCTGTATAAATGTGTTTATGTGTGTCACTATATGCATTTGTGTGATTTCAGTCATAATATATCTCTTTGTTATCTTTTAAAAATATTTTTAGTAGTGTCAATTAACACTTGATTTCTCATATTGAGAGTCAAAGAATTATTCTGCAGAAAAAAACCCCACATGCTTAAAATAACATGGCTCTTAAAAAAAAAAAAAACACATGAAAAATCCCTGAAAAATCCTGGGCCTGGTTACTAAAAATTCACTTTTCCTCTGCACTGTTTTTACCAGGATCTGATGCACTTGGGGGTGAACCTGGCAGTTGGTGACTATGGAATTAACTTCAAGCCAAATAATTTATAGAAGTGCATCAGCATTCAGAGAAACAAACAAAAAACATTTCCTTGGAGAAAAGTGGCACATGCTCCTGTGAAGGAGCAGATTCTCACCTCCAGCTGTCCTCAGGCAGAAAATTAAAGTTCCAGGGCTCCAGCTCTTGGAAGTTGTGTGGGAAGTGGTGGGGTCAGGGTTGCTGCCTGCAGGGTGAGTGGCTGGAACCAGAGCAGAGCTGGGTTTAGATGTCTCATTAATTACCCCAAAAATGTCTCATTCATTATCCCAGTTTGTCCAAGCACAGGTTGGAAGAACTGGGATAATTAATGAGATGTTAATTGGGTTAATTAATGAGACATCTTGGGTTTGGAGAGAACAAGAAAATACCTGGTTTGCAACCTTGTCAAGTAGGTAGTGAATATAAAATTTCACAGAATCATTGGGTTGGAAGAGCCCTTCAAGATCATCGAGTCCAACCCAGCCCCAGCACCTCAACTCAACCCTGGCACCCAGTGCCACATCCAGGCTTTGTTAAACACACCAGGGATGGTGACTCCACCCCTCCCTGGGCCATTCCAAAACTTTATCACCCTTTCTGTGAAAAACAGAATATCCAACCCATCTTTCCCTTGACACAGCTTGAGACTGAAACTGAAACTGTCTTCTGGCAAATGTCTCTTCATGCTTCTGGCACAGCCTGGAGCTGTGCAAACCTCTCTGCCCAGCAGTGAGGGTGGATGATTTCATCCCAGCCTTGCCCCTCATTGCACATCTGTTCTGTGGCTGTGGCTTTCAGTATTTATTCTCTGGTGACATCACCAGTGATGCCATGGAGAGCCTCAAGACTGTGGTTGAGAAGCCCAAATTCTGCTCATGCAATATGATCCCCAGAATTTCTTCTATTTCCATGTTGCTTTTCAAATATAATTCAGAGAATGAATTTTCTACATTTTTTTTTCCCAATTCCCCATCTTTTATTATTTACATTTCCAGTTTGGTGTCATACAGGTTATTTGGAGGAGCAGCAATTGCAGAGGGAAGGGTTTGGCCACTTCCATTCTTATTCACCACCTGTTAGCACAGTGTTACTCCCTGAGGTTTATTTTTGACTGACTGAGATTAGTGGGTTTCCCTCCTTTATGTCCCTTAATTTTGACTGCATCACCTCTGTTTTAGAGCTGAGAGTGCAATCTGTTGTCCACTCTGCAATAACAAAAACCGTGGGTTTGTCTATTAGCAGCAGCATTTCTTTCAGCAGCAGTGACAGACTTAATGAAATAACAACAATTTGCTGCAAGCTCTCCCTTCCCTGCAGTAAAAGGGATGTAAAATTAATTGTTAGAAGTTATAAAATATGGGTAAGGTTTCTCCCAGGACTCTCATGTATTCATTAATCCCAAAGGGAAACTCTCCTTAGTCACTAAAATCATCCCAGCAGAAAGCTCAGATCTTTCCTGCAGAGATTTATTTCTGCCTTAGTGTTAATTATGCTGTACAAAGTGCCAAAACTAACTCCTCCCTCCTTCTTTTTCTCCCTCTCTCCCCCCCTCTCTCCTGACAGCTCAGGTTCCAGACAATGATGAGCAATTTGTGCCTGACTTCCATTCAGAAAACTGTAAGTACCATGGGAATGCTCACATCCCTTGGGGGAAGGGCAAATCCAAATTCTGGTGCCTTTTCCCCCTGCCCCAGGCAGTTTCCCCCAGGTAAACTGAAATGAAACATTTTTACTGGTTGCTCTTGTTTCCCTCCTTTCTCAGAGCTTGGTCTCTGAGCCATAAATCTGATTTCTTTCTCTTTTTGACCTAGAGCTGAGGTGAGGGATGGTCCCAGTTTCACTCAGAGTGAATCAGGGAGTCAGGTGTAATGTGAGAGCCTGTTCCAGCTCTTAGGGGCTGGAAAGAATTGGCTGCTCCTAACACATCCAGCTTCTTGACAATCCCATGGAGTTCAGGGAACTGGAAAGGGCAATTTCCCACCCTCCTCCCCCCCAAGACCCAGCTGACCCATCAGCATTTTTAGCTGGGCTGTGTCAGGAAAATTAATCCACAAACATCAGAGGTTTATGTCCAAAAAGGAGACAGAGGAGTCCCTTTTACTTTATTTGAATAAAGGGAGAGGCCATGGGGCATTCCCCTGGGGTCTCTCCAATTTTTGGAGGATGCAGCCTCCTTTTATCCCAATTTCCCTCCCTCTTTCCCCACAGGCTGAGGTACTTGAGAAGTACAGACTTCCTGAAATTCCTGATACCAGAGATTCCCCTCTAATGTATAATGCTCCCTTTTAATTTTTAATTCTTATGGAATTTGGGGTTTTTCCCCATTGTTTCTTTCATCTTTCAATATCCAATTTCATTTATCAGCCAACCTACAGTTTGTTTGTAAAGACAAATATCTTTTCCCATTCATGGTTCAGTGGAATCCTTCCCATTGTCTCTTTTATCTCTCAGTGCTGGTTTTATCTACCAGCAGCCCCACAGCTGGTTTGGAAAGACAAATCCCTCATTCCCCCCAGCTGTGGAGATCCATACATTGAGGAGGGCTGACACAGGATGCACCAGACACAGAAAGATTTTTTCTCTTCTGGCCCTTCTTGGGCCTGGGCTGGGCAGGAGTGTCCAGCTTGGAATGCTGAATGCACCCCAGGTGTGTGGAGAGCCCTGGGTCAGGGTGTTCTCCCCTCTCCCAGTCTGGGCAGTGCCAGAGCTGGTTTTTGGGTGGGTTCCTCTGCTCTGACTCACAGCAGCCACAGGAGCCAGGTGTGCCAGGAACAACAGAAGGCTCTGGGATTTATGGGTTTATTTATTTATTTATGTTGGTTCTGTCAAGCTCTCTGAGTGCTGGCAAGATGGGCTTTGCTGGTGTAGGATGAAATCAAAGGCAGCCAAAAGGAGTTGGGGTTTTTGGGGGGAAGGGGCAGATATCCCCCTCTTGCTGTGAGAATTAATTTTGGAGAAGTATATAACATAATATAATAATAATATATACTATTATATTAATAGTATATATAATATACACAATATTACATTACATATATATACTATTATATTAATAGTATATAATATAATAATAATATTTTTTAGAAGTTTTTAATAGAAGTGTCCTGAGCCATGAGAGGCAGCAAAGCCCCTTTTCTGGTCCTTTAGCCAGCTGCTTGCCCCTGAAGGGACTCTCAGTCCTTTCAGTGAGGGAGAACTAGCTTGAATATGGCTGCTGCATGCAGGGTTCAGGTCACTCCTGAAATAAACTCATCAAAAATATGAGGTGTTCATGGATCAGGATGTTCCTTCCCAACCTTAAAAGTAGTGACAGTGCTGAACATCCCAGACCCAGAGCAGCTCATGGGGCTTAGGGAGGTGGGAGTAAGCTGGTGGTGAAGGACTGGAGATGTCCTTACTCAGAGATTACAGCTTGGATTTGGAGGGCAGATCCTTCCCTGGTTTGAAAAAGTAGCCTAGAGTTATGTACCTTTCTGGGGTTACTTTCCTCCCTAAATGCCAGTGACCTCCTAAGAGCAGCACCAGAGCCCACAGGCAAAGGCAGAGGAGGCTCAGCCCATCCTTCAGCCAGCACAAACCTTTCTGAGGATCTAAGAAGCAAGTTTTGTCCTCTGCTGGACTGAATAAAGCATACTGGGTGTGAACCTGTATGGAATTAACTTCAAGCCAAATAATTTATAGAAGTGCATCAGCATTTAGAGAAACAAACAAAAAAAATTACTAAATACTCACATCCTACTTCCTGGTGCTGTAAACTGCAGCCCACATTTGTTATTCATTAGATTATGACAAGCCCATAAAATCCCTCCTTGTCTGCATCAGGTTCTTGCCATGCCCAGTGCACTGAAAATGGAAAGAAACTTTTTTATTTTTTTTTCCCTGGACTGTCCCTGTGTTTTGGATGAGCAGAGTGGTTTTGGGATCCCCCAGCCCCACCCTCAGGGGTGCTGGACTGTTGGCACAGCAGAGATTCAGCAAAGGGACCCCTGCATTTGGAAATGCCTGATAATCACAGCTCCCCACAAAGAAGCAAAGTGTCAGTTTGATCTTTCCTTTCTCTCCTGCAGTAGCTTTTCACAGTCCTCCTGCAAAGATCAAAAAGGAGCCCCAGAGCCCTTCAGAGCTGTCCTGCAGCCACGAGCAGCCAGCCCAGGAGCTCCAGCACCACAGGGAGCAGTGCCTTTATGCCAGGTATGGCTCACACAGAGGGGCTGCTCTGAAACCCAGCATGGTAGAAAGGGGATCTTTAACGTGGGAGTAATGTGCTCTGACTAATGATTTCAGAAGGCTGAATGATTGCTTTATTAAGCTATACTATACTACACTAATACTGTAGTAAATTATATACTGAAAAGATACTATACTAAAGAATACTAAACTAACAAAAAAACCTGTGACTGTCTCCAGACAGTCAGACACAGCTTTGATCTAAATGGCCAATCAAACAAACAAACAACCTTCACTGGTGTCCAACTGTCACTGTTTGGTAAACAGTCTTCATAACACATTCCACATGTGCCAAACAACGAGCGCAGAAAATAAAAACAAGACTTGTTTTCTCTTTGTCCAAGCTTTCTCACTCCTTTCAGCTTCCCAGGAAAAATCATGGGAGAGAGAATTATGTTCAGAGTATGTGCATACCACAATCCAGTGCTCTGCATTGTCTGACAATGGAGTGAGTGAGCACAGCCCTGTCTGTCTGCTGGCTACAGCCCAGCAGTGCTCAGCAGCTCAGGCCTGTGAACATCAGCTCTGGCTTTGCCTCCTTTTTATCCTCCCTTTTTCTTCTCCCTGTCCCTCAGGGACCCTCATGTGGTAGATATCAATGTTGACATCTACTATGCCTCTCCCTTTGCTTTCCAAAATCTGTCCCACACCTGACCCCCTGTCCTTGCCTGAGCTGTGGTGTGGCTTCTCCAGCACAGACCTTCCCCAGAGTTCTCTTGAAGGGCTGTTGCTGTCAGTGAGCAATGAGACAGCAGAGAGTTTGTGCTGGGGGTTTCTGGCCCAGGTGGCTGCACAGAGGGACAGCACATTTAACATTGTCTTGGTTTGAAAAGACAGGAAGGCAGGAGCCTCCCTTGAAATGGAAAATGCAAACCCCCTCCCTCTGAATTATTATAATTTTGAAATTAAGTGGCTCTTTGGCAAAGATATAGGAATAGGGATAACAGTTCTTGAACATAAAAATTAAAAAATACAAACACAACAGTACAAACAAAAAAACCCCAAACCACTGCCAGAGTCAGAGCAGGAGCTGACCCCCTGTGGGTCAGGGTGTTGCACAGTCCCATTCCATGGTGGCTGCTCCTCCTGCAGTGCCAGGGGTGGCTCTGGTGGAGCAGGGATCCTGGAGAAGGGGGGAGTTTTCCTCTGAAGCTCCAGGGGTGCTGGAGATGGGGCTGGTCTCCCTCTGGGAATGCAGGGGAGCAGAAAGCTGCTCCTCTGGTAATGCAGTGGGCAAAGGCTGCTGTGCTGTTCCCAGGATCAGATTGGATCCAGGTAGGAATGCTTGGCTCCTCCCCTGGGCAGAGCATCTCCCAGTGGGATGATGGAATTTTATCAGCCCTGCAGGGACACTCAGTGGCCATGGACAGAAGAGATCTCCTGGAGTGAGGATTGGTGTGGAAGGGATAAAGAAAACTGGTTAATTAAGAGGAGATAACTGCCCCGCTCTAAGAGATGGGGATAGAATAGACAGCCCCAGCTAAATTCTTCAACCTAAGAAAGAGATTTTCCAGATGCTGTCACAAGTCCCTCTTGGAGTTCTGAAATGCTGCAATATCTGTTTGGCTGTTCCAGTGCCTATGACCAGCCCAGACAGTCCCCCAGCCCCGGAGTCCTGATTCAGCCACCACTCCAGCAGTTCCCCAGACAGGACAGGAGCTTCCTGAGCCCTGCAGGGCCCCCCTGCTCCACACCCAGCTGTGGATTCCTCAGTGAGAACAGGTGAGTCACCTCACAGCTGAGGAGGAGGCAGCCACTGGCCAGGGCTGCCCTCCTTGGTGGTGAAGGGAGGAAGGGCTGCAGCATCCAGGTGGAAGTGCTCTGTTTCCAGCAAGCACAGGATCCCCTCCTGTGGGACCCACCTCTGCTGCCTGGAGTGTGAAACCCATACCCTTAACCCTGCCAGATCCTGGGAGTGATGGGTTGTGGGGCAGCTCCCTTGGAAACATCCTTCCCTGGGATGTCCTCCTTCCTTCTCCCAGCCATGATGAGCTCCTACAGCTCCAGAAATGGGCTGAGGAGGTTTCTGTCCCTCAACCAGCCCTGTGCCAGGGCTGAGATTAGAGGACCCAGAAACCAGGGCTGGAACCAGAGGGTTCTCTACAAGCTCAGGGAAATCACCCTTTGTTTCTGGGGCTGCAAATTCTCAAGATAGCAGCTGTCTCATGTGCTCTCCCTCCTTAGCTCTGCCTATCAGCCACCTCTGGAGATGTGCCATTCCTTCCCACCCGCCCAGGCCATGGCCCAGGAAGACCCCATTGCCTACCAGTGCCAGCTGCCCAAGCCCTGCCTCCAGTACCCTCACCAGGGCTTCAAACAGGAGCTCCACGACCCCCAGTACGAGCAAGCAAGCCAGGCAGGCAGCAGGCAGCAGTACCCAGCAGCTGTGGTGGTCAAGCAGGAGCAGGTGGATTACCTGTATGACCCAGGTAGGCAGAACTGACCCTTCCTGAGTGCATGGACATCATCAGTGGGGTCAGCAGCTCCTTGGTGAGCATCCAGCTGGATGAGCTGCTGCCCTCTGAGCTCTGGAGCAGCACTAGCTCAGTGTCAGGAGCAGGTGCTGTCTGGGAAGGTGGCCTGGGTACCTGGCAACTAAAACACTTCTGTCTGTTGACTGCATCCAAAATAAGGCTGGGACACTCACCATGCTCTGAGAGACTTTCTGGTACAGAGCTGAAAGTTCTAGCAAGATAGGAGGTAGAAGTTAAATGTTCTAAATTATATCATCAATGTAATGATGTTAAATCCACTCAAACTAGATAAAAACATCCCCCCCTAAGGGAGTAAGTAGCCAATGAGGAGACTCTCAAAATCCATGATTAGCCCACTCACACCATCAGGAATGAAGAAAAGGCTGTTTCCAGTTTCACTGGGAGTTTTTTTTTTCGGGGTATTTGTGAGCTGGAAGGTTGCAGAAAATAAGTGAGGTCAGCTTTGAAGAAATCATACTGAAAACAGCAGCAGGAAGGAAGGAATCAGATATGTTGGAGCTTGTACAGAAAAACTGCCCTGGATCCTTGCAGCAGAAGCCCCTCTGAGCACTGGCAGAAGAAAGGGGCTCTGGGTGGGCTCAGCTCAGTGCCAGGGTGCTCTTGGTGTCCCCTGGAGGATCTGCTACTTTCCATGGAAACAAGGCTCAGAGAACAGAGATTTCAGGGGATGACAAGAGAAAAAATTAGTGATGCCTAAAATAGCTCTCTAGATGCCAGATATCTCCACCAGGTGATCCTCTTATTTTTCCACAAGGGATAAATCTTATTTTTCTGGCAGATCTGTCCAAAGACTCACTACCCTGAGATCACAATATCCTCTTCCAGAGGGAGCAATACTTCTGGTTTCCTGGTATTTTAATGGACATCTTGAATAGTTTCCTTTAGCAGAAATAAACACAAAAATAAAAAGCTCCTATGAGGGTTTCACTGTGGTGGTATTGGTATTACAATTTCACTGGGTCCTTTTGTCCAGAAAATGTGCAAGCCCAGAAGATGGGAATGTGCTTTTTGTGAGAGTAGTTTATGGTTGTAATAACACCCACTCTGTCAGCTCAGAGTTCTCTTCCCTTAGCATCAGCAAAATATCTGCTGGAAGCAATGGCCAGACACAGGTGTGAGAGGGAAATGTAACATAAACCTTTGCAAAGCTCCCAGTTACAGCTTCTGTTTCAGCTGTGTACAGTAAATAAATTTGATTCAGAAGACACAAATTGCAGTGCACAGACAGCACTATACACTACTCACAGAACCAGGAAAAGACTTCCTGCTTGTTTTTAGCAAAGGCTGATTTTTCTTTTATATTTTCTAAACTGTTTGTGAGGATGCCCCATCGTGATGTGAAAAAGCCAGGGAGACTTGAGACATCTGAAATGACCTTTGTGAGACTCTGTCTGCAGAAACATTCAGATGCTACAGCTCTCCATTTACATCATCATCACAGTTACCCTGGAAAAATGTAGTGCCTTCTTACCTGGGAAAGCAGCAGCAAAGTGTGTTATCTTAAACTGAGAGGTTCAAATTGATTTTGAATATTGATTTATACATGATTTTCTATAAAAGTGATGTAGAGGTGATTAGCTGGCTATCCTGGCTACTCTGAAGGATGGTGATGATAGTGCTGCAAAATCTTACTGCTCTAATTCATGAGAGGAAGGATAATGCAAATGAATTGTAGTTACCAGTCTGACACACCCTTTAGCAGGGCTCTAAGAGGACCTTGGTCAGACAGCTGCACTCACCTATCCACCTTTGCAGAGCAAGAGAATTCTGCCACCTGTGCTTTCTAAATAGTTTGTTAATTGTTCTGTAGATGTTCCTGACTGTCCCTCCATGTACATAAATGCTGAGAATTATCCAAGCCATTCAAATACAGAAGATCCATTAGGTAAGAGATGCAGGGACTGTCTTCTTCTCCCTGCACAGAATCACCCTCTGGTGCTACCCTGGCTGGCTGTGACTGCTGGTGTTGCTTTCTCTTTCAGGCTGCAGCTATGACAAGCAGATGAGGTCCTTTACTGATGATGTCTGTGTTGTTCCAGAAAAATTTGAAGGTTGGAGAAAGAATGGCTTGGAGTTTTGGTGTAAGATAGGGTTATTCATCACCTTAGCCAGCCCCTTGACCACTGCCTACATAGTTCATTACACTGTTCTTGCAGGTGTCTTGGTACCCAGCTGTAGGAATGTGCCCCTTCTTGGTGCCCCTTCCTGGTGCCCCTTGGAGTGACCAAATTATTCTTTGCTTAAAAAGGCAAAAAGCCCAGAAGTTTCTCTCCCAATTTGGTACAAAGACACCTCATAGGACCTTTGGGACTTCACCTCAGACCTGGGGCTGTCCAATTGGACAGAGGCCAAGAGGTCCCACCTGGGTAATTCACTGGAAAAGGAAGAGAACAAAAGAAATAATTGCTTTTGTGGGGTGTTTTAGCAGGAGCAAGAACCTCTTGCCCCTGGGTTGGTTTTTCTCTGTAAAAGCTTTCTTATTTTGTCATTTATTAAACCTTTTTCTGTTTCCAACACTACCTCAGAAGCCATCCTGCTGATTTTATGCCATTCAGGGTAGCTGGGCAGTCTCGGGTGTGAAAAGTTCTCTGAGAGCTCATAAGACCTGGCTCGAGGAGAAACCCATCACCCAGCTTTTTGGTATCCCATTTTTCAAGCTTTCTTAGCAGCAACCAGGCCTTCTAGCATAAGTAGCTTAATTGTGACTTATATCAGAGCTGCTCTTGGAAGAGTTGCTTGTGAATTTGCCACTGTTTTATGTGAACTGAAATATTCCAGGTAAATATTTCTGAAACTGTGAAATGTGCTGCTTTTTTGTTGTTGTTGTTGTTTTTTGTTTGTTTGTTTGTTTGTTTGTTTTTTGTTGTTGTGTTGTTTTTTGGTTTTTTTCCAGTTGTATTTTTAGAAATCTCCTTAGAAAGGTCTTGTTTGTTCCTCTCAGCAGGAGACATCAAGCAGGAAGGTGGAGGGTACAGGGAAGGCCCCCCCTACCAGAGACGGGGCTCGCTCCAGCTCTGGCAGTTCCTCGTGGCCCTCTTGGACAACCCCACCAATTCCCACTTCATTGCCTGGACTGGGAGAGGAATGGAGTTCAAGCTCATTGAGCCAGAGGAGGTGAAACCATTGAGGTTCTCAACAGGCTCAGGGGAATCACCCATTGTTTCTGGGGCTGCAAGTTCTCAGTTGGCTTTTCCTCTGCCCTGTGGAGCATTTGTCTGACAGTGGTACTCACTAGAACCTGCAGCAAGTCAAGGTTTTTAGAAGAGGTCAAAACACTTGAGTGACAAATATCAGGTTTAAGAAAGGCTACTTGTGTGTAAGTTTAGAACCTCAGCTATGCAGTGAGTCAAATCATCCACAGCCTTCATTCCCCTGGGTACTTCACTTTCAAGCTTGCAGTGACCTGTCCTGTCTTGTCATGCTCCATACTTGAGGCTGACATTGAGGTTTGGAGTTTTGATAAGAATCTGGAAGCAGATATGTCCTTGTCTATCTTTATTTCAAAATTACTTCCACTGAAGTGTAATTTCAAATGCTGCTGTGTTCCAAAAAATCCAGTGATACTTGACAGTATCTGGGAGAAGTGTCCATAATATCTGTTCATCTCTTGTTCCAATTAGAGCTGTATTTAGCAATGCTCTTGCTACATATCAAAATTTATGGGCACTTTCAGTGCAGATGAGTTGTCTTGGCAGGTTGATATGGGCTTACAACAGACTTCTGAGTCTCATGGATAAAGCTGAAAGTCATGTAGGATTAGGAAGGCACAAGTCTCTTCCAGTGTGTTCCCTCATGTTTGGTTTCCTGATAAATGTGGAATCCTTGAAAATTAAGTGTAACATAGAAAAAAGCAGCCTTTTAGTATCCTCAAGCCTTCAGAGTACTGGAGAGTGAGGAGCAGAGGTGACAGCAAATGAGCTCTGTAGTGGCCAGAATTTCTCTGTGATACAGAGTGCTTGAGTTCTACTCACATTCAATAGCTGCTAAATTATTGATGAGTCTATTATTGAAATGTTTGTGTGTATCATGGTAGCATCAGTGAAAAGAGAACCAGCTGAATAATGTTCTTTTCTCTTGGGCTGGTGTCTTGGTTTGAAAAGACTGCTAAGGAAGGCAGGAGCCTCCCTTGAAATGGAAAATGCAAACCCCTTCCCTCTGAATTATTACAATTGTGCAATGAAGGGGTTCTCTGGCAAAGATATGGGAATAGAAATAACAGTTCTTTAATAGGAAAATTAAAAATACAAATGCAATAGTTCAAACAAAAAAGCCCCAAACCACTGCCAGAGTCAGAGCAGGAGCTGACCCCCTGTGGGTCAGGGTGTTGCACAGTCCCATTCCATGGTGGCTGCTCCTCCTGCAGTGCCAGGGGTGGCTCTGGTGGAGCAGGGATCCTGGAGAAGGGGGGAGTTTTCCTCTGAAGCTCCAGGGGTGCTGGAGATGGGGCTGGTCTCCCTCTGGGAATGCAGTGCAGAAGAAAGCTGCTCCTCTGGGAATGCAGTGGGCAAAGGCTGCTGTGCTGTTCCCAGGGCCAGATTGGATCCAGGTAGGAATGCTTGGCTCCTCCCCTGGGCAGAGCATCTCCCAATGGGATGATGGAATTTTATCAGCCCTGCAGGGACACTCACTGGCCATGGACAGAAGATAATTAATAATTAATGGTCCATGGACAGAAGAGATCTCCTGGAGGGAGGATTGGTGTGGAAGGGATTAAGAAAAGTGCTTAATTAAGAGGAGATAACTGCCCAGCTCTAACAGATGGTGATCGAATAAACACCCCCAGGTAAATCCTTCAACCTAGGACAGCTGGGCTCACAGACATTGCCAGTTTGGTGCTGTGTTTGCAGGTGGCCAGGCTGTGGGGGATCCAGAAGAACCGTCCAGCCATGAACTACGACAAGCTGAGCCGGTCTCTGCGCTACTATTATGAGAAAGGCATCATGCAGAAGGTCAGTTTGCAAAGCAGGAGGAAACTTTGTGCTTTAAGTGATGCTTCTCTTGTTTGAGACAAGAAATCCTGGACAGAATGTCCTTGAGCTAGCTGTGGGAAATAGTAAAGGTAAGATTTTTAGAAAGCTGAGAAAGCAGGCCTTAGAAACAGAAAGAACAGAAAACTCACAGCTAGCTGCAGCTGCAAAGTCAAGAAGTAGAAAAAGTTACAGTGGTATAGCAAGCAAGAACATGAAACAATAGCTTGAGTTTTAGGCTTGGCTTAAGGTCTATACCTTAAGACTGCAGGAAAATGTGCTTAGCAACGTAGTAGAAGGTTTTAAACTCAATAATGAAGTATTGTGTACTGTTAATAGAAAGCAGAGAAGCAAGCATTGTGTGAAGCAGGTGTGTGTGTGCTTTTAGTGGTTGGCTAGAACAACTGTCTGTAAGCTTTAGCAATATGCTATTGGCTAGAAAGTTTTTTAAATGCTCTGTAACAAAGAAATCTTTGGCTGCTGCTGGCTGTACATGAGCTTTGCCATCTTCCAATTGTCTCAGCCATGTAATGAGACTGATGCTGCAATAAAGCTCAAGGAACATCCCCCAGCAGTCCCTCCTGTTTGTGAAAACAAACTCCAAACACACCAGCCAGGCATCCCAGGCTTGCTGTCCCCAAAACTTCAATTTGCTGTAGTTCAGTGGAGAAGCTGTGAAGGAGCTGAATGTAGGCAACACATGAGAAATAAAACAAAGGGGCAATTATGGTTTCTTTCTTTTTCTGTGTATTTTGGCAGTCAGGAGAGTTGTAATTGATGCAGCTTCAAGGAGATATAATCAGTCCTTCCTCTGGTGAGAGAAAGGCTGCCTGGAACTTGGTCCTGTGTGGTAGGGATAGTGTGTGGCACACCCAGAGCCCTGGAGAGATAATTGGGAGTGTAAATGTGTCAGCACAGACTGTTCAGGGACTGCTGCTGCTGCTGCTGTTACCTGGGCAGAGAGTGTCAGCTGGCAGCACCCCAGCTCCCAGGAGCTGTTCCAGGGGAGGTCAGAGCAGCAGAGAAGCAAGAGGACAGCACAAGAAGAAATTACAGCTCTGCCACCTCTCAGGGCAGGCAGATATTTTTACAAACCTTCCCTGGTGCTGCCCCTGGGCCTGCAGCACTCACCTGCCCTCCTGTCATCCCTGCAGGTGGCTGGGGAGCGTTATGTGTACAAGTTTGTGTGTGAGCCCGAGGCCCTGTTCTCCATGGCCTTCCCCGAGCAGCAGCGGCCGGCGCTGAGGGCGGAGCTGGAGCGGCAGGGCAGCGAGGAGGACACGCTGCCTCTGTCCCACCTGCATGACAATGGCTCCTACCTGCCAGACCTCGGCAGCTTCCCTCCACAGCTCTACAGCAAAGGCTACACCTACTAGCACTGCTGGGAGCACTGTGTGCACGAGGAGGCTGTTTGGTGTTCAGCTGGTGTCAGGTTTGTTCAGGCCGGCGCTGAACTCTGCCCCCCTGCTCTGGTCAGCTCGAGTGTTTGGGTGCACAAGGGGAAAATCACCTGGCAGCAGACAGGGCTCTTGTGTGCTTGTGGTGAAATTCTTGCTGTGTCAGGATGGGGCACGTTCTCAGCTGTGCAGGTCAGGTGCTCGGTGCCTCCAGATGTATCAAACCTGTCACAATCCCCTCATTGCAGAGGGAGGGGATGCTGTCCCAGCAGGGCTTTTTTCATTAAGAAAAAATGAGAAAAATTATGAGAATGCTACAATGCTGCTGCTGACTCCACTCCTCCTGTACATGTCCAGAACCTCTGCATGACCTGCCTTCAGCTCTGACCAGAGGAACTCACTCTGAAAGGCCACTCAAGCCTTCTTCCCAGGATGGCTGCAGGACAATGGTCACAGATCTTGTGCCTTCCTTGAGGAATATCATTGTACATGCGTGCTCCTGCCTCATCACCTCCTTGCTCAGGCCAGGAGTTCCTGCTGTTCGGGCCCTCTGAGCAGGGTAGGTGGAGGCCTTGGCCAGGATTAAGGCAGTCCTGGCCCAAAGGCATTTAGAGGAACCACAGAGGAGCTTGATTGCATTGGGGCACAGGTCAAACCCAAAGCCTCCTTCAGGCAGAGGGATTGTGGGAGGCAGCAAGGCCTGAGACTCAGCTCAGTGTAGTCTTGTGGCTTTTCCAAACTGAAAAACTTCAACAAAGATTCTCAGGATATTTGAAAAGCTGCCAAGCTCTTGAGTGTGCCCAGTCTGGCTAGAGAATTGTCTGAGGCAAGAGAAGAACCTGGTGGAAGCGTGATTAAAAATGCTATACAAAGTAATCTAAACCATACATAGATCTTAATATAGGAATTCAGATTTAAACTCCACAGATATTTGCATGTTTGAGGGGAATTCAGATGTGTTGAAAAGGCAGCTCTCTCTGCAGTCCAATGCAGCACATGCAACTTCACTAAACTGGCAGGTTTTCCACAACAGGTAATGTTTATAATGGGTACCATATCCTGATTAAGAGGTGTTTAATTTAATTTGCACCTCCACCACATTCCCAGTTAGACAAGGAGCAGTATAGTGTACCCATACAGAAAAGGTCTGATTGATGTTTCAGCTGCTGAATACAGAGCATTGCCAATCCTGCCAGCATGGTAGCCTGTAGAAAAAATTCTGTATATTGACTGAAAGCCAGATTTCCCCTGATGATGCTCCCCTGCATGGCTAATGCCAACCCTCCCAGCCTCATCCCTGAGTGCAAGAGCCATGGAAGGCAGCATTCCCTGCCTGAGGAGAGGCCAGACACTCAGAGCACTTTGCTCTGCTGCTGCCTTTGCAGGCCCTGTGCAGAGCCTTGGTGTTCTGACAGTTCCTGACCCTCCTGCACCTCCCTGGCCAGCACAGCTCCTGTGCTGTCCCAGAAGTGAGGGTGAGGGGGAACCCTTCCTTTGGTATAAGCTGCCTTTACTATTTATGAGTGTAAAAATACTATCATTAATAAATTGGTCTGTCTTTGGCCAGTGCAACCTCATTGATTGTTCCTCCTTTACCTTCTGAGCTTGCTTTGCACCTCCCCTGGCACCAGCTCACAGCTTTGATAGCTCCTGCTGCAGCATTCCCAAGGGCTTTACATTTATCCAGTATCCTCTGGGCTCCCCCTCTGTCCTTCCCTCCAGAACAGGAATTCAGTGAGTTCACACATTTCAGTGCAATTTTAGCTGCACGTTTCATTCAGGTTTCTCAAGTCAGGACAACAGATGAACAGCCTCAGAGCAGTTCCAGCAATCAGCAAGGTAAGGTTCCCCTCCTTGAGGAGCAGTGACCTCCAAAGCTCAGAGATTCATAATAACCAGATCAGAGAGTTGGGAATCAATAAATCCACTCAGCATTTCCAGTTGAGCTAGAGTGAGAGGCAGCTGGGATGGGAGTAATAGGCAAGAGTCCTCAAGTTCTCCTGCTGGTCCTGAAAATTACCAGGGGCTTCCAGGGGGGAGATAAACAGCTCCCACACAACTCCATAAAACACTCCCACAGAAGCTTCCATAAGTCAGAGACTAAGGAGGAACTTGTGCTAATTCCTAAGCACCACATCTACCTGCCTTTTCAATCCCCTCCAGGGTGGTGACTCCACCACTGCCCTGGGCTGCCTGTGCCAATGCCTGGCAACCCTTTCAATGAAGAATTTTTCCTAATATCCAGTCAAAACCTCTTCTGGCACAACTTGAGGCTATTTCCTTTTTGCCTATCTCTGATTGCCTGGGAGAAGAGGCCAACACCCACCTGAATCAGCAGGTGAACCCACCTGAATCTAACCTGAATTCACCCACCTGAACCTAACCTCTTGTCAGGGAGTTGTGGAGAGTGAGAAGGTCCCTCCAGAGCCCCCCATGACGCTCATCAGACCTGTGCTCCAGACCCTTCTGAGAAAGATTAAAACAGTTAATGGCTCAAACTTAGTTAAAATCACCCAAGGGCTTTGCCCATTGTAGCAACTGTGCAAAGTAACTGCACCAAAGGCCTCGCCACTCCCCACAATACCACTCCTGGCAGGGACTTGAGATAAGATAAACTGGCACTATTGGCCAACTATCTCAGGTGTAAGAAGTCAACAAGGCTGGGGGAGAAGAATGTATCCACAAAGCAAGCCCAACGCAGCAGCTGTGCTGAAAATTAGCTGTGAGTGGGCTCAGCAGGGGTGCATAGCCCAGACTCATTTGCTGTGGCCAGGTTTGTGCATTCCTTCCCCCAGGCAAAGGGGGAGGAGAGTTTTTGAGTGTGATTTCCAAACCTCTGGTACAGAAGGGTGAACACCCAGCCCCTGGCTACAAGCCAGGTAAGTAGCAGACCCTGCAGAGCCCTCCCTTACACAAACTGGCTCTGGTGTAAAACCCCACAGGTCACATTCACGTGAGAGGAAGTCTTGGAAGGAATCAGTCATCAGAGACACCCCAAAATGCCCCAGATTAATTTCTGAAGACTGCACAGGATCGACAAGTGTTGCAACAGAACCAGTCTGTTGTAAAAGACACTGCAGAACTGCCCTCCCAAGCAGAGGGTGTGTGGGCATTCCCATCTATACCTGCATGTTTATTAACCCACTGAACTCTGTTTCATGGAACCCCCACACCAAGACCAGAAGAGAATCAATGGGACACCACTGGATCCACAGGGTGAACAGCTTTCTACCTAATCTGCCTCTCTGTGACTCATTCTCTCACTCCCCACTTCTCCTTTTCCTATTTATTTCTCCTTCTCTACCTCATATTTGCAGTTAAATAAAATCCATACTGTTGACTTCAGCCTGTGGTCTCATTTGCATCTTAATTCAGGTAGAAGCATCTCTCTAACAACTGGATCATAACACCCTCCCCAGCTCCACTGGCCATCTCTGGAGACCTTCAGCACCTCAACATCCTTTTTGTAGTGAAGGGCCCAGAGCTGGATGCAGGATTTGAGATGTGGCCTCGGGAGTGCCCAGCACACAGAGCCACACCATTTCTGGTGGAGCTGGAAACCCCTGAAGGCTTTGCTGTGCCTGCCTTCTTCAGAAAGAGCAGCTGCACAAGCACATCCCTGTGCATGCCAGGCTCTGCTCAGGATGGCAATAACCACTCTCCTGGCCCTCAGGGAACCATGGAAAATTATCAGGTGAGAAAGCAAAGCAGGAGAGAGGAAGGTGCCTCAGGGGAGTGTGTAAGCTAAAAGAGTTTGTGGCACCTCAGTTCTTGCTGAGCTTTGGTTTATGGCACCTGTTTCCATCTCCCTTAATTGGCTTTAAGCATGTTTTGGAGGCAGTTCCTGTCCTTTTTGCTTTGACTCTCTGAGTCCAAAGTTACAAATTTGGTAATACTCTTTAATTTTATGATGAGACAACATGATGGAAAGCTCAGGACATTTAACATCCCTGCTCACTTTTGTACAGAGAGGTATTTCCAATATAGTTGTTTTTCAGTGTGAAACATTCTTCCACTTCACTGTGTAAAACAACCAGTCAAGCTATTTCTCTTCATTTCAACAATAATTTTAGCGAATGTCCCATCTTCAGAAAAAAAAAAAAATTAAGGTTTCTGCAGCTATGGAGTCAAGTAAATTTTATCTGTTAGCAACAAAAAAAATATTTTACAGATAGTTTGGGCATGACATAGCACACACTGGGCAGTCAGCTTCTTTTTAAAACAAGAAACTGTTATACAATTTTTACAGACATTTTAGCTTTAAGAGCTCATTCTCTTACAAAAACCCAATAGCTGTGATGTCACCAAACATTTTAAGTGAAAATAAAGAACATGGCACATTGTATAAAAGGTCCAAACATTTGTAACCACTTACATTACCAGATGGAACTGTGCTGCAGAGGGAATTACTGGTTGAAAAACCCTTCAGCACGAAGGAGATGGGGATGAAGGGTAAGTCTTGCAGTCTGACCTGTGCCATTGTCCAAATATATTCTAGCTGGGTTTCAAGAATTTTTCCCGCCTTGTCCCAAAACCAGAGATACTAAATATCTCACCAGATGGCTTAAATAAAAGACAAGTAGTTACACTGCATGGGAAAATGCATAAATTTGGTAAAATAGAGAACAGCCTGCTCCCAAAAAGCAGTCACTGACCAACAACGTTAAGCAGAAATAACTCCCTTTTAGCAGGGTAAAGATACAAACTATTCCAGCCTCTATTTGTCTGGTCACTCACAACCTAGTCAGGCTGGTGAACAACCAGTTTTAAATCACCATTTTTTTTGTGTTGTTCAGCTCAGTACCCAGACTCCTGAGTCTTAGATTGTCTCTTAGAAGGGGAATCACTAAAGTGCTCCAAGACCCACTTTGAGAGGCTGCAGTGGCCTGTGCAGCTGCAGCACATCTGGGGCGCCCCTTGAGCTCCTGTTCTGCCAAGGCTGACTGCAGGTGCATTGCACAGGTGAGCTGCATGGGAATGTCTGTCTCCCAGGACCCTGCAACAGTGCAGCAGTCCCAGTCCCACAGGTATGAAAGCAGCAGATGCAGGAGGGAGCCGAGCTCAGCGCCGGCGGAAGGCGCGGGAGATCCTCCAGGCGTTGGGCTCCTCGTAGCGGTTGTAGAGGGGCTCCAGCCTCTGCTGCTTCTTCTGCTTGCTGAGCTTGGTGGGATCAGAGACCTTGAAGAAAGCTGGGGCAAACTCCACCAGCCAGCGAGGATCGATGGTTGTCACCTCCCGCATGTACTCCTTGGTGGTCAGCACCAGTTCATGATACACCACCCTGGAAAAAGGGACAGCAATTCTGGAAATCTGATTTTTCAAACAAGAATCAACAAGATAAGGGCTGGAGGAACTAAACTTGCTCCTTTTAAGCAAGTTTTCTTCTTCCAGAAGAATCACCCAGAAGAGTTATCCTTATTTTCCCCCTTCTACTTCACAACTACTCTTCAGCACAGAACTCATCCCATTTAAAACAATGCTCTCTCCCTCCTCCACACCCAGTGTTTTAAACCCACTTCCACAATAAACACAATTTCAGGCCTCGCCTTGGCTCCAAAAGTCAGTCTCATCTCTGCACAGGCACTAAGTTCAGCAGCAGAAAGAGACAAAAGTAGACTTGAAACTTTTCTCATTGCTAAGGAATCAGCAGCCTCTGCTCAGACCTGTACTCCACAAAGAGCAAACACCACGACTTTCTCTGTTATAAAGTCTGAAGAGAAACAGGAAATCCCGTGCTATTGCCTTCCTTACCATTCAGGCTGCCTGTTGAAGAGGGCACTGGATGGGTGGATGTAGACAACCTGCTGGTCAATGAGTGTCCTATACCCTTCCTGGGGATCCTTCTTGGCTGCATTCCTGAAGAAGCCACTGCAAATGGCCTTCTGGACCCGAACTGTGGCCTTCCCACAGGACACCACATCCAGCTTATGCCTGCCAGACAAGAGTCGCAGAGAAAAAGATTAGAGCTCTCCAGATTTGGATGCAGCTACCAAGATGAGTTTAGCAAATTTTCTTTAGCTATTACAACGTAAGAACAGTAAGACACAAAGTCAGTATTTGTCCTCCTTGACATGCTCACCTGTCCATGATGCCCAACATCTGCTTGCGAATGTCCTGAGCCCGGCGTAAGGACCGGGCCTGGATAAAATTTTCATAGCACCAGGGATTTGAAAACTTATTGTTCTTCCAGGAATTGTACACAGCCAGCAGCGTGAGGTGGTCACCTTCTGTTTGATGGAACTTGGCTTTCTTTTGATCAGCAAGTGCTTGTTTATCCTAACACATAAAACATACATCAATCAGGTATCTACATTATAAAGAAAATCCCTGAACAATACAAATGACACAGGCTCCTTGTCACTCATCACGTTTTAAACCTACAATGAAACAGATGATAAGGATTAAGACAACACAGAATGTTTTTTCCATTTCAGTCCCTATTTTTGAAAGAACACATCAAAGTAAATGGCTCATTTATACTGCAGGAAGCATATGCACACACTGCACTAACTGGTTTTCTTACTGCTCTACAAATTACTTCAGTTATTCATCAAGAAATGTGCTGAAGCAGTAGGTCTGAGCCTGGTTGTCCACACACCTTTCCCCACTTCTCCCATCTGCACATAAAACATTAATCAAATACTGCAGTTACATAGATCAAAACTGAAGTTAACAGACTACCCTGAAGAAGTAGTAATGGATCCAAGACAAACCTGATCCCACCACAGCAGAGCTTGCTGCTTATTGACTTAAAAGAAAGTAGCACAGAATAGAGATGCCATGAAGAAATACTTTCTGTGTATCTGAAAATGCAAAGGCAATCTGAACTCCAGAGCTGAGACCGACTTGGTTTAGGGTGTATGTGTTTGTTGGGAAATGCAAGAGCAATTTTAAGACTTTTCACTTCTACCTTCCCATCTGCAAAGAAACTACCAACAGCACAGCTACAGGCCCTTAAATGAACAGGAACATCAGAGAAGTAGTGCACAAGTAAATCTTCTGACCAAACTACAAGTTTCTTTTGGAAAATATGCTCACTCTTAAACCCCTGAGGCATTCACACCAAGTCCACCCAGAGTGTAACACTGCTGCCTCTGGCTCAGCTCCTCACCTTTGGCCTGTAGAACACGTTCTGCACAGACAGCATGGAGACAATCGTCAGCATCTCCTCACTACATCCCAGATGCACAGACATGATCAACATCTTACACAGCATAGGCTCCAGGGGGAATTCTGCCATCTGCAAGAAACATGTTCAAGGCATTCAGTGAAAAATCTTGTCTTCTCAGTGCAAAAGAAAGCAATGCCCTTTCTCACATATTAACTTTGTAAAGAGGTGTGCTTGACCCAGAATAATTTTACTCAGCATGAAGTAAATTATTTGTCTGTATTCACCATCATAAGAATATCCCAATACTTACAGGAACTTTTTAGACATTAATAAATGCAGATTTATGAATAAAAAGAAACACTAGCTGCTCCTTAAAAAGCAGAAGGTATGTAACTGTGGTAAATGAAAAGCTACCAAGAAACCACATGTGAGTGACAGCAAAAGGAAACCAACAATGACTGCTCTCATGTCATCCCCTGAATACTGACAGCCCAGGCAGTGGTAAGAGGTATTTTATTTTGCCTACCCTGCGCCCCAGTCGAGTGAGCAGCCCCTCATCATCCAGAGCTCCCAGGGTGTAGAGCTGCTCCATGGCAGTTATGAGAGTTTCCATGGGGGGAGCATCCATGAAGTCAAAGGACAGCAAATCATTGATGCCCATAGCCTGGGAGGGATTGGAGAAAAGCCAAGTTAAAACATTCAGAAGGAAGACAACAAACTCCAGTCAGAGATATAACACCAAACAGTGAGGCACTACAAAACTTTAGGCAACCCTAGCCTCATGTCCTTATCCTGACTGCAGGTGCAGCCATGAATACACAGCTGCATCCCTGCACTTGAAATAATGAGCACTTGAAATAATGACCATGACATTCCTGCACTACTCAGCTTTCTGGTCTGTTCTTTTGGTACTGTTCCACACATCCCTCAAGCAAGATTATTCAGCTGAGGAGAAACATAAGCTAAATGCTGCTTTTGGGACTTGTGTCTTGTAATGCAGTGTGGCCTGACAGCTCCACAGGACAGTAAGTGTGCTCCCAGAAAGGGGAATGGCAGCAGCTCTCCCAGCTGTGACTGGGTTAATCCAGGTCACAGACTTCCAGAGGGATGGCACACACATAGACATGCCCAGGTTTGCAGCTCTAAACCCACTCTAAAACAATGTGTCTCATCTGTTAACAATGTAAATGTACCCTACATAGGAAATGCTACTTGAGATTTCTGTTTCTCCTATCTCCTGCAACTAACTTCTCTGTGCAGCTGAAACTCATCATTGAGCTGGATATCCAACAGAGTAACCCTCAACAGAAAAACACAGGAGCAAGTCCAGTGCCTGAGAATTGCTTTCGTTGAACTCTCCCTTCCAAACTACCTCTGTTCACTAGAAGGATCTGAAATTACAGCACTACTTCCTAGACTCAAAGGCAGAGACTCATTTATTGAAACAGCATCCTGGCTTGCTACAAGCTGGTGAAATACCTACCTTCAGGGAGAGCACTGTACTGGCCAGATTGGTTCTCTGGATTTCAGGCACGTTGGTAGTTAGCATCTCATCTCTATATGCACGTTCTGTGTATAACCTGTAGCATTTTCCTGGGCCTGTTCTCCCAGCCCTGCCTGCACGCTGCTTGGCTTGAGCCTAGAGAGAACAAGGCATCTCAGTGAACAGGTACAAACTGGAACAGGTGAAAACAAGTAAAATAAAATGGTTATTCACAATTTTACTTGTATTGATAGAAAGGTTTTCAATACAACACAGGGAAGTATGTATTCTGTAGGCACAGCCTCAAGGAGCCCCATGGAGCTATCAAAAATGTGGGTTTATCATTGCCTCATTTGGCTCACTTGTGCTTGGATGCCACATTGGCAAGACACACAACACCCATGGGGAGAGCCAAACACAGAATATGTACCTGAGAAATCGGTGTCACCACCAGCTGGTCAATTCCAGTCTTGGAGTTATAAACTTTCTGCTTCACAAAGCCAGGATCAACCACATAATATATTCCATCAATAGTCAAAGATGTCTCTGCAATGTTGGTGGCAATAACAACCTGCAAATGACAGTTTGAGTCAGCACCAGTTCTGAATCAGGCTGCCAAGCCCACCCCACCACTCAACTTCATCCACTGGTATAATATGAGCAGTTTGTTACAAATGCAACCACTGTCTCTTAATGCTGAAAGGAGAAATGTGATCACAGGGAACAGAAGGAAATGTTATCTACAAAGATGGACAGGTTTTAAGTATCTACCTTTGTTTAAAGTTTGGGCAAAAAGGGACAAGAGCATGATAAAATCCACAATTAAAAGCAAGAGAAAGCTTGTAAACAGACTGCACTGACTTCAGGGAGATTTTTTACCTATCAGCCTAATACAGCCTGTATTCAGAGAAAAATCTTCCTGAGAATGTATCTATAGATATTCACTAGCAGCTTAGTAGGAAATTTACTTCCATCCAACAGGAACCACACTTAGATTTTAGATTAACTGAAGTTAATATCATTTAAAAACTGCATTAAATAACACACCAAGAACATTCCATACAAAGGTTTGCTACACCAGATGTTTTTACATGTGTTCAAAGGCTTAGATAACTTGAGATGTATACAACCAAAAATATGCTCTAAGCTGTAAATCATCTTTTCTCCAAAAACTTTATCCTTTCAGCAGTGTAATACACCCCACTATTAAAATGTATCAGCAGAGGATGAAAGAGCACATGGATGAAATTACCTTTCTGCTCCCTGGTGGGGCTGGGTCAAAGATCCTGGTCTGCATTTCACTGGGCAAAGCTGAATATACTGGTAGGATAATTAACTCTGGAACATCAGGTCCTAGAGATTTCATCCTCTCATAGAGGATTTCACAGGCAGTGTCAATCTCTTCCTGGCCAGTTAGAAAGACCAAAATGTCACCTACACAGGAAGTAAATTAAAACATCCACAAAATCAATTCTGTTTAGTATAACTCCTGCATTACCATATTTTCATTCCTCATGTTTTCCATTGATGAGGATCCAAAACTTTTGCTAGCCCCTGAGTAGCAGCTTTTAACCAAAGGCAACAGACTTCAGTCTTTCACCCAGCTTTTTCAGCATTTTAGTTACTGTATTTGCAAACAAGAAATAGTCCTGACAGCATTTTGCTCACATTACTAACATAATCCATGTCTTACAGAAAGACCTTGCTCAGAGGTCTTTAAATCACCAATCACCATTCTCTACTCACCTGGTGGCTCTGTTAAATGGATCTGCATTACTGTAATCAGACTGGCATCCAAATAATCTGTCTCTGGCTCTTTTGTGTACAGAATTTCTACTGGGTATGTTCTGCCAGGAATTGTGAAGATTGGTGCTTCATAGAAATACTGAGAGAATTTCACAGCATCCAGCGTTGCTGACGTCACTATCAGCTTCATGTCCTGCCGTTTCTGCACTGTCTGCAGGAGGACAAAGTTCTCAAGTCATTTATTGCCTTTGGAACTATTAAAGCATGGCATTTGACTGAAGTCGAACAAATACAACCAGAAATAAAAGGTGTTTCCACATCTGAGTAGACGGGCAGCTCATGCCAGTACCCAGAATTTCAGAAAATTGACCACTAAGGTCCCACTTGCAGCCTCCCTTAGCAACATTATCACAAGAAAGCTTTTGGCAGAGGAGGATGAGCAAAACAAGAACAATCCCCTGTTCATCCACCATTATGAACGCCCAGGATGGCAAATTCTCATGTTTCTGCTGCATTTTGCTTGCTCTGCCTTCACACAGAGGCTCAATTCACTAAGATTCAGACCATAATCCCTTAAGAGCATTTGCTCTTGAAGCACATGTATGAACCTAACTTGTGTGACTTCACCTTTGCCCATGCTCTCCTACCCACACAGAGGACACTGAAGCAGTAAAAATCCAGTGCTCCATTACCTTCTTCAGGAGCCCAAAGAGCACATCTGTGTGTATGGTCCTCTCATGGGCCTCATCCAGCATGATGATGGCATACTGGGTCAGATCTGGGTCTATCAGGCACTCTCTCAGTAACATCCCATCTGTCATGTATTTGATGACAGTCTCAGGGCTGGTGCAGTCTTCAAATCGAATGGTGTAGCCAACCTGGAAGGAAGAATTGCACAGAAACAGAAGTTACACAGTTATCAGCCTCATTAACTCCCACTTTGATTATTCCACAAACTCACTTTACAGCCTACAAGAGAATAGACACAATAGACATAAGAAAACTAGCTCCAGTACTGATTTTTCCTACTTTTCCTCATGCTTATTTTGGCATGTTCTTCAACATGGAAACTCACCTCTTGCCCCAAGCAGCAACCAAATTCCTCTGACACCCTCTTTGCAACAGACATTGCAGCCACTCTGCGAGGCTGAGTACATCCAATCTTTCCTCTTGAGGTGTATCCTGCCTCAGCCAGGTACTGGGTAATCTGGGTTGTTTTCCCAGATCCTGTCTCTCCAATAACAATCAGAATCTGGTTGTCATGCACAGCCTAGAAAAGATCAGAAAGCATACACTTGTTAAAATTTTTAAAAAATCAAAACAAACCAAACAAAATCAGCATGGGCTATCTGGGACTAGACTGAGCAGCTCTGGCTCTTGCTTCAATTGACCCAGACCAAAAATCACGTAAGTATTCCTACTGATCAAGTGAGCAACCTGTTCAACTGCTCAGCTTACTTACCCCTTGCTCACATGATCTTAGTATCAATTTTGATTTACATTAATAAATATCTGGAACTTCATTAAAGTATACAGATATATATAGTACTTTAAACGACATATTCTGCACTTAAAATTATCAGCTGGCTATTCACCCATCAAAAAGCTAAACCAAGACTATTTATTTTAAATTACTGCTTGCTCAAACCAGAATGCCTTTTCACAAGTCTTACTTGTATCAGCTGCTCCTTCAGTCTGAAGATTGGGAGACTCTCTCTCTGTTCAATGATGGAAAGCTGGGTCTTCTTACCATAAGAAGCTTTGTTGCCACCAAATGCATGTTTCTTCCACTCTGGGATATCATTTGGCATCATCCCAATACCTCGCATGTTTGCAGCTATTTGTCTTCCATCCACTAGAAAAGAAATAATTTCATCTTTACACCCAGATTCACACAGCACAGACCCTGATGATCCTGCTCCAACTACTCCATCATCCAGGCCTTCTACTCTGTGTGTTTAAATGCTTTTTAAGTTTTGAAGTGGATATCCCCACTATTACAGGATGTACCTGTACACCTCCCTTGACATTCCTATTTCCATTTCAGTGGAAAAGCATTTCTTCTTTGACTCACTTTTCAAGTGTGGCAGACCAACACAGTATGAAGACATTTCTCCTGGGTTGCTCAAGTAGCACAAAAAAGGCACCGTTCACCTGTGCTCAGACATACCATCAGGGAGAGGATCCACCCAGTGTGTGTTGAGGCCCATGGGGATGGAATCCATCTCTGCTTCTCTCTGGGCTTGTTTAAGTTCTCGCCTCTCTTTAGCTAAAGCACTTTGCATCATGGCAGCCTGGGACAAGGAACCATCTGGATTCTGGAGAGCAAAAAGAAAAGACTTCAAGCACTACCATTCCTTCACCTTCAATTATCTTTCTGTTGTCACTGTCCTTTAGAAGCACTTTTTAAAAATGCTTTAAAAATTTTAAATTTTGTTTATTAGATTTCCAGGGTATTTCCATTAGGTTAGCCTCATGAACTTTCATAGTCATAACTAATATGGAGCATCCTTACACTGCCCAGTCAGAAGGATTATAGGCACAACCAATGAAAAGTATTTCAAAAAATAAGAAAAAAACAGAACAGAGAAATTTTGTTCTAACACACCTATGTAAAATGGCATTTCAGTTCCACTTCACAGTCACCAGTTAAGTTAAAACCCAGCTTTATTTAGAAGTAGTTCTGTGGTTATGTTTTTCAGGGCTCTCAGTAATGAGCAGGTGAAAACTGGTTATTACATTCCCAAATATTTATATCATTTAATCAAGTACATTGGTTTTAGCCCTAGAAAGAGCTTACCTTAACTATTTTAATGGGACTCATATCCATGCTCTGTTTAGTGTGACCTCGAAGAAATGGTGGCTCTTCTTCAACTAGCTCAATCTCAAGATCCTCATCTAAAATTCACAAGTGACAATTGTTACAGAAAAGTTAAACATATTTTGGGTACATAAAAGTGCCTCTTCAAATGCTTCCCGTGTATTCTTAATGATACTCTTAAAACTCCTTATAATATTGAAGAACTCCTTAGAATACTAAAGATATTCTTAAAACTCCTTAGGAGTTTTAAAAGTGAAAACACTGCAAATGCAGTGTTTAAAATGCACAGACAGAGCATATCCAAATGCCACTAACAACACAGCCAGAGGAACCCTAGTTCCAAATACACAAGATGACAGAAAATTGTGAGATGTTTTATAGTTACTTCTATCATCAATATATTTTTGAATCAAAATACATCCAGAAAGACAAGGAATTTACAACAATAAGACTGCTGGGAAATACTACCTTCTTCATCATCAACTTTAGGAAGAATCCCAGTCTCTTCATCAAAGTCAGGAAACTCTTCCTTGGAAAGCACATTAGCTGCAATCATCTGGGAACAGAATGAATACACCATGAGTATGTCCCCATGAATGAACACAACTCATGCCTATGACTCAGTTCTAACCCCATTCCTGTGAAACAGGAACAAAGGAATGGTCCTGTATCCTGTATCCTCTCCCCAAGTCACCCTGCCTCTGACCCAACAGTCCTTTTGTTACCCCAAACAGCAAGTAAACAGTCCCAGATCAGAAGCCAGCAATTCCTAATTAATGAGTAACTTACACAATCAATTAATCCAGGAGCTGTATTCCAGTTCATTAAAGGCCCTGGCAACTTTACCACCTCAATCCTATTTCCCTGGATGCAGCACACACCTGTTTTATCTCCCACTTCTCCGGGTCTGAAATGCGCGTGAGGCGTTTGCGTTCCAGGCTGTCGTCCTCCACCTCGGGGGCGTTCACCAGGGACAGGTGGCTGGGTCTGTCTGGGTTCCTCATGGAGGTTTCTTCATTGATTTCTCCAACCAGGTTCCTTCTACGGTTTGGGTTCAAGTCTTCCCCAGTGTCTTGATCAACATCCTGCATTAGATGGATTGATTAATCAATCAACTCTACATTTATTAACCCTGGTGCTTTCTAATGTCATTAACAGCCCATTCACAGAAAATACTGCTTTGTAGGCTTTTTGGTTTTTTCAGCTGGTACTGCCAGGTAAGAACATCCTCAGGCGTGGAACACTTTACTCTGTCTTGGCAATAGCAGTGATTTAGTTTAAATTTAAAAGCTTCTCTCCTACTGAAAAAGGAAGACAAACAGCAACAGCTTGAGGTTTGTCTTGCCTTGCCTCTTTGTTATCATGTCAAGCCAAGCAATTGTTAGGAACACTACATCAAAACTAAGAACCTAGAGAAAACATGTAAAAAGTAATAGGCCACTTAAATACAGAATGGTAACTCAGTTTTTAACTCCCAATTGAATGGTTATATATTAGTTTCCACCAAAAAGAGTGAAAAATAGCAAAAAGAGGCATCATTTTAAGAATTTTAGCATCTCTGTACCTTCATGCTCAGGCTGGTTTTGGATCCAGTAAAAGATAACACTTTGACTTTCACTCTTTGTCCTTTGCTCACAACATCAGCAACATTGGCAACTCGTCCTTCTCTTCGCAGCTCTGAGATGTGAACCAAGCCTTCCCAACGTTTCCTGGGAGTGAAATAGAGGGGCATGAGAGGGGCACATTATTACTCTGACAGCCCTTCAGATCACTCAGAATCTATATTAAAATATGATGCTTGCAACAGATGGTGTAGGTTCACAAACTGGTTTTTGTACCGAGAATTTTATAATTCTCCACTGTCAAATTTATTTTCCTGAAATAGCCCTTCAAAGTCCAGAATACCTGCTGGTACCTTCATCACATCCTTAAGGTATCAGCAGAAAAGAGAACTGAGCTGAAATGGTACCAGACCTATTGTAAACATCAAAGGGTACCTTAGTCCTTCCAGCTGCACAAAGCACCCAAACTGCATGATGCTGGTGACTTTGCCGTTGTAGATGTCCCCGATGGAAGGCTCCTCAGCTGGTGGTCGGTCTATGTGCTTGTCTCTCCACCTCTCATGGCTCTTTTCAAGGTACTTTTCCCGATCCCTGCGGTCCTTACTGGGACTCCAACTTCTGCTCCTTGACCGGTATCTGGATTTGCCCCTGCTCCTGTCCCAAGTCCTGGAACGAGACCTGGAGCGAGATCTGTGCCTTCGCTTCCTGTCCCTGCTACGGCTTCGGCTCCTCTTCCTTTTCTTTGCCCTAACAAACCAAAATTGGATCTTTGCAGTGGATTTCCACCTCAGGCAATGAGAGCAGCCAAGACCTTCCCCCCAGACACACAAGGCACCTACCGATGGTCACTGCCCCTCTGCTTGCCCTGCCTGTCTGCACTGGGCATCAGAGCTTCCAGTTCTTTCAGGGCATCAGCTGCCACTTTCACATCATCTTCATCCAGCATATTCTGCAAGAACAGAAAACTGATGCCTCTTTCTGCAAAAGGGCTGATGAAAAGCTTGTCACAAATAATTAATCTACAGAATTATCATCATACATGTATCTATTTAGAAAGAATGCAAGATAAAAAAAGATCAGGCTCAATACGTGATAAAGAAAAAAAGTAATAAAGCACTCTCCCTATTTGGGCACAATATTGAGACAATTCTACTTTTATACAATAGAAAGCTCCATATCAATGCCCCAAATTGTTACAAAAATAGAAAGTGCAAGTCCCTCATAGCATCTGAATAGACAATATTTTTAATTAGTTTATAACACATCATTAAATTGAACATTATGTAAGTAAGGCCAGGCTACAAATTTCATGTCACAAGAGTCTCATCTTCCACATATTCTGCAAAATACTATCAACATGGCAATTACTAACAGCTCTTCTCTGCAACAATGTGCAGTAACACCAGCCTTCTACCTCTTCTACATTTCATTTCCCAAAGTTTGCATTTATCCATGCATTAGGGAGAGAAAAAAGGTTGAAAATAACTGGGGAAAAAAAAAGTTTTTACACAGTCACAAAAGAAATCTGAAATGACCAACTTACCCTGATGTTGGGATTGTCTGGCCTGCAAAGGGCTGGATACAATTCCCTCAACTTTTCTTTCTCTGATTTGGGTTTGACAACTGCCTCTGATTTTGAGATTAAAAAAGAAAAAAAAAGCACAATGAAACACAAAACTTAGAACTGCTACAACAATTCACTCTTCATTTTTCTATAATTGAATATAAAATTTAATTTTCATCTGAATGCAAAGGTTGATACAGCTTTTACAGAGATTCAATTCAAGGAATACTGTGTTGCCTCCCTTCAAGCAAAATTCTGATCATTAGCAAATATTAGAAAGACTGAACACTCTGAGCAGCACACTCAAAATAACAGCAGCAGGATGCATGGTGCAACAGGATTTGCCTTACAAAATAAAAACAGAAACTGCACCAGTCTCAGCCAACACTGAGCCACTGGCCCCATGTACCTTTGCTGATGGAGGGTTTTGGTGGAGGCCGCATTGTCTGTATAAGACGTAGCAAGTTACTGATGAGGGAATCCTGAAAAAATTAATAAAATACTTCAGGAAATGACTGCAACACCTTCATTATTAGAACACACAAGGGAGGGTTTATTCACAGGACAAAAAACACTAAATTCTGAAAATGCAGGGTGATTTTTAGAAACTATCACTGGACTTCGTGAATGCCCTAAAAAGGCACAAGTTGAACCCAAAAATAATTATGATAATTTCATCAAAGTGGCTTTTCTGTTAATCATTCTTAATCACCTGTTTAATCCAACCACAGTTGTTCCTGAGGAATCAACAAACACAGTATATAAGCATCATAAAAAGAATTATGACAACATCTGCCTTCATGAAAAGTTGTTTTTTCTGTATTTTATATGCTCAACACAACAATAACCAGTTTGAATCCTCAGGAAGATGCTTTTCAAAGACTACAAAAGTTTTAAAAAATATGAGGACGGGGAAGGCAGGGGAGACAGGAATATCAGAAGCTAATTAGTAGGTAGTTTTCCAATTGAAAAAAAAATAATAACTCCTCACAACTTTTCTATTTTTAAAATAGAAAGCTCTATAAAACATAGCACAGGAAGAATAATACAAACGTTCAGGTGCCACTTACAGTGAACTCGGCACCATTCTTCAGAAGAATTGCCTTAAATGAGTCAAACGTGGTATTTTTCTCGGCAAGACTTATCACAAACTCAGCTGTGAGGGAAAAAGCACAAAGTAAATTGGAACAAGAAAGTAAAAAGCAGAGTAAGGACTGCACATGGGGCCAGAAGCTGCTGGGGCCCCTGTGGCTGCTGCGGGCCCGGGAGATTCTCCCCAGCTCTCCCCGGCAGCCCGGACCGAACCGTCCCCTCACGCTCACAAGTTCTCTTTTTAAGAAAAATAATGGCTTTTAACGTCTAAATTCGAAAAGCACCTTCACAAAACGCATCCGGCCCCACGGAAAGGGTTAGTACGGCCCTGCGCAAGCCGGCCTCTGCCCGGGAACCGAGCGGTGCTCACCGGCACCGGGAGCGCCCCGCAGCTGCCCGAAGGCCGCGCCCGCCCCGCTTACCCAGGTCCTTGTCGTTGATGCCCAGGTGGTTGTCGAGCTCGGTGCACACCTTGGACACCAGCGACAGGTACTCGAGCTTGGCGAGCTCCTCGGCCGCCGCCAGCTCCGCCATGGCCGCCACGGCCGCATCCGGGGCGCGGCGGAAACGGCGCCGCGACGAGAGCGGG
>WBNO01024084.1:67286-86904 GCA_013400575.1 Peucedramus taeniatus
GGGCCCGGGACGGGAGCGGGCGGGGCCCGGGGCGAGAGCGGGCGGGCAGCGGGAGGGCTTTGCCGGGCACTGAGCCTTGATGCGTGCACGGCTGGACGAACCGGCGCGGCCGTGGAAAGGCTTTCCTTTACCCTTCCTTTTCCGTAACCAAAGCGGAAAGGCGCTTCCGTTTCCAGCAAAGGCGGACGAGCTGCGGTGCCCCGAGTGTTGCGTTCGGGGCACACCCCGGGTACGGAGAAGGGCGCGGGGAGCGCACCCCGGGCCCTGCGGTAGGAGAGCGGGCCCCGCTTCTGTCCCCGGCCCCTCAGGCCCGCCCTGTCCCCCCCTGCCCGCCGGGCACGGCCAAAGCCCTGAGTGGCGAGTGAGGGCCAGGGCAGGGACACAGCCGGGCTGCCGTGGCCACCGCCCGTGCTGGCCCAGAGCCCGCGGCAGGAGCAGGGCGAGGAACCCCATCCCAACCCCCTAGGGCCTGTGCTCGCCCGAAATAAGATACAGAGGTCACATCTGCTCTATAGAATATATTATAAATTATATCATGCATCCATTAACAAAATATACAAAGCCAACAGAAATATATCTATCTTAAGCCTGAGCATACAGCATCTAAACCCTAGTAAAAAGTAACCTAAAGAGAACAGCATCTCACACTTGCCACTTCAATCCTCAATGAAGTGTTCCTCTCAAATGTTTCAGTTTTGTCGTTTATAGAACACATGAACATTCCAAGTACAAAGGTACACATGGCAAACATGGGTCCTGCTGGGCCTGACAGACCCAATACAAACACACTGTGCTTCAAAGTGTCATCAGCTTCTGCATTTCAGCCCTGTCCTTTCCTCCTCCTCCTCGTTCTAGAGTTGGCATTAATCAAAAGATACTCAAAACAACACACCCAAGTTAAGGTGGAAAGTTACAGAAGGATCTTTAACTGGTCCACAGCACACAGTTGTACTGGTGTACAGAGAGATGGGAAACACTGCAAAATACTTCTACTGTATTTCAAAATAAACATTTAAGAGTATATCTTCCACAATCTATAAAAATAGGTTTAAAACTGAAGTGGTATGATACATCTGTTTTCTTGAACTATTTTAATGGTATTTTATCTCTATGGATACTAAGTCTTTTAAAAATTACTGATAACCTGGTCAGCAAAATACTGACACTGCTTCAGCTATACTGTGACAAAACAGAATACTAGTTTGAAGAAGGAGTAATATAAAATATTTTAGAATCAATGGTCTCTCACTGCAGCAAGGAAAAAATGTTTACTTGAAAGTAAGAATGTAGCCAACACTGTCACCTGCTGAGGGACTGAACTCTGAGGAGTTATCCATGGAAACCCCACTGCACAGCAGTGTCTGGTGCTCATTTATGTCATTCTTCAGAATCAAATCTCTCAGCATATTCAGAAGGGAATTCTTAGATTTCCAAATTAAATATGGGCATCTAAAAATCTTACAAGAAAAATGAATTCTATAGATCTGGCTATGGAAACACAGGACCAGCTAAAACCATCAGAGGAGAACTGTACATTTGAAAGTGCTTAAGTTAATGCATTTTTCAAACTCTAATGTAAAGTTATATGATCCCTGCTTCAAGCATTCTTTCCTTTCCTAAACATTACCAAAATTTGTACTCCAGCTCAGGTCTGGGGTCCTACAAATTCTTGCATTTTTAATGTGGTATTAAACAGAGTAAAATGTTTGCACTGTACTGAAAAAAGGTAATGGTCAAATTTTTCATATTTTTACAAAGAGCCTGTAAAGATTCCTAGAAAAGCCTTTCCTACCCTTACACTCCATTTTTAACAAAATATTTTATGTAGGTTATACTTCTACTGTTAGAGATCTGGTGTGCACTATCATTACTGGTTCAATTGCTGGTGGTAATTCTCCTGCTTCATTCTGCTACAAGAAGCAACAACTTTACTGGTATTCATCAGTTCAACTGCAGTTACACTTTTAGACTTTTCAAAAGTCATTTGACGATTCAAGATGGCTTTCTTTTATGAGCAACTTCTTTTTCTTAAAATACTTTTTAAGATTGAAATTTGTCACTTTACTATCACACATTGTAAAACCAAATACTAAATCTTCAGAAGAAACAAAGAAACTCCTAGTTTCAGGCATCTCTTGTAAATTAAGCAGGACTACATTTTACAGCAGCATTTTACACTGGTTTCTATTCCAAAGCTAATTAAGCCAACAAAAAATTTCCAGCTGCCTAAAAAAAAAAAGGTATATACACAATGAAATGGGAAGTTCTAACCTGGGTACAAAGTTTAGCTCTACATGATTCCCTGGAAAAGGATTTGATCTGAAATCAGAGATTTAAAGACTACTCATTTAACTATGAGGTCCAAATAATATCTGAAATTCCGGTATCCATTTTAAGAGATGCCACAGGAGTTGCTTGACATTTCCATAAGGGTAAAAAGAAAAAGAAGTCAAATGCTCAAAGAAAAGCTGAAGTTTTAAGTCAAACCTCCAAACAGAGAGCAGCTGAGGAGCAGCCTGCTACTCTTGCAATCTTTAATTAGAGTTTACTCAATGAAGACTATTCCTCTCTCCACCAGGCAGGTTTAGCACCTACTGCACCACTCTCTGTTACTGATCTGAAGCAATTCAGTCACCACTTCAATCATGTTATTGTTGTGCTTCTTCAGCAGTCTCAAGTTTAACTGCCTGTCACAGAATCCCATCTCAACCAGACTGGACAGCAGAGTGGCAGTCTGCTCTTCTGGAGCTGCAGGCTGCTGAAAACAAAAGACAGTAAAATAAGTTTAAAAAGCTTATTTACTTTTTGCCATTTGAACTAGGTGCCCTGCATTACACTAGAATCAAACTGAGGCACAGAGGCTCTTCTGGCCCCATTTAAGTCATTTATAATCCCTTTCACTGCTCATTTACAAATGCAAGCTATTACTCTTAACATGATGTTACAAGAGATGTTTTCATCCCTATGGAATGGATTTCCCAGTCTCCTGAGAGCAGCAAGCCTCAAAGGGAAGCCATCAAACTTACCATTTTACTCTTATATTAACTCCAATATAGAATATTGATATACTTAAAAACCATACACCTGTAAACTTAAGGTTGTCATTCTATGAAACTCACATAGCACACAGAAAGACATTCACCTGTTCAATAATGGGTGGTCCAGCAAATAATGCTTTGTAGGCAGAAGCAGCAACTGACAAAGCTCCTTTCATGAGTTCTCCTGCAATGCTGCTGCCTTGAGGGTACCTGTGAAGAGACCAGGTGCTGCTTTAGGGTCAGTAAAGTCAAGGGTTTGTTTCAGTGAAATGCAAGTCCTGCCTGTTGAGGCAAGGACTGCTGGATGACAGCCTGTGATCCAAAGGAATCAGCAGTGTTTGGGAAGTGAGCTGTACAAGAAGCTCATTCCTCTGTCTTGACACCTTCTATTAAATTGTGGGTGTATGCTTCCTGTGAAGTGACCTTTTGTAAAGAGTTTAGTGTTCTCATCTAGAAGAGAACAGACCTACATGAAAGCTGTGCACTGACACATCCATTCAGGGTAGGGTAACTTCTATTTGTTTTCTATGAATACTTAAGTTACTTAATATTGTACTCAACATTTTGACTTACTTCTCCAGTTTCAGTATTTTAAGACTACTTTATAGCTAGCTTGTAAAATCCCCATTCTAAGAATCTTGAGATTTTCCAGAAAAAAAACCCCACAGAATTTTAGAAGCATTCAGCTTGAGTTCTTCATTAACTCTGGCTTGCCAGTTCTGCATCCTTTTGATTCGTGCCCAAGTAGAAACCAAGATCTTATGAAAACACAGCATGCTGGCTTTAAGAAGGGAGACCTCTCTCCACATTAATGCCTGTATGAAATCTGTAGGCCAGAGCTTTTTCCTAGGTGTCTAATTAAGCTGTTCTCAGTCTAAAATAGTGTTTGTGGAGTCAGAGCTTCAGCTTCATTACCTCGGGTATTCTGAGAACTTAGTGAGAAATGCAGAAGATCCTGGCCCATGATTATCTTCACCACTGGGTTCTGGAAGAGGAAGACAAAATGTCAACATGTCCAGTTAATGACAATTAAGCTGGAGAAATGCAACATATACATAAACAAGAAAAATTGTGTCTCAGAACAACAGTAATATTCTAAGTTTATTTAAACAGACCAGGTATCCATGATTCTCACTGGAGTGAAAGCAGTCAGAAGATTTGCAGAACTATATGACTGATCATCAGTGGTGTTTAACACAAGAGGAACTGCTGTCTCAGTGACTGTAACAGCAGCTTAAATAATCACTCATTAATTCCAGAGCAAGGTAATTTTCCAGATGCCTGTAAGTACTTTTGAGTATCCTCTTACCATTTCCCATAATAGATGTTCTTAAGTGATCCACAAAACCAATTATTTCTTTATTTGCAACATCCATATAGCAAAAGTTCAACACCCAGAGAAAAAATGAAATCTTTACTTGGGAGATTTCTGTTCTCCTCAAGAGAAATGAGACATAAAATTCAGTATTAGGCATAAGGAATAGGTGATAGCAATAGTCTGCACCCTTCATTAAATATGTCAATACCTTCTCTTTGTATTTGATCATGAGGAGCAGAAGAGATATGCTCTGAAGCTGGTGTGTTTGGTTCTTGGAAGGTAGAATTCTGAAGAGATGAAAGACTCCTGAGAACATAAGGCAAAAACATCACTATTTTTATTCTACATGTACACACATAAATAAGTCACGATCAACAGAAAAAAGAAAAATCTTCACATGCTCCCTTCTCTCCCTCTCTTGCACTCACCTAAATCAGTGAGTACAGTCTCTATAAAAAGTTGCAGGATATAAGAACATTTATATATGTATATAATAAAAATTTTGTTACAACAATTCCTATTTGGAAAGTAGTAGACCTTGCAGACTCTAGAGCAATACCAGCATCACCATTTTGTTCTTGTCCCCAGATCCTACCTTTGTGCCTGGGGTAAGCTGTCCACAGCCGCTGGACTTAATGGTACTGCAGCCAGTGCTTGGGAAGTTGTCAGTGTATCAGTGACCCTCTGGATCTGTGGCTGGCTTCCCGCTTCTGGGTCCTCTGCTACTGTTTCAGCTTCTCCTGTCTTTTCTAAACCAGGCTGAGAAAGAGCTGAACTATACATGGAGTCACCCAACGGCCTACTGGTGTCAAAGCACTCAGGGAGAATAATGATATAGTCCTCTGAGGAGGCAGAGGAGCACTGACTCTGAACATCATCTTTATCATCCTCCTCTTCATCACAATTGCCAGTACCACTATGGGGGCTTGTGCTCGCAGACAGTGGAAGGTCCCCTAGTAGGAAAAAAGTGAGGTATTAACCATTGTCCATTTTGTATGGACAACAGCAGAGACAGAATTGTCCCAGCTGTAAGAGACAAGTATTCAGAAACAACTGTAAACCTTAGCTGCTGCCATTAATGGTGTAATTTTCCCTGTTGTGGGGAGGGTGTAGTGTGAAAGAGTAATAATGTTAATGTTAACCCATTGCAAATACACTGCTGGCATTAATGCTTATAGTAAAAACTGGAGTAAGAGCTATGTAGAGAACTTAAATTGTAGCTTTCAGCTCCTAAATTACACATGTTAGAAACAGGTCAAAAATATTTCAAGCTACATGTACAAAATATGGAGGCACCAGTCATGTATAACGTATAAGCACTTATTTGAACACCCAACTGGAACCTTTTGGTCTCAATTTCGCTTATTTAAAATCAGCTGTTAAACTAACTACTTGATAAAGTACTGACACTGATTTTCTGATGTAATGATTCTCACAACTGGGACAATTAATTATTCTCCTCATCTAATGAAGATCAATTTCCTAGAACAGTGTCAAATCTTACACGATTTTTTTACAGCTTTATCTTACCTTCAAGCCCATTTTACTTACCACATGAATTTTCTGTCACTGGCTCTGACTGATGAATCTTTGCTTCCTTTTTGGAAGTGGAATTACTATTTATCATAGGAGATTCTTCAGTTATTGTATTGCAGCTGAAGGTGTCTTGCAGTGTTTGTAAAGAATCTAATAAAACCAATCAGGAAAAACAATTTAATGGTATCAACCACCTGAGCTGGGCAATTTGTGTCTCATGTCTGACTGCAAACAAGTCAAACCAGAGAAGGCAGCTCATGACAGTACTTACTCTGGAGGATTTTGGGGTTTTTTTGTGGGGGCTTGTGGTCAGGTGCAGCATCCAAGGTCAGAGATCGAATTACAGTTTCACAGACAAACTGAGTCCCACTCATATCTTCTTCCCCTTCCTCCTGGTTCAATCCATGTTCAGCTTTCACTTTCACCACAGAAGAGTCCACAGAAAGGCAGGCTTCTGCCACTCCTTGGAAAGGGAAACATAACAGATTTTACCACCACAACAAAGAAATGTAACTATAAGAAGAATTTTTTACACTAGCCACTGCTAATATTGATTCTGTGTGTTAGTTCTTTCTAAAAATTCAAGGATTTTTGAATTCAGCTCAAGTTGAACACAAAAGTGATTGAGAAGTATGGGGAGCACACCTGGAGTGTCTGGAGTATAACCTAGTCTATAAAGGGCAGATCATTAATTCTCCCAACAATTCTAGTGGTCAGACAAATCAAAAGAGGCATTTAAAAGGACTTTATACAAGGGTATGCAGTAACAGGACAGCAGGGAATGACTTTAACATGGAGGAGGGTATATTAAATTAGATATTGGGCAGAAATTCTTCCTTTTGAGGGTGGGGAGGCCCTGGCACAGGTTGCCCAGAGAAGCTGTGGCTGCCCCATCCCTGGAAGTGTCCAAGGCCAGGTTGGACAAGGCTTGCAACAGCCTGGGGTAGGGAAAGCTGTCCCTGCTCATGGCAGGGAGGGTGGAACTGAATAATCTTTAAGGTCCCTTCCAACCCAAACCATTCTGTGATTCTATGATTTCCATTTCCAATCTATATATATTATGCTCCAACCTCTATAATCACTAATACAGTGTCAGACTCCAGGTTGATGAGTCAAACAACCTCTTCTTTTTTTTTTTTTTTTTCCAAAGAGGGGGAAGACAGGAGTTAGAATTCCTCTTAGACATCAGGTTTGCTGACTACAGAGAAGTGACAATATCCTCCCTTCACCCCCAAGCTCCTCAGGACTACTGCTTACCAGGCACTAGTTTAAATCCACTCCCCTCGTTCTCCTCCTCTATCTGACCTAAGCCAGGTTTCTCCAGCAAGGGGCTGTCACGTGGCAAAGGGGACATGCATGGAGTCATGTCTGGAAAACAGAGGGAGCAAAGATAATTGGAACTAAAGGAGAAGGAGCCTCCATGAGGTTACATTTTTTTAAAGTTATTCTTTTTAAGGGACATTCTTTCAAGACTGAAGAAACTGAGTTATTTTGAAAGAATCTGGTGGAATAAACAACTAGTTTTGCATTACTCTGGCACTGGCTGTGCAAAGAAAATGGCAGCATTCCTCAACATCTGGAATGTTATGTTCTTGGGGATATGAAGGTGAAAAGAAGCCAAGTCTGAAAACCACAAAGGATTTGCTCAAGAGAGCACACAGAATACAGGAGCCTTACCAACAGGAGTATTGTGTGGCACTCGCTCCAATTCCTGCACAATATTAATGTCCAACAGCTCAAAGGACAGCAAATCCTACAGGAAAAAACACACACAGTTCCCATGAGCAAACTCTGAAACTCAACCATATCTGTATTTGGCAGCACACATCCCATTGATGTACAAATAACACTTTGTTCCTCTAAATAATCTCAGGGGGCAGTTTTCCCACAACCTATATTTACATCATTGAATATGGTGCACAAATTAGAGCAGCAAGGGACACAGCTAAGAACTCCCTTGTTAGGGCCAGAGAAAGACTCAATGCTCATTCTCTTTTGAAAATCTTAATCTGTCCTACACATACCTTCCACATAATGACAGTGCCTAATATCAGTTTGAGAAAACAGCTCTGCTATAAAAAATGCAATAGACTCTTTCTGAAAACAGAGTGGCCATTTTTAGAGCTCAGAAGCTTTATTCTTACAGATATCTACCTAGCTAGACATCAAACCCAAGGTGGTTTGCTTTATATCTACCTGAAATTTAGCACTTTACCTGTGCAGTGAGGAGATCAACAGATGGGATATAAAATTCTCTCTCACTTGGCAGATTTTTGATCTTTAAAGGAACAGTTGGCAGAGATATTTCAGCCTGCTCTGCAATTTCACCTATCAGTTGAGCACCTGTTTCTGTCTCTGAGGAAGCATCCTGCAAAAACAAAAAACCAGAAGCCCCTTAGCCCCAGTAAATAAAACATCACATGAAATCTAAATCTAAATCTGAATTTTGTGTAAACACACAAGTAATTTGAAAGAAATTTACATCAACTCATTACAGAGCAAAAAGGACAAGACCTAACAATGAGAAATGCTGCAGTGTTTCAGTTCAATCAAAGCAGACAAATAGCTTCAACAGACTGATAGCTAATGTCATCCCTGTCAAAGAGAACAACTACTTTAGAACTTAAAAATGCAATGTATGTTGTATTCCTTTCCTATTAAAAATAAAATTTAAAAGCAAACAGCTAAAAGAATCCCCTTGAATAGTCAGTTAGGAGTACTGTGCCAAGTAATACAAAATGCTCCTTCTCCTAGGCAATTCTGAGCTGCCCCAAATACCAGGTGAGTGACTTGCCTGTTTGGTTCTGGAAGATCTACTCTTCTGACAGGAGTCAGAATCCTTCCAATCACTTTCTATGTAGTCAGCAGCAGGAGAGGGATCCACAACAATACTGCACCAGATCCTTGGCCCAAACTGTTCCCCTCTGTGTGACAGCCTCCAGTGAGAAGTGTAAGTTCCTTCTATGTTGGGAGCTACAAACTCAACTGAAACAGTTCCTACTTGTCCAGATGGAAGGGATGGCACTATCACATCTTTTTTCTCAGCAGATGCCAAGGTCAGATTACCCCACATGAGTTTCAACTGAAATATACAACAGAAAAAGCCAAAAATTAACTTCTCAAGCTTCTCAGCAAAGTGTGACAGTAGGAAGCAGAGTTCCTCTGCTGAAAGGCCTTGTAGGTACCAGGCATGGAGAAGACAGGCTGCTAGTACACATCCTCACAGCAGTCACTATCAACACAAAGATACCCCCATCTTTCAACACAAATGCAGTCACTTGCAGAACAAAGGGTTTTGGAGGTGAGAAAACAACAGAGCAGTTGTAAACAGGGTCAAACTGTACCATTATAACATGAGGGACATACTATTAATGGGAAACACATTCAGTGATGGTACTCTGAATCCCTTCCTACAGCCTACACTTGTTAAAGAGTATCTACACAGCTTATTGCCCCAGAATTCCCAGCTGTGAATCAACAGGCCAAAAGGAAACAGGTCCTAACAGACAATTCACCTACAAATGTTATCTCCCAGAATGATTTTAGTGTGTAGAGGGAAGAGCAAAGGCAAGATACCTTTGTGTCTGAGCTCCATTCCACATTGCCAGTATTTTTCATTCGCCAGTGTTTGATAAACTTTGTTCCTGGTTTCAAGTGAGTACCATCAGGCAAATTCTCATCCACAAATACTGCACTTAGTGTTGGGACAATTGCTTGGAAGGGTTGATTAGGACTCCTGGGAGCAAGGAAAGAAAAAAAATCAAAATACACCAAAACTGAAGAAGTTCAGCTGCTGATTAATATTAATTTGGCTTTTAAATAGAAGGGATGAATTAAAGAAATGAACTACACAGGTTTTACACTGCACATTCATAAACTCAAATAGAGTGGGAAATGCAAAGCAGTTGCCTGCAAAGGCTGCTGTTTAATGAACCTCAGCTTAAGAGTACATTAAAAAAAGAACTGCACTGAACATAAATATACACAATGTACTTGACTTTATGCAGACACACTTAATAAAGCAGGAAGATACAGACTTTTTTAAAATTGGCACTAAATGTTAATTTACATCGTATGAGCATGCATGTTATGTATAATCCCAGGCAACCCCCTTCCTCCTAAATCTATATAAATCACTAAGTTTCTGGTAATAACCATCAGTCACATTTTTTTTCCTTTCTCCTACTCTCCTCTCAATTAAAAACACTCTACCTTGCATTTGGACTTTACAAATCGCATTTGGACAAAATTCTCACACAAATGACAAAACACACTTCAAAGGAGCAATCCCATAACCTTCCTCCTGTTAATTTAACTTGGTCTCATAACAAGAGGTTATGACAGACAGCCTAACTACCAGATGCTCAGTTAACAACAAGCCTTACAGGAAGGTATTAGGCTGGACACTCTCAGATTTCAGAGCAGGTGAGCCACTTGTTTCCAATACATGGATAGAGTTCCACAGATGAATTTTCCTGTGCAATTTTAGCTGCTTTTTGAGCTCTCGGACCTCTGCTTTTCGCTGTTTCTTTTCTGCTCGCAATCTTTGCTTCTCTGCCTTCAGAAACCTTTTGTCCATCTGCTTCTGGAGCCTGCAAAGCAAGTAACACACCTTATTACATTAAACTGATCAGATTTCATCTTTACCCAACACCGTATCAAGGGAACCCTTCAGGAAATATCCCATGCTTCCAGACTGGATATCAAATGATTTTAAAAGAACATCCTCACAGTTGCTTGTGGAACTATTTTGAATTGTTTCTGAAAGAACAAAAAAAGGCAGACATAGGACAGTCAAAGAAAAAGCAAGCTCTTGAAGTTTACTACCCATCTATGACACAAAATTGTCTTTTCTGCTTTGTTATTAAAAACACTGTAAGATTTATGACTTAGGCCCTTTATAAGTATGTAGCTTTTTTTAGCTACTCACAACAAAGTTTGAGTACCATTTCCATTTCTTGTTATCTCTAAAATTAAAGCTGAACCTCAACTCCAACACAGGTGTTTCATTGCAATCAGGCCAATCTTGCCAGGTACTGCCAGGTGCCACCATTTACCTGACTTGCTCCAAAGTGGCAGGCAGGCGTGGGGAGAGCTCTGCCAGGCTGTAATTGTCAGTGACACAGGGGATGGGTCTGCGCAGCTTTAACAAGACGTGGTTTGGATCATGTGCGTATGTTCCTGCCTCACACTCTTCACAGATATTGTAGGCTGGACAAAGGCTGCAAAGCAGAAAAGACAGAAGGTTACCAAGAGGTAAAGAATTTCTGCAGAGAAACAACTTTGCATCATGCTACCACTGTAAGCAGTTCCCAAGTGACAGCAGCTGGATGTCTCACTTACAGATCAGCATTTGGAGCCATGTGGAATACCTACATGATTAACTCTCATCCTGGCAAAACTGCAAAAAGTTCCCACTTCTTTGAACACACATGGAAAAAATTTGATGTTTCCTTTAGCACAAGTGACTAAAATTTTTGCTACAAAGGGCAGAACATTTTATCAAAATTCAGTGCCAGAAACAGCACCATATTTATGAAAATACAGAGGCTAAGTCAAGAAGCATTCAAGGATGCAAAGCAGACTGCTCCTCCAGGAACAGGGCTGATAAAAACCAGACTGTCATCTCCTGCCAGCAAGGAAAAAAAAATCCAAATAAAAACTCCTATTGGCATTTCATCCACTGCTTCTACCTAGTCCCAAAATGCTGATCTTTACAGGAGTTGCCTCATTCAAATAAAACTCTCACTTTTAACACCTCATTTAAGACATTAATCAAAATCTATTTCATATTATTATACAGACAAGAGTGTAATCATCAAGAAAAAGTATGACCTGCCTTAGCCTCACTGACTCAGAACCAAACAAACATCTATTACAGACTTGTGGTTCAAAGTCTTGCTTTTTTGTTCAGTTAACCAAACAAGATCTTTTCCGTTACAATTACTGCATGTCCAACACAGATAAGGTAAAAGAGTCATTGAGAACACAGCTATAAAGTTCTCTGAACTGTGTTCACTGAGAATACAGTGTTATGAAGTTCTCTCCCTTTAACAATCACCTTTTCTCAAAATAGTATTAACCTTGCTTTTATGCAGATAAAGTCTAGTAACCACAGGAGAGAACATCAGCTATCCACATAACAGACATTCTGAGACGTCCAGCAGGCTGCAGATAAGGAACCCCAAGACAGCTTCACTCACTGACAGGCTGTGCCTGGCAGCTGCCCACGCTCCCAGCACACTCTACCTGCACTGGTAGCGGACCCCGACAATGCGAGCCTGGCAGCTGCAGCAGGAGATGAGCCAGTCACACTGGCTGCTGCTCCCCGCCGGGCCCTCCGAAGGGACAGGTGCTGCTGGAAATGAGCTCTCGCAAAAATCTGGAGGCTGACTGCAATGAACAAGCTTCTCATACAGCTTCTTCTCCAGCCTCTCAACAGTCTCCTTAACTACTTGCTCCCTGAACTGGAAAGAAATTGAAGCAGTCATGAATGAGATCCACCTATTAAGTTGGAAATGTTGAGTCACATTGTCACAAGCTCCCAATCTATCAGTAGTGATAAGACGACTTCAGAATAATTTCCCCTACCCCCAGCACACTCTTCATAAAATTATGATAATATATAATATATATAACATGATAGCATTATTATCATATTATCATAATATTATCATATCTTTAATACATTGTAATATTACTATAATATTATCGTATATATAGCATATATAATATGATAATTTATAATATACAAAACAAATATATAAACAAATACCACATTCCTCAGAAAGGACTTTTATTTTGGAAAATACCAACCCAGAACTTTTAAGAAGGCAACTTAAAAATCACATATTTGTGCTTACAATATTGTTTTTCCTTCATAAGCTTGCATGAAGGGAAGGAAACTCATCTCCAAAACAATTACCACAACTCCCAAACCCCTGTGGACTCTCTACCATTAAGTTCTGATTTGCCCATCAGTGATATCTTCAATATAACCATGACCTTCCCCTATTTTTAGTTTGTATAAATAGGTAGCAAATGAAAGGAGATGATAGAGAAAAAAGCTTAAAGATAAATGCACAGAGTTTCAAGAATTTGCTAGCTGATTAATTCTTTGCAGTGATATCAAACTGCTTTTCAGTGATGTTTATCAGCTGTGCAAAACAAGTTAACATCCCCATCTTAACTGTAGCTTATTGTCAATGGCTTCCTTAAAGTATTTTCTCAAAGTGAACAGTCAAGCAAGCTAAGGTCATCAAATGCTCTGCTTTCAATCACAGGAAACCAAAAGTACTGCCCTGCTGAAAGTGGGAAATCAAGCACCTACAAGAGCAACACTGTTCATGTTCTCCCACAATGAGTGATCTGGAATTCCTATGGCCGTCTGGAGTGCCACAAGGATTCCTTTATGGGAGCTCCTTAAAACTAGACTCAAACTAATCAAATGCATTATAATAAACATTCCACTTTTCACAAGTTATATGGATCAAGCTTATAGTTTTGGGATTTTTAAGGTATCCCTTACACTGTAGACATAGTAAGACATCTAGTTCTCATTAAGATCCTGGTCACAAGTGCTGATGGCAAGAGTGTTCAGATGCCTAGAGTCAATCATCAAAAGATCTCTTCCAACAACAGTACAACTTCTTACATATTTAAGTATATCAAAACTTGGAAGGCAATACACTTACTGTTTCCAAGTAGCTAGTAAACCATTCTGGAGGATTTTCAATTGTGCTTTCTGTTCTGGTCTGATTTAACTTTTGCTGGGGGAAAAAAAAAAACCAAACAAAAACTAAAAGCGTGCAAAGTTAAAAAAAAAAAAAACTCAACAAAGCAAGTTAACTGCTGAAATAGCTTTTAAGTATCTTTATAGAAAAATATTTAAAGTTCTTCATCACACAGTGGAGAAACGACACAAAGCAGTCACTGACATTTTCCTGAAACATTTCTGCCTCATTAGCATTTGAGTGTAATTACACACCAAAGCCAAGCCAGCCAGAAGTTACCAGATGGCAATGAAGGCATCAGGAGATGAATTGTTCTGTTTTATCAAAATACTTAAGAATGGTCAATATGAAAGCATTGGTATTTCTAAAGACAGCATCAAATTCTCCTCTTGAACACAGTCAAACTATTTGGTGAGCTTCAACAGGTGCAGAGAACTGAAAACAGAGACCAACTTCTGAACTCAATTTTTATATATGGCTAAAGAGGACAATCAGTCTACAAAGTGAATTACATTTATCAATTCTTTGTTTTAAAGCAGCTCAGCTCCTTACCTGAATGGTCAGCTCCTGGTCATTTTTTAATTCCTCCTCTAATCCCTGAGCTATCGTGGAATAATGCAAAAGTGGTTCCTTCTCATCTTTAAGAAGCACCAGCTTTTCTGCCACATTTTTTTCATGTAGTTGCAAAGCATGAGAAGAGTTCTTTTCATAGGCATTCATCTGAAGCTGATTTCCTTGTTTAACTGCAATCTAAATAAACAGTACATACATACACACACCACGTTTTTCACTTACAATCAGCACACAGAATCTGTAAAAATACAGTATTACACTACATTGGAGAGTTTGGCAAAGGGTGGGTAAAGACTAACAGACACAAAAACAAAACCTTAGAGAGATGCCAAGGTAGAGTCAGCTGATATTCTACTTGTGAAAGGTTATAATATACTTACTATAAAAGTTTATTAAAAGCCAAAGGATAATCATGCAACTATCATACTGGAATTTTTCAGCCTACAATAAAGTGTTCATAGGAGCCAGTAAACAATAGCTTGTGTCCAGGAATTTATGATTATTTTGAAATTGTCAGATTTTGAAATTCAAATCATGAGCAAAAAGTTCTGAAAGACTTATTAATGTAAATCAGAAACATAAAGGAATACAATTCTTATTTTGTCTGACTGCTTATAAAGTAGCTAAGCATTCATTCTAACAAGTTTTAATGATATACTCTGCCAGCAGAGTCTATGTGGCAAGATTTCTGAAGGGTTTCACTAAAGCCCAATATTTCCAAACATGGGATTACTGTTGAAGGTTTGAGAAGCCAATCCTTTAACCAACCCACTGCCACTCAGGATCCTGAATCCTAAAATCCTAACTGCCTATTCAACAGTTTTAAAAAAACAAAGACCAACCAGGATAGAAAAAAGATGTAGTGTAAGACATTCAAGCTACTGCCCAAAACTAGAAAACAGCTATTCTGATTTCCTGGGCCAGGTAATGCCATTTTTTTTCTCAGCTACATCAATTTTAATTGGAGAAGGATGAATATATTGAAAGACGTCAAAGAGCACATTTACCTTCAGAGCTTCTTCATATTCCTCTAAAGAAAAATAGAAAGAAATGTGAATGGCCCCTATCTCACAAAACAGATGTAAGTTTATCACACAGTATTTAGAAACCCTTACAGGACAAGGGGCCTCCCCTACCTTGTGTAAATTCTCTTAAAGAAGTGCAAGAAATTGTATATACAGCAACAAGCACACATTTTCACAGGTAAGAGCCACAACATTCCACTAATTTAGTCATTTCCAATATGTTCATGTGGATCAAGAATTCCTTCCTTTGGGAAGAATTTGATGCCAAATCATATATAAAATACAAAAACTAAAAAGCAAGCATTCTTAACTACAATTTCAAAAACACAATCAACAGTTGGGGTCTCTTTCTTGATTTCACCTCAATAAAGCAGCAGCTCACCTTTGCTGTTCACAGAGACCTGCAAAGAGAAGTAACAGTGAGCAAGAGTCACAGACACATTCCTACAATTCTCTTTAAATTAACATACTTCAGAATGAACATACTTTAATTCACAGTTTCTAAAACACCAGTCCTTTAGCTGTTTGTTATTGCCATGTTTAATCATTACCCAAAGCTGTGGTGCTTTGAGGCAGCCCATGTTTGTGACTGGATTGGCACAGGAGGCAGTTCTGGCACTGCTGGCACCCAGAACAAGCTGCTCTCTTCAGAAAGTCACTGCCTGTACCCCTGGGCTCACTGCACAACTCCAGAGCATGGCCCCAGTTGCTTTAAATGCCCAGTTAAGTGTTTCAAAAGACAAATTAAGTGTTTCATAAGCCCATTCTTCTACAGAAACGTATCAATTGTGCACACAGAAATCACTAATACAAGAAACCATTTAATCCCCTCAGCATTGCAGGATCCTGAGCAATGTTTGCTCAGTATTTCAGAGAAAAGCTTTCATAGATGCATCTATATATTTATATATTATACAGGCTGGAAAATAAGAGGAGAATCATTCTCTGAAAGATTGTTGGGAGCTTCTTGACATTTCCCCTTAGGGAAAAAAAATTAAGAACAAGAACCCCCATGTCATTTAGTAGAGCTATAATCCAGGCAGTGGAACACTCTGTTTGCAAAAGGTCGTTCTGTGTGAGAGTTACATTCCCCTCTGAATCTCTAGATAAACAAAAATAATATGACAGGGTGAGACTGTGCCAAGCAGGAAGTTACTCAACAAGGACAACTCGAAGTACCCAATTTGTTTTCTGAGTCAGTAATCTGCTTGGAGATTACAGCAATTGCATAAAGCAAGCAGAGGATTTGAGTAGACCAGATCACTGAAGCAAACATATGCTAATGACAGGGGACCTACATTTTCCAGAGGAAGCAGTCTAGAGTGAAGAGACAGGGCTTTACCACAGCTGCAAACACAAATAATTACAACTACCTTATAAAAATCAAAAAATAAAAAAAATTAAAAAATAAATAAAGTTCCTCAACAGAAACATTCCTCCCTCAGAGCACAGAAAACCACTGGCTGTTTCAACAGGGTGGCAAAAAGAAAGGCAGCAGCTTCTAAAAAAAGTATTTTAAAATATGTATGCTGCATTAAAACCTCAAGACTATCAGCTATTTTCTTATTAAAGGGGCAAACATTCCCCCACCCCAATCTGCATAAGGGACTCTCCTGAAGGACCCACTACAAATCATCATGAGGCAGAAAGTCATTTCTGCCACCAGTTATTTTTAGGTTGACTTATTGGGAGGGTGGGGTGCAGGTATTTTACCTCATCATTATCCTCATCAATGTACTTGATCTGAACGTTGTCCAGGTCAAATGAAACTTTAACCTGTAATGAAATAAAGAACACAAAACCATAGTGAGGCAGGACCACAGATACCCTCAGTTAATAATGATTATTAATTGGGAATAATATTAAAACCCTTCTATCCCTCCCTTCAGTTTCTCAGTTGAAGCAAACACTGTTTTACCAAATCCATTCCTCTGGAGCTGAGCTCTTCCCACTGCCTTCTATCTAAGCTTTACTAACTTTCCCTAATGAAAAGGATAAACACATCCTTTTCCTCCTGCACCTTGCCCAGTTAATGTTTACTCCAAAACAAATAATAATAACCTCCCCATTCTAAGAGGACAAGCTCAGGGTTAACAACTCAGTCGTGGTAAACACTGCAAAAGGCAAACAATCCCTAAACTCTATCCTTTACATTAAAAAGCACCTTGGAGACAGGCTCACAATGGTGATCAGCCTATTTCAGCCTATCAAAATTCAGAGAATTAAGCTGAGCAGTTATTTTGCATTTTTCATTAACAAGGCACAATGAGCAGCACTAAATGAACCATGAAATAAAAGCGGTTGTTTCCATATGCTGAGTCTTTGAGGCTCCTGTACATTTTTGCTCTTACAAAAGCTGTATTTTTCTGTCTTGGTTTGAAAAGACAGGTGTCTGCTAAGGAAGGCAGAAGCCTTCCTTGAAATGCAAAATGTAAACCCCCTCCTTCTGAATTATCATAATTTTTAAATTAAGGGGCTCTCAGGCAAAGATACGAGAATAGAACAACAGTTCATTTTTGTACCAGCTCCTACAAAAGCTGTATTTTTCCCAACAGAAACTCTCTGAAACAACTGACACATATCCTGCTAGGCCAGAACTAACAGAACAACAGCAGCAGCCTCAGCCAAGAGTGGCTGCCTGAGGAGTCACACAGCCCCACTGGAGCACAGGGACACAGGGCACACATTCTGCAGTGAACGTGCTCCAGGCAGCTTCTTCCAGCAACACATCCCAAATTCTGTGAGTGCAGTGACAGAACCAACTTGTTTTGTCAGGAAGAAGCTGTGGTCTGTACTTACATGGTACCACAGATTGTTCCCCTAAATTCAAGGCAGAGCAAGAGCTCACCTTATCCCTTACAAACATCAAAGACATTGAATAAAATATCAAAATATAAGAAAGACACAAGTTTAACTGATACTCCCTTGAAACAGTAATTCACACAACAGAGACAAGCCGGGGCCCTACCTCAGGGAAACACCGTAATAGAACACCACACCTTGAACAAACACACCCTGGCTCTCAGAATACCTGAGATTAAGGGCAGCACAGTGCTTACACAGTAATCTGCTTCAGCCTTGATGCAAGCAGGATTCTGACCAGCTCAGACATTCCTGCAGGTCTGCTTGCACTAAGTATTTTAAGACTGAACCAGTGCCTCTTTCATAGGACTGAAATACAGCAAGTGAAGGTGATGCAGTTCAAACTTTGAACTTGAGAAATTCATAAAACAAAATTCTCCTGCATGTATACTGGAATATACAAGCCAGAAAAAGAGTTGAAAAACAGAAAATAAAACAGTGACAAGAGTTTTTCAGATGCGACTTTGAAAGCAAGCTAAAAAAAACAGAACAGTTAAGTGGAAGAGGTTTTACAGCGACTTCTGTGAGCCAGGGAGGAGTTTGATAAGAGGATCCATGTTTACCCCTGAAAGAATTTTCTAACAAGGTCACTGACATAGAAACCAAGAAAGAAAGAAGGACAAATAAGAGAAACCTGCAACTGCCTATTCCAATAAGCACTTAATCTCTCGTGACCAAAGAGTAAAGTATAAACTCATGAGTTTTGTAAGAATGTATAAAAAACACGCATGCTATAACAAAAACAGTTTGAAGCCCTCTGAAAATGGAGTGTGTTGCTTTGTGTTGTCTCCATCTCAACCACGACACAGTTGCTACAGAATTAAATAATAATAATAGTAATAATAATAATGTTCATCTCATCATAGCCAAGGGAATCCTTATAACACCCTAAGCCAATACAGGAATTGTCACTAAACAGCCCTGAAAACAAGCACCCAAACAAACTCTGAACTACACGAAGTGCAGGATACAGAGACCTTCAGAAGGAATTGCCCACGCACGCACGGCCCAGAGCAGCACACGCCAAGCTCCGGGAACCAAGGGACCAAACAAACTCTGTTAGTGACTCAGTACCCCAAAGAGCACGGAGGAATCTTCAGAAAAGAACAGACGGGTGCTACTTCACCCGTACTTCAACAAGAATGGGAAATAACAGGAATAGAATGTACTTTACGGAGACATACAGAGCCAAACCAAGTGTCCAAAACTGCGGAAAAGGGCAAAGAACACAGCTAAGACCAGCTGCTCACGCAGAAAAAAAGGGCCCTTGAGAATCTTTTTCCAAACCAGGCCGTTCACGCCAATCTAAGCAGACAGAAAGAGTAAACAACGTTACTAAGGAAAAAAGACAACTCGAGACTGCAGCCGGATGAGCCAGCCGTTCTAAGAGCCTGAGAAATGGAGGACACTGCTTTGCAAGGCGCGGCCGGAGACGCTGGGCCCTCAGAACCCGTCTGGGCCCTCGGAGCCCGGCTGGGCCGGCCAGCCCCTCACCGAGCCCGCTCCCGCGGCTGCGGCCCCGCGGCGGACACC
>WBNO01024084.1:87370-97498 GCA_013400575.1 Peucedramus taeniatus
GCGCGGCACGGCTCGGAACTGCCCTGACCTGGCGCTGACACCGACACCGGCGCTGACACCGGCGCTGACCGGACCCTGCCCGCAGCGGCGCTGCCCTGGCGCTGCCCGCGCTCCCTCCGCCCGTGCCGGTACACTTCTCAGCCTGCGGACAGGCCTCGCTGCAGGGCCGGTCCCGCGCTGTTCTGGCGGTTTCTCTTCGTTTCCAGAGTTTGCTGTGGGGTCTCGGCTGTGCTGGCTCCTGTGGGTGCGTACCCGGCCTGCCGTCGGCTCTGCTGCTTGCCCCCCCAGCAAACCCCTCGCTCTCGCTGTTCTGTGCTCTGCGCCCTTGCTGAGTGGCACCTGAACAAACCCTTTCTGGACGCTCCTTTGGGGACAAGACTCGAAGGGTTTACCTGTAAACATTCAGAGTAAGAGCTCCTCTGTACTGTAAAGTGTTGCTTAAGTAAAAGCAGCAGCGTATTTGATACCACTCTGCAGTTAGAGCAGAGCCGTGCAGGAGAGAGCGTAGTCGTGGGAGGCAACAGAATGTTTTGCAGAAACGAAACTGATAATACTTTTTTTTTGTAGAGTATTTTTAGATGTGAAGGATGGACTGCTCAGTGATTACTATTGGACAAGTACAAAATGTGCTTTCAGCGATGCAGAAGAACTTGGAGTGCCCAATATGGTATGTCAGGGGATAATTTCACTATAGTTAATTTTTTATTCTCATTTCTTTGAAAATGCTTTGTCAGTTCTATGGCTCACCAGAAAGCAGAGATTTGTCCTTAGGACTAAACATATTGATGTTTTGTAAGGCTCAAATGAGAAAGTGCAAGAAAAAACTTATATTTTGCTCTTATGTTCTAGTAAATTGTGTTTTTCTATTAAAAGATGAATATGTCAGTCCTCTATTCAGTGGGGGGAAAAATGTATCTGATTGGATTAGAGGGTTGTTTGTAAAGCCATGTGGGTTTTTGTCCCTTGTCTCTGAAAGGTAAATAAGGTTTGTAGTTCTTTAATATTGCATTTAATGTTCATTTAATGTCTTGCATTTGTATAACGCAAGCAAATGCTGAAATAGCAAAGGTTCTGGTTGAAGTCTGGCTACCAAGTGTCTACAACCTCTGTGCTCTTGTTTCTGTTTCTCTCTTTGTAGCCTGGATGTGGTACAAGAGCCTGTTTCAACAAAATGTGATCACATATTCTGCAGGTAAGTTTGAAAACTTGCAAGTGCAATGCAGTTTTTTAATTTCCATATATCATGGTTTGAAGTTTATAATTTTTAATTCCATATATACTGGTTTTAATTGCCATGTATGTTTCTTCAGTGCTAATCGTGTAGTATTCTGTGTTTTGATAACTTCACGTGTAGCTACTTGAGGGGAAAATGTCAATTCTGTAGAAGAGAGAACTACAACTTTAAAATGTGTTAAAGGGGATCATGTAACTCACTGTAACACCAGAATAAGATCCTTGATTCACTCAGTGGTGAATGTGCATACTGTTTTAGGGAAAATAGGGAAAATAATGTCCTTCTTTTGTTACCATCACAAGTGTTCTTTCTTTCTAGATTCTGTATGTTCAAACTTATCAGCAAAAAGAAGAAAGGTGTGGCAGAGTGTCCTCTGTGTAAGACTGAAGTTACCAAGAGGTGAGGAGTGCATCTTTGTGAGGGGGCTGGAGGATGAGGTGTTTGAACTCTGAGGAAAGACTGGCAATAGGCTTAAAATATATTAGCATTAGACTGAAATACAGAAGAAAAGGTGTTGCTGTCTATTTCTAAAGGAGTAAATGTAATATCTTACCTCAATGTGAGCTTTTTCCAGGTGATCACAGGTGAACACACCACTGTCAACAAGTGTCTGTGCTAGATTGGTGTTTAATCCTTACAACTAATTTCTCTCTACTAAACCCATATGAGAAAATGATATGCTCACTTTTGTGATAATTTCAATTCCCATAGTAATGGTTGCTTGGGGGAATTTTGTTACTCCTTGGCAACAATTTCTTCTTGTCTTATCTTCTGCTTTGGAGTTTTACTCCTTTTTTGGTTCAGCCAAAATTCTAGAAATATTTATAGTTAGCCTATTCATTTGTCTTAAAATAGCTGAAGTGCTTGTGTTATTTCAGAAGTCTGAAAGAAAATTCCAGATTTAAGCAACTAATTGAAGGACTGTTGGAAACTATCCATGCTTTTGAGCTTGACACTGGAGTGAAGTGTAAGTATTGTGAATGTATGCCCCCAGTTTTTTTTTTTAATAAGTTCTTGACATATTATTTATAAGGTATCCCATTCTAAAATAACTAGCATTAGATCCTGCTCTTGCTAGATTATCTATATAACCAAAGCTGGTTGAGAAAATTAGTTGGCAGGATCAAGATCTTAATTATTACTTGAAGAGTGCTCAGAAAGAATAATCAGACTAGTAATTCAACAAGATTTCTTTCTTGGATAAATGTATTTTAGCTGTGTATGCACTAAGTGCACTGAGTCTACACAAGTCTATTTCGTTAATATATAACAATTGAGTCATATTCAGTGTAAAATTTATTTTTTTTTTTATCTAATAACATCATTTAGTTTTGAAGAGTCATCACTTTCCTAAAACATCCACGGAAGCCACTGCTGCTGAGTCCCTGTGTAAAGAAAGTTCTGTCATCCAAAGTAAGGGCTTCAGAAACAGGAGAAAAAGTGCTAAAGGAAATGGACATGAAAACTTCACCTTGGTAACTGTTTTTTCCCATTTTATTTTTGTGGATTGTTTAAAAGTGTATTTGGAATGTGTATATGTGCATATACATAAAAGAATGAAGTAGGAGATTTTGGTTGATCTCAGATTGTTGTTTGACCTGAGTGATATTCTGGACAAGGACATCTATATATTTTTGTATTCCTAACTTACTTGAGAAAGATGCTTGCATAAAATGACCTGAACTTATACATAATATTGCCATAATACTGTCTGTTACTGGAACTAGGATTGAAAATTTGTTCCACCCACTTGTTTCATGAGGTTGTCTAACTCTGTAGGGTTTTTACCTTTATAGGAGTAAGATCATAATTATGTCTTAGGATTCACAAGGCATTACCCAGCTTGGGGTATTTGCTCTGTGTGTGTCTGTCCATGGCATGTTGTTTCTGTTTTCATCTGCTTAATGCTGAATAGAATATTAGACAATACAGAATGTAAGATCAAGCTGTTAATGATTTGATCTGTTAAATGCATGATACATTGTTTCTATTGACACATTTCATTACTGATGTCAATATGATAAATTGCTTGTATTGTGCATAAAAGCTTCCAATGCATATGAATTAAGTGTTTGTATCAGCCCCCTGTTAAAGTTTAAATAGCTAGGAATTTTTTTCAATACCTCACTGTTGTAAATAATTATTCCTTTCTGTTTTCTTGTCAGCAGGAAGCTAGTGTGAATATTCAGCTTACAGATGCCAAAATGTGTCACCCAAGAAACAAACCCCAGAAATCTGGTTCTCAAAAGGGTTACATAGAGTTTGGTAAGATCTGTTGTAAATCCACACTAATTGATCCTATGTACAATGCTTGCAAAGTAATGAAAGGTGATTATAATCAAAGTCTTTATAAACACTAATTTCTACTTAACACCCAAAATTACAACAAAGGGACAAATTATGGACAATTCCAAGTTGGTAAATCAAAAGGGTTTTATACATAATTATATAATGGCAAATAATACTGCTGTAGTGAACCCTTAAGCCTTGGTGTACACTCTTGATCTCTTGATCTCTCTTGGATCTCTTGATGCAGAGAAAGTGTTTACAGATGTGCAAAAAATTACAGCTGTTACAGTTAAATGTAGCCACTGTTTTCTGAAGAATAATAAGCCTTGTACCAGTGCTTAAGGTGAGAATGAAATCTATTTGAGATATTAATATTTTTTTGCTCTCTATCCTAGCTTTTCAGAATTTTATTTTATCTGGTGTTGACTGCTATGAGAAACAAGACAGATGCCATGCATAGCTTATTTTGTGTGCTGTTCCTTCAAGGAAGGAATTGCTGCTTTTAATGGGTAGAGTTTGTTTTCTCACTTTTTTCCTTATTGCATCTGCCAGGATCAAAGGATCTGTGAAGGGCCTTTGAATATATTTGTCTGACTTCCAGCTCAAAATTCTAAATACTAGTAGCTGTTTTGTGTACAAATTTAGAAATTAGAAAGTAACTTTTAGGTAGTTAATTCTTAGTTACCAGTCTGTTACCTGTCACTGTATTTAAACACAGTTTAATGCTGGAGCCATGTAGATAGTTTTACATAGAAATCATTATAATTAGGTAAAATACTTCACAATTGAACTTGGTTTCATCTGCTAAAAGTTAAAAGCATCTAGCTCTAGAAAGGAGTAGGCATGTGTGTAATGATAACCACTGAATTTGGCAAGTCACCTTTCTCTGAATCATTCCAACCAGAGTAACAGATTATTTGTTTTCAGGCTCTGAATCATCTGAAGAGTTTTTTAAACAGGCAAGCAAAACTGGGTAAGTAAAGGTGATGAAGGAATTCATATTTTCTACAGACAGTAGTTCAATATTCTCATTTCCTGTGTTCTAGTTTCTTAGCATAAGACTGATATCATTCTTAAGCAGACAAATGGTTCAACTTTGAGGGCATTAAGGTAGAATGGGTAGCTGAATTCCAACAGTTTCCCATATTACATGCTTTAAAACTGTTTTTTAAATATTTTGTTGTGGACATAGGTCTTCCATAGAAAAGTAGGCATTGTGCTTTAGAAAGTAAATGGTATATTCAGAATTGCAAGAGAGAATCTTTTAAAGAAATGGCCTGCAACTCTGAAGAGATCTGGTTGTGATGAGTGTCAATTGTGTAGCTTGACTTCTCCAGAAACTATTTCAGAGAGCAAAAAGGGAAAAATAAGTATCATCTTCTATTCTGTCTATTATGGTTTTATCTGTAATGAAAGTAGATTTCCTTTCCCAACAGGTTTGAAGACAAAGGAGCAGTTCAGATTTCTTCTCAAATAAGGCTGGAAGAACTTGGGAGCGCTGAGAAAGGGAATGAAAATTCTTGTGATGCACAGCCTGACAAGCTGTGTGCCAAAGAAATAACACTACCAGATATCATAGGTGTGTTATTTTGGTGACAGAAGTGATTAAGCTTGAAAGAGACCACAAGTTAACATTTTTATTTCACATGATTGTGTATACATATATATGCTTGCAGCCTTGTATAATATAGTTCTGTGGGTGCCTACAGCTAATACAAGACTATTCCTGTAGCCTAGATACAAAATGTGGATGTTGTATGCACAGGAACAGAAAGGAAGAAAAGTAACTTGAAAAGATCAAAGTACAAAACCTAATCTCTTCTATGTGAGTCATGTTACAGATGAAAAAGCACTGGCTAGTAATTCATGTAAAAATTCAGAAGTACATGTAATATGATCCTTCTGCCTTTTCTCTAGAGAGAGATTTGTGCAGTGTAATATTCTGGTTAGGGGGGAAATAAGAGCAGTTTTTTTAAAACTAAGTAGCCATTAAGCTTGTTCTTGTGCTTGTGTGTGTAAAATAGAGGTTAATAATTTATTATACCTATAAATCTAACAGGTGAAAGTGATTTCTCAAAGGAATGCTTGAGCAAGAAAAGCACTGAGAGCATCACTGAATGTGCCAAACCTGACCAAGTGAATGTGACTGAATGCCAGAGTTCTCCTTTGAATGTTCTTGCTGTAGACCTGCTCCTGGAGCAGTGTGACAGATCAGGTGATGCCAGTCCCACAGTGAATAGGGACACACCATTTTTTAAGAGCACAGAAGAAATGGATGAACACCAAACCCAGTACAACAGTGAAAACCAAGAGTTTGATTTAGAAGATAGCTCAGGGAGCAGGCTGGATAAAAGCAGGGAAATGGATACTGATGTACAAAGTGTGGAAGCTGTAGAGGGATATGAACCTGAGAATGACTCTTCCCATGACAAAGAACTTCCTCTGGAGGAGCTATCTCAGGCAGAGACACTTCACTCTGCCACCCTGAATAAAGTTTCCAAAAAGAAACTGAAGCAGAGCATTCAGAAAGTCAACGAATGGTTTTCAAAAAGCAATGAGATTTTGTCTTCCAGTTCTTCAGTGGATGAATCTGCTGCATCAGCTGATGTTTCAGGAGTAGGAGATCTGTGTTTATCAGATAAAGAGTCCTCCATTTCAGGAAGGACTGACCCTATGGCAGATTCCACGGAAATTGCAGCAGTGGAAGGAAAAAAGAGGTGGTCAAAACAAACAGCGGAAAACATTAAAGACAAAATATTTGGAAAAACATACAAGAGAGGGAGGAAATCAAATCCCCCTTCTACCTTGAGAGACATTTTACCTACTAGGCAAAAGGAAGATGTGGCTGTTGATAAGTGCCCAAATAATTTAAGCAAAGACAGACTCAAACGAAAGAGGAAGACTGCCTGTGTCCTGCAACCTGAGGATTTCATCAAGAGAAAAGATACAGAAGAGGCAGATGGGGGCCCTCAAAGTATTAATGGGGGCCTTGGAGATGCTGAAAAGAAAAGATGTGATGAAAGTGTTGCTGATAATGAAAGTCACATCTCTCAGAATAGAGCAAATAATATCTTAACAGAACCTGAGGAAGGAGGAGAGTCCACATGGAAGAAAGCTACTGAGAAAGTCACTACCACACACTGTGATGGAGAACCAGAAATGTGTAACTGTGATCAGAAAAGCACCAAAAAAAGAAGTTCTGCTGCAAAAAGATGCAGGCATTCTAGTAGAACTATGTGTGCTCTACAGTTAGTAGTGGACAGAGGCTCTGTTTTCCCTGATGCAGCTGAGCCACAGATCGATAGCTATCCAAGCAGTGGAGAGCCCAGGAAAGCTGATTCTGAGCAAAATCCAGTCAGGCGCAGCAGAAGGCTTCAGTTACTCTCTGAAGAAATGACAAAAGAAACAAGGAAAGCAGTAAAGGGAGCCAGAAAGAGTAACAGTGATCGTGGAAGGTCTGTCTCTGGAGACCAAAGGAATGTGACAATTCACTCTGCTGAATGCAAAGACCTGTGTGAGCCTCAAGATGGGTTGAGTTACAGGCCAGTCACTAATTTGGGGGAAGGTGATCTGGAAGCAAATGAAATGCAGGTTAGTCTAAAGAATATATCTGACGCTGCAGAAACTGGAAAAAGTCTGTTCAGTCCTTCATGTCTGCCTTCAAACTGTGGTTCCACTGTGCCTGATACAGGTACTCAAGACAGTGAAATACTAGGTAGCCCCCTCCTCCTACAATATCCTTCAGTGTCTGCTAGGCAAACTGCTTCTCACCAGACTGAGGAGGTGACTGAATCACCTACTGCTTTTCCCCCAGAATGTGGGCATGATTCACAAAATGTTTCAGGGGACCTCAAAACTGAAAAGTTGCCAATGGCTAAAAATGTTTTGAAATTGACTAAGGAAACTGAAGACAGTGACTTAGACACGCAGTTTCTGCGGAATATATTCAGGCATTCAAAGCGCTCGTCCTTCAGCCTGTTTGAGGCTCCAAGGCAGGTATGTGCAGTGGAAGATCCTCCTTCTGAAACCTTAAATCTATCATGTGCTGCTCAGGTAGAAAATAAGGCTAGCAAACAATTACAACCAGAAAGCTTGCAAGAGGAGAAAACAGCTGCTCAAAACTTGAGTGGGGTTTCTGAGAAAGAGAAGCTTAAGACCTGTGAGTTTGAACATGTTGATCCTGTGCCTTGTTTTGCTGTCAGCACAGGAGAGCACAGGGATGACATTTCACAGGCTGCAGAGGAAGGAACTCTGACACCAGCAAGAACAGGGACTGCTCAGACTGAGTACAAAAATGGATTGCTACAAGAAGAGCAGGGCAATGAAAAGCCAGGGTCAAATGAGATAGGGATAGAAAGTGAGTTTAGACAGAATCCCATTGAAAGTGATGGAAGCCAAAGTGATCAGAGTAACACAGAGAAGCGTGATTCCAGACAAAATGATTTAAACACAGACCAGGAAACCAGCTTCAGTTCAGAAAGCAATCAGGCAGAAAAGACTGAAGATGTTGATTGCACAGGACCAACTCTACGTTTTCAATCCACATCAATGATTTGTCCTGCAACTTGTCAGCAAAGCCCTGCTGAAATCAGCTATGAAGTCACTAGGACAAACAGTAGCAAAAGAGAAAGAAAATGTGTAAAGGGGAACAAAGAACAAGCAGCCCAAACTATTAGCACAGCAATGCCCAAGTGCTCAGCTGCAGAGGCTCTGGAAGAACCTCTTAGAGAGAATCATGATCTTACAGATTTGTCTGAAACCCCTAATGCCTTACTGTGCTCTGATACTGACATTGAGGAGAACACCAGCTTATGTGAAACTGATAGGAAAGAGCAATCTGCAGTGTTTGTCAAAAGTGACAGTGCCCTGGGGAAAGAACTGCTCAATAGAAATACAAGTTCTAAGCCAAGATCTCGAGGTACTCGAAAGTCTCGAAGACGAGTGCAGAAACTGCCATCTTCAGATGAAGAGTCCTGTGAGGATGAGGACTTACCATGCTTTAAGACATTAATCTTCAGCAAATCAGCAAGCACACCTTTGCAGACTGATAAACAAATGGCATCTGTGGTAGAGTCTCCAGTGGCAGAATGTCCAGTGAGCCCCAGTGTGCTGCCTCACAATGTGAATAATGATGGCAATATTGTGCAGAAAGTGCCTGAAGCTGCCCTAAGCAATGTGTGTGTTTCACCAAGCCAGCAGTCAGAATGCTCTGTCAACTTATTTTCTTCCCAGTCCAACATGTCTGAAGAATCACTTAATGGAGCACAAGAACTGAGCGAACATTTACCACAAGCTCAGGTGTCCAAACAAATGAGCAGTGTAAATGACAGTAAAGAAACTTCTCAGAATTGTAGTGGAGAGCTGAAGGAAACCAAAGAAGAATGCCAGATGAAAGATGAAGACCCAGACATGGGAGCAAACCTAGGTACAAATCAAGATTTTTCTCTCTGCAGCTGTGTTTATGATGTCCTTACAGCAAGGTTTTTGGTGTTTGCATGGAAACTTTGTTCTGTATTTACACCTGTGTTCACATCTGTATTCCCATCATACATATTTACATCTGTATTCACACCCTGTGCAAGGGGTGCTTGCACTTCTAGAAGAATGTATCAATCTTAATCAAAGAAAAAAACCTTAGTGGTTTATTTCCTGAAAATTGTGTTCTTTGTTCAGAGTACAAATGAACAGACTGGGCACTAGGACTGACTGTCTGATGGGAATTCATTTTTGAGGGAAATGCTGGTTCTCTTACTGCAATGGGATACTTGCATTGTCAGCAAAATTTCACAGCCTATCCAAGCTTTTTCCCTAGATGAAATGTTTGTTGAAATTGGCTGTAGAATTTTATAGTGAATATTTTGCCGTTTTTATGGCCTTTGTAAATGTTTAGGACTCTTTCATCCTTGTCGAAACACTGAATTCTATTTACTTTGTCATGTGTGTGACATGGTATTTTTTGAAATGTTCACTTAAAGAAGATCTGTCCTAGCTTCAACACTTTCAAAACTTGTCACTTTGGTGTTATTAGTTCTCTAAATCCTCTAGGTGCTAAGAGATGAAGGATAATGTTGTTTGGTGTATTGTTGTTTGGTAGGGTTTTTCCTTTAACTCAGGAATTTTTTTCCACCTTCTTCAAGGTGAAGCATCTGGATATGACAGTGAAATAAGTATTGTAGAAGACTCATGTGAACCATTCTCTCAGGGAGAGATCCTCACTACACAGGTGGGTGAGTTTATGCACTGAATGCTGGAAGCAGCTTGCATTCCAGGAGATAAGCAAGCTATGAAGTCAATACAGTGGAAAATTTCTTTCATCATAATTCTTTGTCACTAAATTACTTCCAAAAGCATAATTACTGAGGAACTGTAGAACTGCTTCTATGCCATTATTTGTCCAACTTTTCCTCCCCTGGTGACCTCACACTGCAATGGCCACAGCTGGTTATGTGCTATTGGTTACAGGGCTTAATTGTGTGAGATGCTAATTAATGCATCTCCACACTTGGCCAGTGCTGGAAATGTCAGCTCCCTATATTTAAAACCTTTAATGATAGGAATGTATAAGGATTTGGTGATTAGGATTATATTTGTTACAATATGATATT